>CAMXCT020004124.1:39929-174263 GCA_947184155.2 Cladocopium goreaui | reverse complement strand
ATACATATATATCTATTTATCTACCTATCTATCTATCTCTCTATCTATATACTTATCTATCTATCTATCTATCGATCTATCTATCTTTCTATCGATCTATCTATCTGTCTAGCCATCTATCTATCTCTCTATCTCTCTATCTATCTATCTATCTCTCTCTCTCTTTCATCTGTCTATCTGTCTACCTGTCTATCTGTCTATCTGTCTTTCTATCTACCTTTCTATCTACCTATCTATCTATCTATCAATCTATCTAGCCATCTATCTATCTATCTATCTGTCTGTCTATCTATCTACCTATCTATCTATCTGTCTATCTTTCTATCTATCTATCTCTCTATCTCTCCACCCATCTATCGCTCAAAACTCTCTCTATCTATCTATTTATCTATCTATCTATCTGTCTGTCTATCTATCTATCTATCTATCTCTCTCTCTCTCTTTCATCTATCTATCTGTCTACCTGGCTATCTGTCTGTCTATCTATCTATCTATCTGTCTGTCTGTCTATCTGTCTATCTGTCTATCTGTCTATCTGTCTATCTGTCTATCTGTGTATCTGTCTATCTGTCTACCTGTCTACCTGTCTATTTGTGTTGCAGTGTCATTCAGTGCAATGTAGAGTAGTGAAATGTAGTGTGGTGTAGTGGAGTGTATCATGTCATCATGTCGCCGTCGGATATGTTTGGATCAAAGCATTTCGCCACTGGGTGTGCCACGATGAACAAAAACGTTAACATCATGCTGACCCCTATTCATATCATTCGCATGGCACCTATCTCACTAGAATTTACCAAAGAACATAAAACATCATTTTTTCGGGGTTGCGCTTCATCTCGCCTCGATGAAGCACAACCAAGTGCTTGGGAGCACAGCCAAAGTCATTTATCGCACAAAAATGAGCTTGGTTGCGCCCCCAAACGCTGGGTTGCGCTTCATCTCCCCTCGATGAAGCACAACCTTGGAAAATGATATTTTTTTATCTTCTTTGGTAAATTTATGTCTTCCAGACCATAGATTATTTTGCCTGTCGAAAAACTTGAAAGAAAGCGTGAAAAAAAAAGGTAACTCTTGTTTCATTTTTCCCTTTGAGCCTCTCCGTGTTTTTCCTTTCTTTTTTCTCCTTTTATTCTGCTTTTGTGTTTTTTAGATTTTGCTGCTTTGCTTTTTCGCTTTTCCGACGTTGATACTTTTTTCGCTTTTTTCGCGTTTTTCGCGAAGTTAGAATATGCTACGGTCTGGATGACATAAATTTACCAAAGAAGATTAAAAAAATATCATTTTCCAAGGTTGTGCTTCATCGAGGCGAGATGAAGCGCAACCCAGCGTTTGGGGGCGCAACCAAGCTCATGTTTGTGCGATAAATGACTTTGGTTGTGCTCCCAAGCACTTGGTTGTGCTTCATCGAGGCGAGATAAAGCGCAACCCCGAAAAAATGATGTTTTCTGTTCTTTGGTAAATTCTAGTGAGATAGGTGCCATACGAATGATAGTAGTAGTAGTCGTAGTCGTAGTCGTAGTCGTCGTCGTCGTCGTCGTCGTCGTCGTAGTAGTAGTAGTAGTAGTAGTAAAAGTAGTAGTAGTAGTAGTAAAAGTAGTAGTAGTAGTAGTAGTAGTAGTAGTAGTAGTAGTACTACGGCCAGGACGGATGTGCTGCCCGGGAAAGTGCGTTTTGACTGCGCAGGGCCAATGTTTTGTGAGATTCCCCGTGTCGTTCGTTTGGGCAAACGGATGACGAATTTTTCCCTCATTTCATCACATCATCATCATCATCAGCATCATCAGCAACAACATCATCATCATCAACATCATCAACATCCCAATTGACTGTAAAGTTTAACGGGGGTGGGAGTTTACTACTCCCTAATACCCTTGTTGATCTTCCCAATTGAATGCAAAGTTTAACGGGGATGGGAGTTTAATATTCCCTAATACCCTTGTTGATCTTCCCAATTGAATGTAAAGTTTAACGGGGGTGGGAGTTTAATATACCCTAATACATTTGTTGATCTTCCCAATTGAATGCAAAGTTTAACGGGGGTGGGAGTTTAATATTCCCAATGTAAAGTTTAACCGGGGTGGGAGTTTAATATTCCCTAATACCCTTGTTAGTGGGAGAACCTCCACAGAGTCAACCCCTAACTTGGTTGACCCTCTGGAGGCCCCTCCACCGGGTCCAAGTATTCGGAGTTCGGAACGTACTTGTACAGAACAAAAAACGATACTTTATGTATACTTAGTAGAAATCACAAGGTCAACAACTAACCAAAAACATTAGTTTCTGTGGACCCGGTTGGACTTTATGTAAACTTGCTAGAAATCACAAAGTCAACAACTAACCAAAAACAATAGTTTCTGTGGACACGGTGGGAGAGCCTCCACAGAGTCAACCCCTCACTTGGTTGACCCTCTGGAGGCCCCTCCACCGGGCCCACCTATTCGGAGTTCGGAACGTAATTGTACAGAACAAAAAACGATATTTTATGTATACTTAGTAGAAATCACAAGGTCAACAACTAACCAAAAACATTAGTTTCTGTGGACCCGGTTGGACTTTATGTAAACTTGCTAGAAATCACAAAGGCAACAACTAACCAAAAACAATAGTTTCTGTGGACCCGGTGGGAGAGCCTCCACAGAGTCAACCCCTCACTTGGTTGACCCTTTGGAGGCCCCTCCACCGGGTCCACGTATTCGGAGTTCGGAACGTCATTGTACAGAACAAAAAACGATACTTTATGTAGTCGTGGCGGAAGCGCCTCCACAGCGTCAACAACTAGCTCAGTCGACTCCCTGGAGGCCCGTCCAACGAGTCCGCGTGCTGACAACACGGTATACCTACAAGAATAACGATTCACCAACAACAAGCACACAAACATTCCAGCTGCTTGGGTGAGCTTTTCAAACTCCAAAAGTTTCTTTCCAACCGATTCTTGTCCAAAATGCCTACCTTGTACATCTAACGTTAGAAATCGGCAAACTCTTCAACGCAATTTCCACGAAGTCATGAATCCGCTTGTTGATCTTCGCAATTGAATGTAAAGTTTAACCGGGGTGGGAGTTTAATATTCCCTAATACCCTTGTTGATCTTCCCAATTGAATGCAAAGTTTAACGGGGGTGGGAGTTTAATATTCCCTAATACCCTTGTTGATCTTCCCAATTCAATGTAAAGTTTAACAGGGGTGGGAGTTTAATATTCCCTAATACCCTTGTTGATCTTCCCAATTGAATGTAAAGTGTAACGGGCCTGGGCGTAGTAGTAGTAGTAGTAGTAGTAGTAGTAGTAGTAGTAGTAGTAGTAGTAGTAGTAGTAGTAGTAGTAGTAGTAGTAGTAGTAGTAGTAGTAGTGGTAGTAGTAGTAGTAGTGGTAGTGGTAGTGGTAGTGGTAGTGGTAGTGGTAGTGGTAGTGGTAGTGGTAGTGGTAGTGGTAGTGGTAGTGGTAGTGGTAGTGGTAGTGGTAGTAGTAGTAGTAGTAGTAGTGGTAGTAGTAGTAGTAGTAGTAGTAGCCGTCGTAGTAGTAGTAGTAGTAGTAGTAGTAGCAGTAGCAGTAGTAGTAGTCGTCGTCGTAGTAGTAGTAGCCGTCGTAGTAGTAGTAGTAGTAGTAGTAGTAGTAGTAGTCGTAGTAGTAGTAGTCGTCGTCGTCGTCATAGTAGTAGTAGTAGTCGTAGTAGTAGTAGTAGTAGTAGTAGTAGTAGTCGTCGTCGTCGTCGTCGGCGTGCTTGCGTTACAAACAGTCGCACCTTCTCTTGCCTCTCCCTCCTGTCTTTTCCCCCCCTACCTTTCGTCCCCCCCCCTCAAGTTTATCTATATTTTACTTTTCAATGTGGTGATCAATGGTGATTTCATGATGATTTAGCCATTAAGAATGGGGATTTAACCAACGAAACATGGTGGTATTGGTTTACAGCTCTAGCCAATCAGCAGCATAGCTTCTGCGAGGCCCAGATTCTCTGATGAAGAGATGATTCAGCGAGCGTTGGTGCTGGAGAATTTGCACCTTGGCATTTCAAGGGACGTGAAGGGTAGATGGCTATGGATCAATACCTATGAAAATACCATTTTTAGTGGGATGAACATCCGTTTTAACCCAGCTATTTTGATGTGAACTACAGGGGTGCCAGACACCCTGACCCATCCCCATATGATCAATATTGGAAGTGGGATGGAACGAAACACATTGTTCAAGACTCCGGGCGCCTATGTTTCTTTTTTGAGATGTTTTTGTCCCTAAAACTTCAGAAAGTGTCTGGAGTTGTTTCGGGGATGCAAATGTCATTGGAAGCTGCCAAGGTCGCTTAGCTGTACTGGCCAGGACTGATTGTTGAGGGTCACTGATGAGGTGGAAGAAGCAGAAACCTTGTACTTTTTGCAGAGATGTCAGTTTTCTGAGCCAGCAAAACGGAGAAGGTTGCCATTGTGCCAACAGCGCCTAAAAACACATACATAATATGCGAGGCAAGTGTTCCCATAGCGCATGTATTCAGCATTACAGAAACAGATTTCCTTCGAAGGAGCTCATTGAGTTCTTCAATGGTGCCATTTTGGCGGTGACTGGCAATGCAGTGCATCAAGTGCATCGCCCCAGAGCTGGATTTTCGCTGCGCAGACAGACATGACCATTGCTTGGAGCAGTTGTTGGTGCGTGATTCGTGATACGGTTTTGCTGGGTTTTACATACTTCCAGGCTAATTAAGATATATATATATAGTAGCTACTATAGTGCCATCATGTTCCATCATGTAATATTCTGGCCAATGAGAATACCCTCTGGTAATTTAACATAGCTATTGAAAATGGCTATTTATAGTTGATTTACCCATTAAAAATGGTGATTTTCCATAGTTTTTTGTATGTTTACCAGAGGGTATCCACTAACATTTATGCAACTTCAGGAAACATGGCTGTTTTGTTCCTGGCCTCACAGCACTGGATGCGATCTGCTGAGGCGGCGAACCGCAACATGTCCCCCGTCTTCGCGTGCACCATCACGGAGGAAGACCGTGCGAGTAGCAAAAGGACTGGGACACCAGCCGGGGCATCGGTGAACAGAATGTTTTTCGGAAGAGCTGCATTGAGTTTGGTCTTCCAAGGTCTATGGTAGATTATGGAGGATTATGGAGGATTATGGATGATTATGGTAGGTGGGGCTAAGAGAATTCTTCGAATCCCAAGCAACGACTCGAGACTCACCGATCCCATGGGGCCATGGGGCCCATCGTGGTTCAATGGGTGGTCTTCCGTCAGGAAGACGGCGGAGCTGAAGTTCCGCACTCCAGATGGTGCCTCTGTGGGCATGAAACTCAATGGCATTGAGTACAAAGGCCACAAGGCTGGCGATTGAGTCTTGGATCGCTATAGAACCTGCTTAAGTAGCCAGGGTTTTGTCCCAAGTACTGTACCTTGAAATTTGATGGTTTGGAACCTCATTCCAAGATTATCATAAACATGGCATCAAATTGCAATTTGGGGTATACCATCTTTATTTTTTGGACAAACCGACATGAAGCTGATGTCAACATATGTCAACCTGCTGCTGCGCACAGTCTCCACACTCTCCTGTGATGGCCTGCGCAGGTCACGGTCAAGAGACCTGACGCCTTCACCAAGCCTGCTGATGGCCAGGACCAAATGGCTGTGTTCTTCGAAGTTTTTTCAAGAATAGCCATACAAAAGTAAAGGTGGATGGTGTGCTGCCCACTGGGTTCTGTTTGATGTTAGATAAATTAGATACAATTTGATAATTTGATGCCTTCTGGTTCTGTTGTGACATGTCCCATACACTGAAGCCGGCTGGTCACGAAACTTCTCAGGACCCTTCTGTGAGGATTAACCTCCATGAAATGCCGGGAGCTCAACTGGAAAGCTGGCTGTTGGTTCAATGGTTGGATTCCTTGTGGGTTTGATCATGTTCATGATGTTAAGATATAGGATTGGGTCAACCCGAAGGTCTTGAGCCCTGAAATTCTTCAGTTGTCAAATTGTGATGGATGGGCGTTTTTTGAAGATTGGTAGACTTTTGATGACTTTGTTGTTGCGTTTACACAGCCACATGTGGCCACAGTTGTAAAGGTCCATGGCCAAGATGATCGGCGGAGCTACTGACTCCAGAGGTATGCCTATGCCGCAGGTGCAGCATTTTCCACTTTGCCGTGCTCAGGGAAAATTCCGGGTGGTTGATGGGAATGACAGTATTCAACCTATTGGGTGGTGAATGCAATGGGCTTAATCTCCTGATCTTCATTTATTTAGGCGACACTTTCGCTTGTCCAAGTTTCAAACTCAAACTGACAGCTTGCTGTCAATCACGTGACATCTGGCAGGGCCCTTCGCCCAAGTTGTCCATTTTCAACCTGCCAGATGTTGGTTGCTCAGATTCCTACCAGTGCATGAGGTCAGACATTTTTCACTGTCCTCCATGGGAATGTCAGGGGTGAGATCTATGAGCTCTGTGAGTTTGTTTGCTGGCTTCCTAAGGCCATGACTGAGCAGATTTGCAGAGATTTGCTCAGCCAGTTTGGCAAGCTCAGGCACAACTCTGCTTCAATGCAACACATGGATTCAATTGGCATGCTGCCAGTTTGCTGATGGCCAGGATGTTAAGTCTTATTCGAGACTTGGGCACCGGCAAGATCAAGGGCTACGGAATCTTCGAGTGCCCTGGGCCGGTCTTGGGTTGGAAGTGTCCTGTCTGTGATCATAATTCGCGTATTTTCTGACTTTCATTCAGGCTCGATGGTCATGAGTCATTGAGTTGGAATCATAGCAACTTCAGTTCCGTAAAGATCATAACATTGTGATAGGAGACAGAGGTTGAGAACCCGAAATTCCGAAATTCCTTTTATCACGGACATGATTTTTGTGTGTTTCCAACCAAGTTTGGATGGTTTGTAAAATAAAAACACACCCAACGAGTTCATGAATCAGCCAACATCCCCAGAAAAGACAAGAAAGCTTAACCCAGGTATGTGAACCAAGACAAGAACACTTAACTATCTTCGGATATGTTCAATGATTCAATCAACACCAGTAAACTTTACCACATTTACGGATAGGTCCAATCAATCAAGGTACGACAATCCCAACGATGTGGACTTGGCCATCGTGGCGCTGAACGGTTTTGTGTGCGGTCAGAACGTCATCCGAGTGCAGAAATTAGGCGCAGCGGGGCACGGATGGAGAGCGTGTTTTTGTCGTGAAAACAATGAGGTGTTGGAAAGGTTTGGTGCCAGCAGATTGAGAACGCGAAATTCGTTGATGGGAACAGTGCAGTGAGTTCAGAATCGAAAAGATGACATGGTGATTTTTAGTGACATGGCAGTGGAACGTCTGCCATTCTTCGGCTCAAGTTTGGCCCGAAGTGAACATCATCTGCCCATCAACTGTCCATCCCCAGATATCCCCAGCCATGCAGAGAAATCTTGACGCCGAGGAGATGGACTTCGAACGGACAGATGCCGGTGCTTCGCAGACTTATCAGCAGCAGGCTGGATCCATCAAGAGGGGATCCTATGTGATGCTCAAGGGCCATCCTTGTAAGATCGTAGAGGTCACCACCTTCAGCCCTGGAAAACATGGCCATGCCAAGGCCCATATGGTGGGACAGGACATCTTCACGGGGAAGAAATATGAAGAAACCTCACAGACCTCACACAACATGGACGTGCCTGTGGTCACCAAGACAGAGTACCCTCTGATGAATCTGAACGCCGAAACCTTCGCGGTGAGCCTGTTGCAGGACAATGGCGAGCTGAAGATCGATCTCAATCTGCCGGCCGCAGCTGGGAAAGCCACTGAAGAGGATACCAAACTTCAGCAGGATATACTGCGGGCCTTTGCCGACGAGCTGGTGGTCAGTGTGGTGGTCATTGCAGCCTGTGGCATGGAAAAGATCATTAGTTTTAGTGCCACTGACTGAGAGGAGGTTGCTGCCACGATAGTCCATGGTGGCAGTACGTGGCAGTAGGCCTTGAATCTTGCTCGCCCCAAATTCGTGAACCACCAGGGGCGGATGTACAGTGTACAGAGTGGACACGACCAGCAAGGATCGGACAAAATCATGTCCTGTTGTAATGTTAGTAATGCAACAATAGACCACCCATATTTGATGGTTTACACATGTTTACACCATCCATTTATGGTAACATTCATCATTGGGGATGGTTTACTAATGCTTACCATGGTTCTTACTAACATTTTACCATCAACTTACCATGGTTTACTAAATTGGGGACGGTAAGTTTACACATTGCTTTACTAACATTTGGGTTCTCATCAACTCATGTGCCGTGCTGAACTGGCCAGGTCAGCAGTCCACCACCACAACATCCAAGCCTCAGCCGGTGGCGGCGACAGCAGGGAACACTCAGCATTTGCCGTTGAGGGATCCATGGGAGAACGTTTCGGGTGATGTCTTGAGTCTTGAACGTAACGGACCAATCATGATAGGAAAGGCATTTTGTCAAGGCCAACTTGATCAGACATGCCTTGCACGATGAATGTGACAAACATTCTTCATCCTCTGTGTGCTTAAGATATCTTACTGCAGAAGGTGAACGTCTACCCTCTGGTAATTCAACATGACTTGCTGGAGAATCCCTAATTCGCAGATGATTTTCCCATTTAAATGCCCATTTAGTATATTTAGTTCGGGGATTTCCCGGCTAGCCATGGTTAGCAAAGAGATTTCCAAGGGATTTCTATGGATTTCTGCTCCAAGCTCAGGCCATGTCCAACTCGATGACGCAGAAGATCGTCAAGAACCCTGTGTTGGCCATGCAAGTCAAGCAGGGAAGAGAGGCAACGACCTGTGGGTGTTGTCAGTGGCCGGGGGAGAAGTGAAGAGCTAAAAGCTGAAATATTGAGTATATTTGAGTTTGATCATCCAGAACCTGAAATCTTAATATCTTAATGTTAAAGCAAATCTATAGAGTTTTTGGTGTTGCAGATGTTACAATTTGGGTGTCAGTTTCAACGCCTGGCTGTGACAGTCGCATCAGGTGGGCTCTCGGCCAAGTACAGTGGTACAGCTCATGAATGCGGTCTACCAAGAGGACACGCGGTGACGCCATGTTCATCGCATGGCCAGTTGAAGCTGTGCAGCTTCCCTCTAGACTCTAGCTTTTTTTGGGAGACACAAGTGGGTCATATAGGATAAATATGGATAAATTGATAGTAATCAGTAATCAAGCCAAACTGGGACAATCTAGACATAGATAACATAGTGGTATGTCCTGAGATGGAAGACACCCCAGGTGACTACAGTAAAGTGCTTCGTCTCTTCCATCATGCTCAGACTTTAGCGCACCGAAAATCGTCGTTCAGCCCCTTCCAGGACGTCATGGATGACCAGGACTATGATGACATCACCGCCGAAGTTCACGCGGAGGCTGGACTTTCGCCTTACTGCGCTGTTCTATGAGTGCTTTAGTTGGGTTGATATGCGGAGTGCCATGGTTTTTGTGCTGGATGATGAATTTGAGAATATTGCTAGTACGCTCAAAACTTCGTCGGTGAAGTGCAGAGAATCCACAGATAATTATCCATAGTAGTTAGTTATGAGATGTTATGAGTGATTTGTGCAGGTTGCATCTTTTGTTCACCTAACCAGCAACACCAGTGCTATTTTTTTGCAATTCTTTCTGAGCAGATATCCAGAAGCATTGCTGGCCACTTCTCTCTGGCAGAACTCTCGTGGAAGTTTCTTATTGTCATTGTGGACTGAGGGTTTTGATTCAGTAACCGGTCAAGGTTTTGCATGTGGAACCCTGGAGTTGGCATCCTAACATGTTCTCTTCGCCACGTGAGGCCTCGAAGCATGGCAATGTCATGCGAGTCGTCATTCCCAAGCCTGCGAAGGAGAGCGGGAAGCATGCCATGGCTGCCTGCTTATTTTTGGATATACAATATGTCAACGTGCTGTGTAGCCCGATGTCGGCACAGATCAGCTTGAGCAAAGGTGACGCAGAACGTAATTTGTCACGTCTCTCTCTCTCTCTCTTCTTGTTGTTGCTTGTCAACTTGCTGTAAATCTAATTTTGCCAGCCAGTAGACTTGAAGTCAAACTGCTTATCAGGGATACGCCATGATACGCCTTATCTCACTTGAGCTTGTATTTGATTCCATTGCTGCCGTGTGCTTCAGCTCATAAATCACGGGTGTTCAATTGCGCTAATTTTCCATGACCATGCGCTCAAAACCCATAGGCCCTGGCCTCTTTCTTCTTCTTGCCTTGGCGGTGCTTCATTTTGTCCGTCCAACCTGGCGAATGTTCGTTCAATTTCAGGCATATGCCAAAAATGGTGGGAAGATAGCGAGGCAACAAGTTGCCAAGGAGGTAGTTCCAGTGATTCCAATGGCCCTGCCTCCAAAAGAGGTTGAGAGGATCCATGCAGCTGTGCGAACAAAAGCATTGGAAGCCATAGCGCTTGGCAATTTACCACCGGGCAAGGAGCTGGAACTGATTTCGGCCTTGGATTTGGGCACCATCCCCTGGAACCAATTTCCAGTACAGCTCAAGGAGCAGTTGGCATTGCCCCTGGAGGACCGTGGAATCGACTCGCTGTCGTTGAATCTGTCGGTGGCTGTTCAGGCCAAAGATTATGCCAATGGAAGCACGGTGCCCTTGAGCAGCCTTGCCACTTTTCACCTGTTGGTCGAAGGGAAGTGTTCGAAATTGAAGGGTTTGGTTCAACAGATGATCGTGGCGACCAGCGATGGCACACTCTTGCCAAAGCTGTGGCAGCTAACTGGGGCTGTTCAGCGAACATATTCTGTGGAAAAGATTCAGGCTTGGCGAAGGATAGCTCAAGAAGCTAGCTTGGCACGAGAAAAGACATTCATCACTCCGGTCAGAAAGCTTTTGAAGCGCTGGCCCCATCAAAAAGAATGCTTGAAGCACTGCCGCAAGTTTCTCCAGAACAGATCAAAGATTGCGAAAAAGGACTTCTTTGTGCAAATGGCGACAGGGACCGGGAAGAGTTTGGTCATGGCAGATTTGTTGGCTGAGATTTCACCATCCCAGAAAGCTTGTATCATCGTCCCAAAGCTGGACTTGATGGAACAGATGGCCCAACTATTGCAGGAACTGCATCCATCATCTCATATTTGTCGTGTTGGGATTGGGTGGCCAGCAAATCTGACTGCGGATGTCTTTGTATGTGTACGAAATTCAGCTTGGCAGCTTGCAAACCTCACCTTCCATGTGATTCTGCTGGATGAAGGTCATCACTATGAACCTCTGGCGATGATGGCAGATGCTAGTGCCACGGATTTTGAAGCTGCTGAAACAAGCGGTTCAAGGCACGATCTTGGCGCGGCTGTCATAACACATACACAGCAGGTCCTGGCACTCAAGACCAAGAAACGAATCTTTTTCAGTGCAACCTTGAGGAGAAACTCAGCCGATTTTGATTTTGGCTTAAGGCCTGCTATTGAAGCTGGAGTCATCCAGGACTATTCCGTCATGGTGCCGGTGTTGTCTGAAGGCGACCCACGACCGGGATTGGTGGAGCTGATCCGAAATCTGCCATTGTCCCGGAAGATCCTGGCATTTTGCAATACTGTTCACGAGGCACAGGCTTTCACACAGATGCTGACGGAGGCAGGGATAGCAGCAGACCATTACAATGGTGGAACTACACCGAAGCTTCGTGGTGACATCCTGCAGAGTTTTCAGCGACCTGAAAGCTATGGAGGGATCAGAGTTTTAGTCACAGTAGATGTTCTCAGTGAAGGAGTAGACCTGCCAGTTGCTGACACCTGCTTGTTTGTTGCACCTCGTTGGGGTTTGCGCTTGAGGCAATGTGTGGGAAGGGTCCTTCGCAAGCATCACACAAAGGTGGATGCCCTTGTCATCGCTCCGCCGATTGTGAAAAGGCCCAATGGCTCCTTGACGGAAGAAGCAGAGCTGACTCGATTGCTAAGCCAACTTGCAACTGCAGATCCGTGGTTTGAGCAAGCCCTCCAGAGTGGAGATACTGATCAGAGCCGACTATCAATCTCTACATCCGGAATGATGGCAGATGACCAGGAACATGTGCTCGGAGACAAGGCTGCGAGGTTTATTCGAATTCATGTGTTGCCGTACGTTTTGGACACCTGCTGTGCGTGCTCCTATTGGGATAGGGCTTATCAAGAACTTGTTGCGTACAAGGTTGAACATGGACATGTACTTGTTCCGAAAAAATATTGTGCCTTGTCTGGCTTGAAATTGGGACGCTGGGTTTCCACGCAACGGCAAGCAAAACGTACGCTTAGCTGCGACCAATTTGAGCGACTAGCCGATCTTGGCTTTGTGTGGGATGTCCGAAAGTTCAGATGGGAGGCAAGCATGAGGAGGCTCGCAGCCTACACAGCAAAGCATGGGCACGCACTCGTGCCAAACGAGTTCAATTGTTCTGATGGCTTCAGGCTTGGAAAATGGGTCGACACGCAGCGGGTGGCGAGAGCCAAGGGCAAAATTGACACCGAGCGAATTCGGAAGTTGGACGAGCATGAATTTGTTTGGGACACTGACCAGGCAGCATGGAATGCTGCTGCAGACAGATTGAAGGCTTACAAAGAAGAGCATGGGAACACATTAGTGCCGCATCGTTACAAGTGTGCCGACGGCTTTTGGCTTGGAGCGTGGGTCAGCAAGCAGCGGACGGCGAGAGCCAAGGGCAAACTTGACAAAGAGCAAATTCTGCAATTGAGCGAGGATGGGTTTATTTGGGATGCCAATTACTTTGCATGGAATGCTGCTGCAGAAAGATTGGAGACTTATAAAGCAGATCATGGGAACACATTAGTGCCGCAGCTTTACAAGTGTGCTGACGGCTTTTGGCTTGGAGCGTGGGTCGGCAATCAGCGGGTGGCGAGAGCCAAGGGCAAAATTGACACCGAGCGAATTCGGAAGTTGGACGAGCATGAATTTGTTTGGGACACTGACCAGGCAGCATGGAATGCTGCTGCAGACAGATTGAAGGCTTACAAAGCAGAGCATGGGAACACATTAGTGCCGCATCGTTACAAGTGTGCCGACGGCTTTTGGCTTGGAGCGTGGGTCAGCAAGCAGCGGGCGGCGAGAGCCAAGGGCAGACTTGACACGGAGCGAATTCGGAAGTTGGACGAGCATGAATTTGTTTGGAATGCGAGAGGCTTCTGTCAATAAAAAAATTAAAGGACCGGATAACCCCACAAGTCAACTTCTTCCAATAATGAGCTTCAAAGGTTGTAGCGGGGTCGGGGAAGGAAGGAAAGACAAAGGATGTGGTGAAGGATCGA
Source organism: Cladocopium goreaui (assembly GCA_947184155.2). Taxonomy (NCBI): domain Eukaryota; class Dinophyceae; order Suessiales; family Symbiodiniaceae; genus Cladocopium; species Cladocopium goreaui. The sequence goes on along the minus strand of CAMXCT020004124.1, from coordinate 160,999 downwards.
CAAGTTAAAACAGTTGTGTGTGACAAAGTGGAATGTGTATGTATGTATGTATGTATGTCTGTATGTCTGTATGTATGTATGTGTGTATGTGTGTATGTGTGTATGTGTGTATGTGTGTATGTGTGTATGTGTGTATGTGTGTATGTATGTATGTATGTATGTATGTATGTATGTATGTATGTATGTATGTATGTATGTATGTATGTATGTATGTATGTATGTATGTATGTATGTATGTATGTATGTATGTATGTATGTATGTTGTATGTATGTATGTATGTATGTATGTATGTATGTATGTATGTATGTATGTATGTATGTATGTATGTATGTATGTATGTATGTATGTATGTATGTATGTATGTATGTATGTATGTATGTATGTATGTAGTGTATGTAGTGTATGTAGTGTATGTAGTGTATGTAGTGTATGTATGTATGTATGTATGTATGTATGTATGTATGTATGTATGTATGTATGTATGTATGTATGTATGTATGTATGTATGTATGTATGTATGTATGTATGTATGTATGTATGTATGTATGTATGTATGTATGTATGTATGTATGATGTATGCAATGTATGAATGTATGTAATGTATGTAATGTATGTAATGTATGTAATGTATGTAATGTATGTAATGTATGTAATGTATGTAATGTATGTAATGTATGCAATGTATGTAATGTATGTAATGTATGTAAAGTATGTAATGTATGTAATGTATGTAATGTATGTAATGTATGTAATGTATGTAATGTATGTAATGTATGTAATGTATGTAATGTATGTAATGTATGTAATGTATGTAATGTATGTAATGTATGTAATGTATGTAATGTATGTAATGTATGTACTGTATGTAATGTATGTAATGTATGTAATGTATGTAATGTATGTAATGTATGTAATGTATGTATGTATGTATGTAAGTATGTATGTATGTATGTATGTATGTAATGTATGTATGTATGTATGTATGTATGTATGTATGTATGTGTGTATGTATGTGTGTATGTATGTATGTATGTAGGTATGTAGGTATGCAGGTATGTAGGTATGTAGGTATGTAGGTATGTAGGTATGTAGGTATGTAGGTAGGTAGGTAGGTATGTAGGTAGGTAGGTAGGTAGGTATGTATGTATGTATGTATGTACGGATGGATGTATGTATGTATGTACGTACGTAGGTATGTAGGTATGTAGGTATGTAGGTATGTAGGTATGTAGGTATGTAGGTATGTAGGTATGTAGGTATGTAGGTATGTAGGTATGTAGGTATGTAGGTATGTAGGTAGGTAGGTAGGTATGTATGTATGTATGTACGGATGGATGTATGTATGTATGTGTGTATGTATGTGTGTGACAAAGTTGCGTGTGAAAGATGCTGCGTGTGAAAGATGATGTGTGTGCGCGACAGTGCAGACCATTTTTTTCGCCAGCGCTGCAATGTCAGCTGCGCTGCATGCGGCAGCACTGCTCTCCATGCGGTGCAACGAGATGTGCAACGATGACGACATAGAGGAAAGGTACCTGCCCGCAAAAGTGTAGAACAGGAATGTAGCTATGCAACTATGGAAGACAAGTACAGAGCGCATGCCTGTCAAGGCACGAGACAGTCACAGTGCCATGCACCATGGTTATGACGCTAACTGCGCAGGTTTTTCCAAAGATGTCAAGCAACCACACAGTTCAGAAACACACAGGCGTCGCGAACATTTACATAGGTGTCGGTTCGCCAGGCATCTGCACACGCTTCTTCCCACATTGGGTCAAAGCTCTGGCTCCCGAGGACATAGACTGCTTGACTCATTGTCGGGCCAAGCGCGACGCGCCTGTCCTCCGTCCAAGAAGCTCACTGGATGGGCACCTACGCAAGTTGCAAAGACACAGAGGCTTCATGCGTGCTATCTTGTTACTACATGACAGCTGCAATATCTTGGCACATTATGAACCCAAAGAACTAATCTATTCTACATAGCTTAACCACAGTAGAAATCTTATTGATCAACTGTATAGATGGTTTCGAATTAATGTCGCCGCCCGAATGCCACACGAATGCCACGTGAAACGAAGGTGGATGTGAGATTGTGCCACGCCTGCCACGCAAAGTGCCGCGGCGTCATCCGCGACCAAACCGGCCCAAGCGCGCCACCCAGTCCCATGAGTGCCACGCCTGCCACGCAAAACGAAGGTGGATGTGAGATTGTGCCACGCCTGCCACGTGAAACGAAGGGGGATGTGAGACTGTGCCACGCCTGCCACGCAAAGTGCCGCGGCGTCATCCGCGACCAAACCGGCCCAAGCGCGCCACCCAGTCCCATGAGTGCCACGCCTGCCACGCAAAACGAAGGTGGATGTGAGATTGTGCCACGCCTGCCATGCAAAACGAAGGTGGATGTGAGATTGTGCCACGCCTGCCACGTGAAACGAAGGGGGATGTGAGATTGTGCCACACCTGCCACGCAAAGTGCCGCGGCGTCATCCGCGACCAAACCGGCCCAAGCGCGCCACCCAGTCCCATGAGTGCCACGCCTGCCACGCAAAACGAAGGCGGATGTGGGATTGCGCCACGCCTGCCACGTGAAACGAAGGTGGATGTGAGATTGTGCCACGCCTGCCACGCAAAGTGATCCGCGACCAAACCGGCCCAAGCGCGCCACCCAGTCCCATGAGTGCCACGCCTGCCACGCAAAACGAAGGTGGATGTGAGATTGCCCAGAGTACGCCTTATTGAAAAGATTCAATAAAGTTATTGGTTTGTCATGCCATTATTGAAATAGTGTTTTTTTTGAAACAAACCAATAATATTATTGGTTTGTGTTTCAATAAAATTATTGGTTTGTTTCAATAACTTTATTGGTTTGTTTCAATAAGGGTTATTGGTTTGTTTCAATAACTTTACTAGTTTGTTTCAATAGTTTCAATAAGGGTGTTTGTGCTGTTTCACAGAAAGTTTTAGGTTTAGACCCCATTCCAATCCACTAATCATGAATGGAACCTACAACCCATCCACAAGTATATATTTATATTTGTGTTTCACTCATGTTCAATTCCACCAGCAGCCTTTCAACTCACAAGCTATAGGGGCAAGCTTGGGCAAGGTCACTGCCCAACTGTCCCCTGCAAAAGGGTATTTGGCTTTTGGTCCTGCAAAAGGGCTTTTTTTTGGTCCTGCAAAAGGGCAATTTCTAAGAGCCATGGCCACAGAGATTGACCCCTTGGACATGCTCATCAGGCCTCCTCGCAACAGCTTTGAAGAGGTGGATGCCTACTGGTCCTACCTGGAGTGCACAACACCTCACTGTGGTGGATGGCTGTGGAGGAGGCACTTGGCAGATCCCACATGGGGTTTGAAGTGCTACCACTGCAATGCTTCTTGGAGGGAAGCATACTTGCAGTTTGGGTTCAGTCACTGGAACCCAGTGGCCAAAAGAAGGACCAGGCTGGGAGATACTGTGGACACAAGAAGGTGACCACTTGCAAAAAGACAGTGCCACCTTAAGGTCTTGCAAAAGGGCTGAAGCCAATGGTCCTGCAAAAGGGCTGAAGCAAAAGGTCTTAAAAATGACCATACACATGGAGAAGACACCAATGAAGGAGAAAAAATGGAGAGCAGTGGGGGTGTATGGTGTTGCAGGCTGCTTCTTTTGCCATGGGCTTGGCAGATGCAAATGTGTTTGCAGCATGTCCTATAAACTTGAATCTCTCTGTTGCAGTTATGCTCAATCTCAGCAGCTTCAAAACCTTGCCTGTTGGAAGATTGGCCCTGCAAAGAGGGCTATCTGCAGCTGGGCCTGCAAAGAGGGCTGCCCATGTCCCTCATGAAACCTGGGAGGAAAAGAAGGAAAGGTGCAGGAAATTCACAACCTGCTAAGAGGGTCCCATTCCCTGAGTTAAGCCAGCAAAAACTGGATGACAAACTTTATGCTTATACTCGGGCAATGGGGATCAAAGAAGCCTTGAATTTGCATGAATATTTGAGGCTGGAGCCACAACAGGCAGAATCTTGCAGGAGCCTGTGCAAGCTCAGCAAGCTCTTGACTGCCCTGGTGGAGGTGTCACCTTCTGCAAAGGTGAAGTGCAGGTACCTGAAGCACAGCATGGTGTACTTGCAGCAGACATGGGGCTGTGAGCTGCTGTCTGCACACTGGACATGTGAGAAGGGCTTGCTGGCAGGGAGGGCAGCAGATGCACTGCTTGTGGTTCTAAACCACTGGAGAAGGTGCACTGCTTCCCCCACAGCATGGCAAAGGTTTTGCTCCAAGCTGGATGAAAGCCAATGCCAGCTGATGGAGCAGGTGAAAAAGAAGATGGTGATTGAGAAGCCAAAGAGAAAGCTGCTGCCAAATGTGTCAGATGTGAGCATGGACTCCAAGGGCTTCCCAGCCATGACAGCCCATGGAAAAGAGGAGGAGGAGGAGTCAGAAGAAGAAGAAGAAGAGGAATATGATGAGACAGAGAAGGAAGATGAGGATGAGAAGGAGGCTGTGACAAAGAAGGCCAAAAAAAGCGACCTGGATGCCATGGAAAGTTCCCCACCACCTGTGGTGAAAAAGGACTGGAGAGCTGCAGCAGGCTGCAACATAAAGAAGCCTGCCTCCAAGCTGGTGGGCAAGAAGAAGGGGAAGGTGAGTGTTGCAGGCCTTGCAAAAGGGCCTAAAGCAAAGACAGGCCCTGGAAAAGGGCCTAGCAAGTGCAAGGGCACTGAAAAAGTGCTCATTCACCAGGCTAGCCTTTCCATTGGAGGGGGCAAAAACCAAGCCTACATACAACATGTCCCTGGGCCAGGAGACAGCAAGAGATTAATCATAGGGATCACAAAGCTTCAGGCTAGCAACACAACCAAGACACACAAGGAATTGGTGGAACTTTTGCTCCCTGCCTGCAAGAAGGCAAAGGCCACAAAGGCTGATGTAGTTGCTGAGAGGGCAAAGCTCCTCAGCAAGTTTGCCAAGTAGGTCCTGCAGCTGTCTGCAGTTGGGCCTTGCAAAAGGGCTTAGACAGAGAACTGCTGTGTCCCAGCAAAAAAATGCCAAGCTGGAGCATGTTACTTGTGGGATTGTGGGGGGGACCAAGCAGCACCAGTGTGAATCCAACACAGCTACACAAACTGCAATCTGAAGTGTATGGCCCAAGTCATCGCCTTAGTCTTGTGCTGGGCCCTGCAGGGGCCTGGCTTCTGCACACAGCAACTGGGCCTTGTACAAGGGCTCCCACTACAGGCCTTGGAAAGGGGCTTGGACTTGGAAGGTCCTGCAAAAGGGCTGGCAATGGAACCAAAAGAGGAGCCAGACTGGGAGGCTGAGCAAGTTCCAAGAAGGAACAGGAAGTCTTGGGCTGACCCGGCTGCAGAAGAAAAGAAGGAGCCTGCCAAAAAGGATGGCAAGCATGAGCAGAAAAATGAATGGTGGGAGGAGGACTGGAAAAAAGGTGGTAAAAAGTGGGATGACTGGTGGGAAGAAAAAGAGGAGCAATGGCAAGCATGGTCCAAAAACAAGAGGTGGGAACCAGATGGTGAGGATACAGAAGAGGAGGAAGTGCCTTCCAGCAGCACCCAGAAGAAAAACACATGTGGCTCACAGAAAGAAAGGGCCAAGAGAAGGTGGCTCATGAAAACCTGCAAGAATGAGAGCCAAGAGGAAAAGGAGAAGCTGAAGCTGGGTGCCTTGGGAGCATGCAGGCTGAAAAGGCTCCTGGACAGGCAAGAAGACAGGAAAAACAAGCTGGAAGCAGCCCAGCTGGCACAGGCAGCAGCAGCAAATGCTGCAGCTGCTGCCCAAGCTGCCCAGGCTGCAGCTGCATCTGCCCAATGGCAACAATGGCAGATGCAGCAGGCCCAGCTGGTGGAAGCCCAAGCCATGTGGCACCACCATGCCTACTACCAAGGTCAAGGTGGCCAGCCACACCAATGGGGCTGGCACCACCAGACCATGGAGCAGCCTGTGGAGCAGCCCAAGCAGCCAAAGCCACACAGGCAACAGCCAGGACTGGTGTGTACACATTCTTGATTTTTTGCAACCCTACTCCTTTCCACATGTTTGCTGGCTATGTCTTTGTGGCATTACAGGACCAGTGGCCACTGGCAGTGCTGCAGCTGGTGCTGGTGCAAAAGGAGGAGGGGGGCCACCACAGCATCCAAACACCTCTATATAGAAATTAATTTCTCATGCATGTCACTATGGCAATTTCATAGGTGCATCTACATACATCATTGGGCCTTTGAATTTGTGATGCTGCACACACTTCTATGGACACCAACCACTGCAACATATTTGTTTGGCACCTGCCATTTGGGGCACCCATGCATTCTGTCAGCCACAGCCAACATTTGGAATTTAACCAACCATATGTGTTCATAAGTGCAGTTCTTGGTATGCCACACACACACACACACTACAGTAAAATGTTTGGATATGTTGTAGCATCACCCTTCTCACCATCTTCACTATTTTCACCCAATTTCCTCCTGGCAACCTTGCCAGGATCCCAGGGGCCAGCCCCAGCACAGCCTGGGAGAAAAGGCCAAGGCAAGACTGCCAGGCCAAAGAGGGCAACACACCCACCAGCTGACCTGCATGGCAAGAGGGCTGAAGCTGCAGGGGCACTGGATGGGATTGAAGTGAAGGATGAGGAGTCCTCTGATGGCTGGCATGAGGTGAAGCCCAAGGGAAGAAAGCAAAAGAAGTGAGGGAGTTTCACCCACTTTAGGCCTTGCAAAAAGGGCTTGGCCAGCATTGGGTCCTGCAAAAGGGCTGGCATCAGCTGTCTTGAAAAAGGGCACCCAAAACAGAGCACAGCAAACATGCCCTTCTGGAAAATATGCCATCAGCTTGGGTTGGGCTTGGTTTGGAAAAGCAAAAACCTCATATGAGCTCATATGAGATCATATGAGGTGAAGGCACCTCATATGAGGCAAAAACTGTCTCATATGAGGCAAGACTACCTCATATGAGGGCAGCTTGCCTCATATGAGCTCATATGAGATCATATGAGGCTAGTGTCTTTCCTCCACTTTCTGGTGAAAACTTGCCTCCCAACAAAATGCTGCCATGAGAGTGTTGCCACTGCCATGTTTCATGGCCACCACTGAGGAAACTTCTGTTCAGCAGCATTTAGGCTTGGAGACACCCAAAACAAACTGGTAGATTGGGCCTTGCCAAAGGGCTCTTTGGCAAGGTTTTTTTGGCCTTGAGAGAGGGCTACCCAAGATGGCACCCAAAAAGGTCATGAAGGTGCTGAACTTGAAGTTAAAAAGGCCTGCAAGTGCCTTAGACCAGCTGAAGAAAGATGAAGGAGAGGGAATGAGCTTGGAAGACAAGATGGCTGCCTTTCAGAAGAAAGGCAACCAGGATGTGGGGCAGTTCCTGGACACCCTGACAAAAGGTCAGAGGGAAGCACTGTGGCAGAGGTTCTCCTCTGCCAGAGCCAGCATGAAGGACAAGGAGTGTGATAACCTATGGCAGGAAGTGGCCAAAGGAAAAGGCAGTGACCCAGCAAAGAAGAAGCTTTTGGGCTGCTTCTTGAAGCTGGGAGGAGACCTGAAGGGGAAAAGGGAGGTGTACCTCCAGGAGCTGGTGTCTTACACCAAAAGCTCTGGTGCCTTGGTTGCTTGTGGCTGCTCCTTCCACCTGGCTGGGTCTGTGCTTCTGCACCCTGCAATGTTTTTTCTAAGGTGAAAGGAGCTCAGAGGAGTGGGTGCCTTTTGCTGTGGTGCTGCAGCGGTTTGGCCTCCATGAGTGCATGAGAAGGGCAGCTTGGCATGTTTAAGGTTTGTGCTGAAAGCTGGTGCAAACATGTTTTTTTTTTGTGAAATTAGCTTGCCTTGTCAGGTAAAGAGAGGCAGCATAGGTGTCAGAAAAGACCCTGCTGACCCTGCTGAGTGGCAGTTCACCTTGAGGAAAATAATCACATGGACTGAAGAGAAAAGCCAGCATGAACTAAAAGGTGAAGCAAAGGCCAAAGGAGAAGCCTGTCAGTGGCTGGAGCTCAAAGCCCAAGGCCTTCTGGCAGATGGGGAAGGGCCTGCTGCAAGCTCCAAGGCTGCCAAAGCTTTGGAGGATGTGCTGAGCAAAGACAAAAGCAAGTTGGCAATCATGGACAAGCAGTCTGGGCAAGCAAGTGAAGAAGAGGCAGCAGCCAGCCCTAAGAAAGATGAGGATGATCAGGTGGTGGAAGCTGACCTTCTCTCTGAGATGGGAAGCAAAGTTGCTAAGGAAGAGGCCCAAGTGAGGGTGAAGAGAATGATGAAGCTCCTGAAAGGAGTGAAGAAGGAGGTTGGTGCAGCAAAGGCTAAGTCTTTGGACCTGTGCCTGGCTGACCTTCAGAAGCTGGACAAGAAAGGGAAAAAGGTCAGCCTGGAAGAAGCCAAAGGGAAGCTGTTTGATGCTGCCCTGCAGATCAAGAAGGCCAAGAGGAAGTGAGTTATTATTTTTGGGTGGCCTTGCAAAAGGGCTAAACAGATATTGTTAGCTTGGTCTTGTGCAAGGGCCTGACAAAGAGTCAGTGTTGGCCTTGCCAAAGGGCTATGTTTGGTAGTTCTGCCAGAAGGCACATGACCATGTGGCACATGACAGCAGGCATGAGAAGGTAAAAAATGCTTCCACCTCACCTTTGCCTTGTAAAGCTGTGGGCCCAAAGCCATGGGCTACTGTTGCATGGCCAAGCTTTAGCACATGGAACACACTTGCTTGTTTGTGGTAAGCTTTTGGCTTCAAGATGGCCCCTTCCCTAGAAGCTTTTGTTGGGCAGTGGCTTTTGTGGGTCTTGCAAAAGGGCCTGGGTTAGCCTGCTGGCCCTGAACAAGGGCTTGGGGAATATGGCCAAATGGAAGAGAAAGAAGCATGATGTCCCTGAGGAGCCCACTGCAGAGGAGCATTTGAGCCCTCTTGGCCTAGCACTTCTGGAGCAATTTGCACATGGGATGTCTGTTTCTAGTCTTGGCTTAATTTGTCCCATGATGCAGTGGCAGAAACCTTCAGCTGCCCACTCCCTTTTGACACCAGCATTTTGCCACACTGTTGTGGATGAACCTGTTGCCATCTAAGGGCCCTTCTGTTCAACACCTTGCTTTGGCTGCTGTGAAGTCTGGTGCTGCAACAGGTGACATCCAAGTCTTGGCCAGCCTGGGAAACTTTGGCAGGAATGAAAACCATGTGGCAGGACAAATCACTTCAAGGTTTTGCAAAAATGATTCCTTGGACCTCCCTGTGCCTTACTGCTTTGAAGCTCCAGTCTTGAAGAAAGGCACAGACAGCTGGTACCTAGCAAATCAGACTTTGGCAGTGTTCTTGCCCCATGAGTGGTTCTCTTGGGTGGAACATCATGACAATGTTTCTGGCTTTTCTGGGTTGCAGAGCTTTTGGGATGAGCATGATGCTGCTGATCCAAAGCTGTGCAAGAATCCCATGAAGGGCAGCAGGCACCTGTACCTGCCTCTGGTCATTCATGGGGATGGTGGTCAATTTCAAAAGTGGGATTCAATCACTATCATCTCAATGGGATCACTCCTATCAGCTGACAATGTTGCATCCAGCCAAATGCTCCTAGCAGCTATCCCCAAGGGCTGCCAGCACAAGAGTGAAAACCCAGATGAAGACACCATGACAGTGGTTTGGAAAGTGCTTGCTTGGTCATTCCAGCATCTCTATTATGGCAAATTTCCAGAATTTGACCATTTGGGGAAACCATGGCCTGCAAAAACAAAGAGGGCAGACCAAAGTGGCTCCCATCTGTGGACACAGAGGGTCAGAGGCTGCTTGTTCTGTGTCACTGCAGATGGGGAGTTCCTGCAAAATGAACTCAAGCTGCCTGGGCACAGCCACAACTCCTGCTGCTTTTCTTGCCAAGCAAACAAGAGCGACATACCTCACAATGACTTTAGAGCTACAGCAAAGTGGAGATCTACCTTGACCAAGCCTGGGACACCTCTTCCTGGTGGCCATCCTCTTGGTGCAGTACCTGGCCTGAATACATTCAGTGTCCACTATGATACTTTGCATTGCCTGGAAGAAGGGGTGGCAGCACATGCCCTGGCCAACACCTTCTTTGACCTAGTTGTGAGAGGCCATGCTGGAGCTGGGACCCAGGATCAAAACCTCCAGGCTGTCTACAGGCAGATCAGGCAACCGTACTTGGAACAAGGCATAGATGCCAGCCACAGGATTAAAAAATTGAGCCTCACAAATTTTTCAGCCAGGGAGAAGAAGTATGAAAAGTTTCCTGATTTAACAGGATTCAAGGCAAAGCAGATTCGCTACCTTGTGCCTGTGATGGCAGAGATTCCGCAGTTCTACACTGATGAGGATGATGCCTATAGCCTCCATAGGCTCCAATGCTTACAGAACTTGAACAGCATGTATGAGCTCATGGACTGTGGCCTTCACATGGGCAAGGAGAGCATCTTGCAGTTCAAAAAAGTTACAGACCTGTGTCTTCTTCACTTTGCAAGGTGTGCAAAGCTGGCTATGGAAGCTGGGTTGCTCCAATGGAACCTGATCCACAAGCACCACCTTGTTGCCCACATGCCTGCTCAAGCTGCCTATTTGAACCCAAAGCTGGTCTCAACATACTCAGGTGAAACAATGGTGGGATTTATGGCCAGCCTGGCCCATGCCTGTCTGAATGGAAGTCCTCCCCACTTGGTACCTGAAAAAGTCCTGTGGAGGTTCAGGTTGGGAATGTGGCTGAAATACATCCATGGATCAGAAACTTTGGAGTCTGAGAGCAGCAGTGGTGAGTAGAAGTTGTGTAAAAAAGCTTTGGGCCTTGGGAAAGGGCCCCACCCTGGCCCTGCAAAAGGGCTTCAAAGTCCTGCCAAAGGGCTGCAGCCCACTAGCTTGGGGACCAAGATTTGCACAGTCAAAGGAAAAAAGTGCAGCTGAACTGAAGATGTTTCAGCATGTCAGTTTGACACCCATGTGCAGAGCTTCAAACATGTCAGCTTAGCAGCTCTATGAATCTAATGACTCAAACCATTAAACTTATTGAAATGGAGCTTATTGAAATAGGAATCCATTTCAATAAGCTTTATTGGTTCATTTCAATAAAGTTATTGAAACACTAACCAATAAGAAAATGAAGGTTTTATTGGTTTGTGTTGTGATTATTGAAATTGACGTGAATTATTGAATCTTTTCAATAAGGCGTACTCTGGGTGTGCCACGCCTGCCACGTGAAACGAAGGGGGATGTGAGATTGTGCCACGCCTGCCACGCAAAGTGCCGCGGCGTCATCCGCGACCAAACCGGCCCAAGCGCGCCACCCAGTCCCATGAGTGCCACGCCTGCCACGCAAAACGAAGGCGGATGTGGGATTGCGCCACGCCTGCCACGTGAAACGAAGGGGGATGTGAGATTGTGCCACGCCTGCCACGCAAAGTGCCGCGGCGTCATCCGCGACCAAACCGGCCCAAGCGCGCCACCCAGTCCCATGAGTGCCACGCCTGCCACGCAAAACGAAGGTGGATGTGAGATTGTGCCACGCCTGCCACGTGAAACGAAGGGGGATGTGAGATTGTGCCACGCCTGCCACGCAAAGTGCCGCGGCGTCATCCGCGACCAAACCGGCCCAAGCGCCACCCAGTCCCATGAGTGCTACGCCTGCCACGCAAAACGAAGGTGGATGTGAGATTGTGCCACGCCTGCCATGCAAAACGAAGGTGGATGTGAGATTGTGCCACGCCTGCCACGCAAAGTGCCGCGGCGTCACGCGCGCCCAAACCACACCCAAGCGCGCCACCCAATGCCATGAGTGCCACGCCTGCCACGGAAAACGAAGGTAGATGCGAGTCTGTGCCACGCCTGCCACGTGAAACGAAATTATGGTATGTGAGAGATGGTATGTGAGCGTTAAAGTATTGTATGTGAAATTATGGTATTGTATGGGAGAGATGGCATGTGACATATTGTATGTGACATTATTGTATGTTAAGTTTGTGTGTGTGAAGTTATGGTATGTGAGAGAGGGTATGTTACTGAAAGGTATGTGAAATTATTGTATGTTAAGTTTGTGTGTGTGAAGTTGTGGTATGTGAGAGAGGGTATGTGACATATTGTATGTGAAATTATTGTATGTGAAGTTTGTGTGTGAGAGAGGGTATGTGACATATTGTATGTTAAGTTTGTGTGTGTGAGAGAGGCGGCGGGAGGATGAGGAGGAGGAGGAGCCCGGGATACAGAATCAAAAACAAGAACCCCACACAAAGTTGTGGGGAACTATATTACAATCTTTATCTATCTTTGGCTGGGTCGCAGTCGCAGTATCAGTCTTGAGTGTTGGCAAAGTCCGGTTTGAATCCGTTGGATACAATATTTGCATCAATTTGTTTTAGGCCAAGCAATTGTTCAAACGAGACACATGGTATAGGCATAGGTACTTCATTTTATATAATTTCTCTGACTGTTTTGATTTGTTTCCCTGAATTTTGTTCCATATTTGATGGGCATCGCGGCTGCTTCACTTTTTATTCGAACTCTCCGTGCATCCACAGAACCCTTTTTGCGCAGGATGGTTCCTACGTGGACGGGGTGGGCAAGATCTTCGTGGCCTTTTCGGATCGGGTTCAACTGTCTTGGGTCGTTTAAGCTTCCTGTGGTGGTCTGTAGGCACTTTATGTATTGGCTGCGTGTTTGTAGGATATTTGGTTTGTCGCCAGTCTGAGCAAATGTGGTTTCTAACAACTTTAATTCTACAATGGTATGGGCCAAAATGGTCCCAAGTACTTGTAGGATATGGGATATAGATTTTTTATGATCCAGGATCTACGCATTTCGACACTTCCATGGAAAGGAACGTTTACAGTCTGCAAAGTATTTGTAGATACTGCGAGGCAAAGATAAATTGTTTTCGCCTGGAAACTGTCATAAAAGCATATAAAAGCGTGCTTAGAACCAGTTCCGAAATCGTTTGGTTGCTCACGGACTCTGAGAGGACCTGACAGCTGCGCGAAAGTTCCAGATGGATGCCAATGGTCGAAAGTTTGAAAACCGAGTGGCTACTTGGCTAAAGTGACACATTTGCCACCAATCTCGGATCATTTTGATTAAAGTCCCCGAGTAGAACCAAGTTAGATTTCGGAACAAATCCGAGCAACCCTGCAAGCAGAGATGATGGTTTTCTGCTGAGCCAATAGCAGGTTGGCCAACGAGCAAGAGCTTTGAGTACAGTGAGATTCTATATCAAGGTTCCTTGAAATGCGCATTGCATTTAGTTGAGTAACTTCTGCACAGACTGCAGGGTTTTCCCATTTCCATCGTCGCTTGGCCCCAAGGTTTGTGCAGCTTTCTATCCAGTGGAAAAGTTCAATGAGGGCAAATTCAAGCTTTGGTCCGCGTGAGGCCTGTCAGGGACCCGGGCTACCATCATTAGTGAATGCTTCGGTTGAGATAGTGTTGTTTGATGTTGTTTGTGCGTGATTCTGTAAGTGAGGAACAGCAGCAGTCAAGACACACTCATCTTTCTTCATGTCAGTACTCAGCCCAAACTTAGCTTCGAACTTCAACAAAGCCCCCAGCAGAAACAGCACCCGGCCTGTCAGGCCTCTGGCCACCAGTGAGGTCGCCTCTGGTATCATAGATCCTCGTGCAGTTGGCCTGTTGCTTTCCACCGGTTTGGACTACTGGGGAACCACCAAGCCACTCACACCACACCCACTTAGCTAAGAGGACATAGGTCCCACCTGGCTGGGAAGAGCAGTGTTGACCCGCTTCGTCTCACTTATCCAGCGGAAAATGATCGCAAAGAGAGCCATGAACAAAAGATTCGAGATGCTAGGCGGTGCTTTCAGTCATCTTATTGTAGGTGTATAGTTGGTGTAGTTTGTACCTTGAGCAACCCACGAAAATCTTGATATCACTATGTGGCGCCTGACCTGAGATCTGCACAGTCTAGCAGTACACAGTAGTTTTGGCAATGCCGAGACCTAGTAGCTGTTAGGTTGAGCAGACACGCGACGCGAAAGGAGGAAAAGGTTGGTGTTTTGTTGCACCAGTTGCTGGAGACATGCACATATATTACATATATCTCAGCTTACTAGACGCAGTAGCGTAACATGAAACCTTGACCGAGCTACTATTAAACTCTGCAGATGGCATGGTTTTTCCATGCGTCCTACCTTAGGAAATTATTTTGAGGTGGGGGTTGGTTCCAAAATATTTTTTTAAAATAATTTCCAATTTTTAACATAAATTTTATGTTAAAATCACCCGACAAGAGCCATAGCAAAATAATTTTTGCACCCGTACCTTGATGATGGTGCAAAATAATTTTCCACCTACAGAGGTTGAAGCACCTTGAAAAATTTTAAACAAACAACTTAAGGCACCTCAAAATAATTTCTCAGTTGAACTGGGGAAATTATTTCATATAGTTCCAACTGTATAAAATAATTACCAGACACCCATGATGAAAATTATTTCATGGGGTGGGGGTACTTGCAAACCACCTGCAAAATAATTTCAGCATATTACATCAAATTTCAACTACATATTTCAACATGTTCAGTCAGGATATTCTTTGAATCAATCTGCAGCCATTTCCAACTTCATTCAAGCCACATCCCGTCAATCCCAACACATCCCAGGGAAGTTGAGTTTTGCAAGGTTAGGTTATTTTGGATTTCTGGGGTGGTCTAGTAGTTAACCACCCCCAAAATAATTTTTGGGGAGAGAGGAATCGATTCAGGTTTCTTTGCCCAAAAGCCGATGCTAAGTCGATGTTCTAAAAAATAATTAGTTCAGCCAGTAATTCATGGTAAATCTCAGGGTTTGTCTGTTCGAGGCAATTTGGATTTTGAACTACTCAGTGGGAAGTTAATTTTGCCAGTTTAGGCTATTATTATTTCTGGGGTGGTTTAGTAGTTAACCACCCCCAAAATAATTTATGGGGTAGGAAGGGGTCGATTCAGATTTCTTTGTCCAAAAATCGATGGTCTAAATCATAGGTGGTTTAGTAGTTAACCACCCCCAAAATAATTAGGTTCTCATGGTTTGATTCTTTCAGACAGTTTGGGTCAATTTGGATCAGGTTTGGCATTTTTGACCTATTCCAGGGAAGTTGAGTTTTGCAAGGTTAGGTTATTTTGGATTTCTGGGGTGGTCTAGTAGTTAACCACCCCCAAAATAATTTTTGGGGAGAGAGGAATCGATTCAGGTTTCTTTGCCCAAAAGCCGATGCTAAGTCGATGTTCTAAAAAATAATTAGTTCAGCAAGTAATTCATGGTAAATCTCAGGGTTTGTCTGTTCGAGGCAATTTGGATTTTGAACTACTCAATGGGAAGTTAATTTTGCCAGTTTAGGCTATTATTATTTCTGGGGTGGTTTAGTAGTTAACCACCCCCAAAATAGTTTATGGGGTAGGAAGGGGTCGATTCAGATTTCTTTGTCCAAAAATCGATGGTCTAAATCATGAAATTCCGACAATGCTTGTCGGGTGCATTCGGGAGGATAGGTAGGGTGACCCCCCAAAATAATTTTGTGGGGATTTTTTCTAATTATTTTGAGGTGGTTCTACTTGTTTTTTCAATCATCCAAAACCATCTTAAACCACCTTGAAATAATTTCCAAAATTATTTTGAACTAAGGGAAGTGTTTTTGAGTAATAGTAGAACCCTACAAAATAATTTATTTGCAAATTTTCAGAAATTATTTTGAGGAGGTGGGTAGTGATAAAGGATATTATTTTGGGGTGGTTAGAGTGTTTTGGAAAAAAATATTTTGTAGTGGGTTATGTACTAGAAGCACCTCAGAATAAATCCCAGAAATTATTTTGGGGGGTCACCCTAGTGATTTTACCCAGGGTAGCCCGCATGTTTTTCCTGAAGTAATCAATGGTGTGGAATTCGCTCCTAAACTTACTTAAAGGATCTTAAAGGCTTGGTGCATCGTGCAGTGTCCAGGAGATTCGGCCTTCGCCTGCATTGTTCCATCCATCACTGGATCTCTTGGCTTTGCTCCAGTCAACATATTCTCAGACATATTATATATTATATATATATATAGCAGAAGACATGAACAGTCCATGTTGGAATGCAGCCCTCACAGATATGGGTTGAGTGAAAATCATAGCATCATGATGCATCATGCAGATACAAAACTGAGCAAGGATGGAACCAAGAAGCTCTGAGATCAGTAGTTCCATGGTCTCCCAAAAGCAAAAAATGATCCAACTCAAACGAATCCTTGACTTTAAAGAGCGCACTTGCTCTCACTTTTTCCAATCCAAGCAAGTTCTTCGTTTACTGCACCTTAGAGCCTTGCCCCAGGTCCATTAAAAGTGATACCAACTCAGTGTCTGAACAGTTCCGTTTGTTTTGGCCTTAATGGTGCTGCTGGCCATGGCTCAGCGCTGCCCCATTTTGCACTGTTGCCTCCTGTTCCTTGGAAGCAGCTGGGAAGGGCGCGAGGGACTGGAAGTGAACTGCCAGTCGAAAGGGAGGAATGCTTTCCGCCAACAAACGCATCAAACAACCAGTTGTTTCATGTGGGCGCGCATGGGTACGGGTCAACATTTAATGCCCATGGCCCATGGGAGGAGGAGACCAGCAAACTTAGCATTTCTTTGATTATTTGATTGCCTATCCACATCGTATCCAATTTTGATATTTTGATCATTTTTGATCCAGACCCATATTTCTGATGAAAGGTCAATATGGCCCAGGTTGCTAACAGTTGCCGCTGCGCAAGATGCAACGGCAGGGTCCAAGTTGGCCTTCCTGGAAGAGGGCTATTGCACCTGGGCCTTGATTGTGCCAGGGCTATTACCACAGCACATGTGAGCTGGTACTGCAGTTGGTTCCTTGATACCCTAAACATCCACAAACTGTCACAAACATGTTGTAGCAGTTTTAACATATTGCCACAATATGTGCTGTTTTCTTTCCTTGGCTTTGGGTGAAGATGCGCCCGGCTGCAGGTACTTCTACTCCCTTGGAACCCTTCGATGGTGCCATAGACATTGCCTCCATGGACTGTGCGAAGATCATGGAGTTCGTCTTCATCTCGAGGTACCACAGACGTTGGGAATCCCAAAAGGAAAGTGCCACCCCTTGCCAACGGGTCTTGGGGTCGAAGTCACTTAAGTCAGAATCTGGTCTTTTCAGATAGTCACTTACAGCATCATCATATTTTCATATGAATCCTTATAAACTTGAATTTCCAAACATATCTTCCATGGCTTTTGAAATCTCAGCCACCCATGAAATCACCATGAAACCATATGAAACCAGCAACAGCTCCTCCCTGCAGGTGGAAGTTGTGGCAACAGCTGGACGGCGAGTTGGCCGAAGCCAACAAGACCTCCAGCGCCACTGGTGCCCTGCAGACGCTGCGGAGGAGTTCGAGGGCTTCGTCCCTGGTCTCCGCCCATGTGCAGCTTGGATTTTGGCTATAGATGAAGAGAACACTGAGAATACAATTGAGAAATATTGAGAATACTTTCGTTTAGATTCATTTAGTGGGTGATATGTTAATAAAGGATATTGTGGCAGTTGTTGTGCTTGGAATTTGGGTGCTTGCAAGCCTTCAAGCGTATCAAGCGTATCTTTAGTTCATTTTGACTTTAGAGTTGAACAGTCATGAGCTCCCATAATGTATATTAAATATATATTATATATAATATATAATGTATATTAATGTATATAATGTCTATTAATTACCTGCTTCACCGGCTTTGAAACGCCTGAGGCACATCATCACGGCCGTTGCCTCGCAACGCGCGGAGTGCTTCTCCGAGCACGTGCGGCTGCTGCTGACGGTGAGCCTGCGACGGATGAAGGGTTTGAGCACCGACCAGGTGAAGCAGTTGTGGTTTGCCAGCCAGGAGCTGCTGAGATTGTTGGTAGCAACTACATGCAATTAGCACATTACCCAGTGTCATCCCAGAGCAAAAAGGCGACTTTGTAGACAGCTGTGGCAATAAAACATCCAAGTGGGGAAGCAACGATAGAGTGGGCGGTGCTTCCGGAACAACGAGACATCATCAGGTGAATTTACATGAATTTACATCAATGTTTGGTAATCTGTCATCTATGCAACGTATTTCTGCACCTCTTGTGGAAACTCTTCACTTCCTGACTGGTGCCGTTGTCCACGGCCGATTCCAGGACGGTTTTGCCAACGAGGCAGAGCATTCTTCGCGCCTCAAAGCGTGGCTCTCCGAGGCAGTGTCATGTGGGGGCACAGCTGAGATGCGGGCAGTTTGGACATGTTTGGATATGATCCCTGGATACTATCAGTCTGTGTATATTGGCTACTATACTATACTATATGACTATATCATGTATTATCATGTTATATCATGAATAAAATCATAGATAGGCTATAGTTATATCTATAGTTATAATATCATGTTATATGAATATGATCTTTGGGCACCCCCATCTCCATCCCATCCATCCCTACCTCTTCAGTAGTCTCCTGGAGGCCGTGGGTCTCTTAGATGCAGACCTTCGAACCTTGAAGACCGTGCTGCAAACCTGGACCCCATGGGTGGTGCTGGACATGGGACGGAAATGGCTGGAGGAGGTTGGGGGAAACATATCACTTCTCGATTCATTCGATGCCTATAGAAAAGAACAACTATAGGTCATCCCTGGTTAGGTAAATAACATGAAATAACATGAAATAACAACTTTGACGGAAGATTTTGGGGATCCTGCCTCCATTTCTTTCTTTCTCAACCAGGACCCCGCCGAGTTTAGCAGAGAGTCGCTTCTATTCCCACGAGGCTGATGGGCGACGCTTGGCGCATATGGCAAACTTGATGGATTTGAAGGTCCCGAAAGGATTTTTTGCACAACAGAGGTGCTTTGCTGGGTCCATTTTTAGTTTCTTGGATTTGGGGGATTAGAATGATTAGAAGCCCATCCAAACAACATTGGAAACCACAGTGGAAGGATACAGCACCATGGAAGCCTTGAGACGAGACACCTTTGAGGACATGACGAGTTGGGGAGCTGGGGAGTTATTCCAATCCGCTTCCATTTTGAGTCGTGGTAAGCAATGTTAAGCATCATGATGACAAAGAAGCACAAACATGCTTTGTTCTTCTTTTCACGGCATCGATGGTGCAGTAAATGATCAAGTTGGATGAAGCTGGTGTTTGAAATCCAGACGAAGTAACAACTTCTCAATGCATACTTCTCCAGCAGCCCTTCTGTGTAGGAGTACCAACTCGACAAGGGCCTACTGCAAGGCATGTTGCGGATGCTTCCACTGGATTCAATGGTGGCGGACTTTGGTGCTGGATCGGGGCAGTATGCCAAGTGGCTCAATGACACAGGACTTTTCTGGACAGCTGGCTAGGATTGCCAGGTTGTTTGGAAAAACAGGAGATGCCAGAGGGGTTAGTTTCCAGACCTTAGAATGTGGATAACTAACTATATTTGTCTGAATAAAGTATATAATAATTATGTGTGCGATATCGTGAAATCACACAGTGCAAAGCCTGTTGAGTCTTCAACATTGAAGTCCGCAGCTCCCAGCCGTATCCCGGAGGACTAGTGACCGCCTTGGCCTTCGATGGCTCACCAGATATCCACCTAGTGACAAAGGGCGCTGTGGCACTAGCGGATTTGGGACAGCCGCTCAACCTTGGGAGGAGGCCCTGTGTGGTGTGCCACGAGAGGCTGCTGGTGATGTCAAGACTGTACCAACTTGGAGTATCAGCTGCAAAATCCGGATCTTCAGTATATTTATATTTAATTATATTTAGCTAATCTAAATATCAATGGTCTAAACCTCCTTCAGTAGTATATTTGGAAGAAGAACCGGTTTCCGCAGGTTTCCGCAGCAATTTGACCGCCTGAACTCCTGAACTCAAGCACAAATGATCCAGGAAAGAATCATGAATGAGTATCAGTATCACGAACATTTGGGTCTGTCCAAAATGGGGTATTACCCCACTATTCCCCATTTATGGTCATTAAATATAGCGGGAAAATGGCATGATGATGATGATGATGATGATAATGATCATTATTGAATATTATTGATTAATACCATTCTCATCGTTGTTGTTATAAACCGTGCAACTTCGGGTACCTTTCCCATTTCCCAAAGCAGCCAGCGCCACCACCATTGGCTGGTCAGGTTCGACTGGTCCTTCTGCCTTGAGGTGGCAGAGCATTTGCCAGCGACGCTGACACAAACCTTCCTGGAGAATTTGGACAAGCGGCTTGGATAATTCATGGATCATTTGCATGTTAGGGGTTGACTTTTCGTTTCCATTTTTAAACACTTATATATCAAGTTTGGAATTAAAAGTTCAAGGCTTATCACCTCAACTATCGATTTCATCCTTAGCCACCAATGGATCTCAAGTCACACCGGCATCAATCAGAAAATGGGTCTCAAACAACCCACAATATTTTGGTAATTTTCAGTGCTTCATCATCCATTTTTGTGTGGTTGATACTGGTGACCCATGCCCACATCGAGTATCCTCAGCAAGGCACACTGAGCACGGCCTGATCATCACCTGGGCACGTCCTGGCTTGCAAGGCCTCGGCACGGCCAACCCGTTCCTTGGTCATCTGGGGATGGGTTCAACGTGAGTTTGGACCCGTGCCCAACTATGTGTGGGTGGTGACAGTTTGACATAGTTCGACAAAATTCAAGATGAATGGATCTTGAATAATTGTGGGATGATTTGGGTCTGGACAATTTGGTACTCCAATTCCATCAATGATAATTAATCTGTTCCCCTAGTAATCCCTTCTCCCTAGTGTTATATACCTCACCAGAAAGCCTAAGTTCTTATTAGATCTAAACATTTGAAACTTGGGGAGTCACAGGACGGGTATCTAATCTGGCCATGAAATTAGATACCCCCAATAGATGGTAAATCGTCAATACTAACAACATGATAAAAATCGGTGGTCCCCTAGGTCTTGAATATTGATCCATATCCATATAATATCATATATAGTGGCTATATATATATACACCAGTTTCAGGATGGTTCAAGTATATTCAATCACCATTAAAAAATGGTTAAACAATGTTACAGTATTGTTGGTAAATCACTAGTTTTGATGCTTAAACCATCATTTTGCCCCCCCATTGGAGGTCCTTTCTTTAGGGCTCCTCAGACATGGACCGAGGTTGACCCAGGATCAAGCCTTAGAGCTCATCCGGCAACATACGGGGCTGACGCATTTGGATCAGGCGGCTGGATCGCTGGATCGTTGGGATGAAATGGGGATAGCAAAAACGGGAGAAAGCCCTTGGGAAATTGGGAATATTATGGACTATTCACCAGTACTGTGAATGGGTTTTGCCTGAAAATGAGGTATATGGTATACTGTATATACCCCAATTTTCAATTTGTGGCCACTTTAATAGGGTAAATACTGATGATTAATCATGAGAGGGTACCCTAGTTTCAGACAATACAGTAGCATGCTTATCACTCAAAGTTGGGTACCCCGAAATCGAGTGGTGTATCACTGTTTCGAAGATATGATATCGGTTGTGAGAAACATGTTGGGAAAACTCCAAAATTCGGATGATTTGTCAATGTTTGCCTGAAAGTTGGGTACCCTGCTTCGAGCACAACTGTTTATCTTCAATTCACTTTTCCGCACCTTCCTTGTTTGGTATAACTTCAACAAAGAGACAAAGAGATCATTGGATATGCTATGAACATCTATGAACCCTATGATTAGTTGCCATTTTATTATTTACTTCCTTCGTATCTTATAGCCATGACCCAGGAGCTCACGGCTTCCCTGCGGGCCTCCGCATCCATCCCACACATTGCGGATACGCGGCCCGACGGAATCTTATGGCATATGGTTGATTAATGTTGGTTATAAAGTTTTAATATGTTATTCTAAGCTGTATGCTTGTTGGACATAAACCAAAAAACACTATTTATATCTATTTTAATTGTGGTTGAGACTAATGACATCATTGGAAAGTGATGAAAAGGGATGATCAATTTTTGGCTGTCTAAAGCTGAGGTCTCAGCTACTGAAGTGATGCAAATTGAGTGAAAAGGGATTATCAATATCCAATGAACCAGCTTGACAGTTGTGATGCATGACATCCAAGCAGCACTGCTAGCCCGCGGATCATTCGAGGCTATTGGTCATGGTCAGCTGCTCAGCTTGTGGAGTGTTTCCATCTCTGTCAGGAGGATAGATTGAGCTGGTGTCAGTGAATTGATTGAGGAAGGGGCACCATGGGGGGAAGCTTAGGTGCGACCAAGTGCGGCAACGGCACCATTGCCACGGCCTTGGAAGGATTGACACGGGACAAAACTTAAGCCCTACCTCACCAATCCTTACCATCATGGTTGCCATCATCAGCATCATCGCATTATTGGCATTACCCAGTACCATAGCCATTGGAAATGACCCATAAATAGAGGTATTTTTTATGGGAACATCTATAAATGGTGGATTTTCCATTGCAATGTTTTAATACCGAAGGGTTCCAGTACCATCATCATTTCCACTACCGTGACCATTCTCAGTGCCATCAGCGCACGGCCAAGGCCCACGTCCGATGCATCCCCTGCTTGCAATGCTGAGCACGGCTGGGATCTCAGTGGCTCTTGGGATCGACTTGTGGCACACCACCAAACGAATATTTATATAATTTTATATAATCATATTTAACCAACATATGCGATATGACATGTGGGAGATGATACAATATGATATGATTTGATGGTTATAGAACCAGTGAACTAGTGAACTGCTAGATGGTTCCAACCAAGCAGGGGTTCATGCGCACATTATGCTGATCGCCTGGAAAGTTGCAGGTTGGATTTATGCCGGCAACGACGTGCAGATGTTCAACGCGGTCAAGTCTGCGTCTGCCTGCTGCGAGCTTTGCAACAGCAGCCTGGATATATTCGGCAGTGCTTTCACCAGGTGATGAGCCGTACAGACTTACCACCATGGGCGTAGGTGTCCAAGCTATGAAAATGATAAGATGAGTCTTGAACAGTGGAAATGTGGATACAATCCCTACTCGTCACCATGGGAGTATTGGAACTGCCTTTCCAATTCTGAGTTCCACTCCTTGGAACGCGCCGAGGCAATGAAAACTGCCGTTTCTGGACCTGGTCCCGGGAAGAAAGCCACAAGGAGTGGGACGTCAATTCCCAGGATGAACACCCATGGACTGCCCTTCCAATTGTCATCTTTTGGTGGTAAACTATTTGAACTATTTAAACTATCCCATTTTTGGGTGACACATAATCAAACTGTTTCGATTGTCATTTGGGACCTCCCCCAACAAGAAACACCAAAACTGTCTCACAGGAGCTTTGTTGGATCAAGGCCCAGCAACTGTGGGCAGTTTAAATCTCATGTGGGAGACTTTTCCATACTTTTCCAATGTGGGTGTGTCCGAAAATATGGCATACTGTGGAACGGCAATTTCAATGGCAACAGGTTGAATCGTGAGATTTTTGGGGAGCTTATTTTCAGATTCTTCAGCGAAAGTCATGGTTCATCATGATCAGATGGGAAGCAATTTGAAGCAGCCATCAACTGGGTATGGATCAATACCTATAGATACATTTTTAGTGGGATGAACATCCATTTACCAGCTATTTTGGGGTTCACTAGGTACCAGGGTTTTGACCCATCCCCAACTGCCAATGATCCGCATCTGCATCCATCATCCGTCTAGGCGACCCGAGAATACCGTATCAGCCATGCTGGATTCATTTCCGGCACGCGTGATAGCAGCTGATCTCGCTGGTCAACCTGGTTGTCAAGCGAGGAAAATATGACAGGGCGAGGGATTGGTGGTGAAACCAAGATGACGTTGATGGGGTTGAGTATCTCTGGTCCAAAGTTTTTTGCTACTGTAACAATTGTTTGAATATATTTGCCATTTTTGGATGTATTTGACGAACCAATAGATGATAGTACTTGAATTGGATTTATATATAGTTGATGCGTACTTTATGAAACAAGTGTGTAAATTTTGCTTAGTTCATGGGAGGAGAAGAGTACTTTATGGATCTTTCCGCTTATGAATTTGCGGTGCCAAGGAACAAGTCATCTGGATGACTCCTGTATTGCAAAATTCGCTGCCTGCATGTTTGGCCCAGCTGGCGAACAGCGCCAAGCAGCTTCGGTCAAATACTTGAGACATCTTGAGTTCAAGATGCACTGGCCACTTTGTTTGTTGAGACTACACATCAGACAATCTCTCAAACAGCGCAGTGCAACCCCATACTGAAAGAACACTTAAGTCACACCTCATCTTGCTAGACTCTAGTGACCCCAGCCCTTCTTGATGCAACACTTAACATTTGTTTCGCTGTCTTCAAACAAAACCATCAAGAACAGAAGCTTTGGGGTCTGGAACCATGGCATACCATAGCCATTTTTGAAGAGCCCACAACCAACAGCCATCAGTTCACCCCCACCGCTTCCACCTGGGATATGCCGTGAAGTTTCAGCCATGGGCTGTGCTGGGGCCAAAGCGAATGCCGTCAGCACAGCGGTGGCCCAGAAGCTCCGCGCGCAACGAGAGCGTTCGCGGCAGAAGTTCGCGAGAGGGCCCAAGAGTCACCTGGACTCAATTGCAGATGATGAAGTAGGTGCTTAGCTGCTAACCAGGGCGAAAAAAAGATGCCAGTCTACTTAACTTGCACATATTAGAATGATATTCATTAATCAACCTGGATTTGATCCTAGTTTGCCAAGTTTTGTTTACCCTCCACCAGTTTCACAATATCACTTGTTATGTTCCGCTTGCACTTTTCAGCGAAATCAACCGAGGCGAGACTGGACGGCAAAGCTTTGCATCCTTGGTCCATGCGTTGGCGCCAGTGTTGGAGGAGCAAGAAAGCAGACGAGGAGACCTGGTGTCCACGGTGTCCCAGACAGATCACACCTGGTGGAATCTCAGATTGAGAGCCAGTGACTTTTGAGTGTCGTTGATTTACATCGATGCCACAAAACTTGGAACATCTTGGAACCATCCCTCATATGCCCTTCTCATCACATCTTGCAAGGCACTCCTGTAGTGAAATTTGACATGTCATCTGTTCTGACATGTCATGTCCCATGAATCCTGGAATTGGAAGGGAAACTCTGCAGGAAGCCGCCGTATTTGATGAACAAAACCATGGTTTCCATTGATTTCCTGATTTTCCCCATAGATTTTCCCGTAAACAAAGCCATTGAATGACCACCCCCATCATGGTCGCTGGAGGAGTTATCTGGTCGCAGTCTGAGGACTGCTTCCAGAGCCTCTCAGTGGATCCAGATTCCTTCAATGAGGGAGACTTGGAGGTGCTGAGGGAACGCCCCTGGCAGCAGATGTGGAGAATACATCTTCAGGACTTTCAGGGCTGGATGTCGAATGAGAAATTTGAAAACAAGACCTCAAAGGAGCACTCTTTTTTTGGGGGAGATGGGGTGTCACTCAAGACTACCCTTTGGTAAACTAACATAACTATGGAAAATCACCATTTTTAATGGGAAAATCCACTATAAATGGCCATTTTCAATAGCTATGTTAGTTTACCAGAGGGTATCATATGAAAATGCCAGAAAATGCATCATGGCTTGGGATGCTTGGGGATGCTTTGGGGATGGTCTGGGATGGGGCCTTTCAAGCCATGGCAGATCATGGCAGCTTCAGGAGTACGAGGACGGAGCCAACCAGCTGCAAGAGGACACCGAACTTCCAGCGATGGACACCTTGCTGGAGACCATGCGGGACGGCAATGACGAAGCTGTCAAGGTGGCCAGGTTAAACCGGTGCTGAGAAAGGTGACAGGTGGGACTTGGTATGGAGATATTATGGAGATGGCTGAGTGAAGTCAACGGCCAAAGGCATGTTAAAGGCTTATAGAATGGAAATTGATGAATTGCACAGTCAAGATTTTGTGTTTCCACATTCAATAATTCAGCACTCATACAGATATCCTGCAGCTCATGAATAGCAGCTCCCCCGCAGAGTGAAATGGCAGGCCTCCTTGCCTCAATTGAAACGCTTCAGAGCCCTGCAGAGACTGTTGAGCCTCCAAGAAGACTTGGCGTCACTGGCCAGGACATTGTGCATGTTGCAACATCAACGGTTTGCAAGTGTTCTCATGACCAGAGTGTTTGATATATTTACATCATATGTATATATGAGCTATATATAATTATATATACACTGTATTTACTGTAATGTATGATTTTTGTATAATTATATCAAGATATTTCACAATGAATCATAATGTACATTTATATCAGCTCTTCATCCAATCCCAAGATGCTTCAATTTCTCGCAGGAAGGTGGCTCTGAGCTTGGCCTCAGAGGCCCAGTGGCCCCAGCTGGCCTTGGTGCTGCAGAAGAGCGGCGCAGAGGCGTTCCGTCAATGGTTTGGAATGGGAATTGGATGGGAATCATCCCCAAATGGAGCCGAAGTTGCAGGAATTTCAGAGTGGGTTAAGTGGATTATTATCATTTACCCAGACATAGTTTGAGCTTTTGAAAGATGTTTTTTTGGCCTGTTGAAGATGAAGTAGAAGGATTTCTACTTCCATGGTTGAAATTATACATGATATACGTAGAGTTTTTCTATACTTTTCTTCTGAGTCCATCTTGGGATAGTGGACACAAGTTGTTTGGGTTCAGGCTTCCAAACAGCAGTTGCAGGACGTATCTTGACCTGTTCGGAATTGATTAGGCTTCTTTCCTCCAACTTTGTTTCCAGCCAGGGTCACCTGAAATTTCTGCCAACCCCATTGCAGGTGCAGGCGTCCAATCTTTTGTCCATGGCATTGACAGGTTTTCATCTGCAGGCGAGGTCCAGACCTATTGCAGGGATTTGCAGGGCACTTTTGGGCACTGAACCTGAGTTGAAGATTGACATTGACTCTACAACTGCTATTGCAGTTATTTAAGCATTTTATATAGCTTTTTTTTTTTCAGACATCCATATTTGATCATATTTGCCTGTAGCTATCAGTTAGATAACATGCAGGCCTTTGGACCTTGCCATGGCCAGGGTGTTTTCTTCCGAATGGTCGTGGATGAAGATGACTGGAAGACCATTTGCGCCGAGGCACCTCGGCCCGTGCATCAGTGCATCGAAACTCCAAGCCTGTTTGAACAAAAAGGGACACATATGGAAATATATTTATGATATCAGATATAGAAATATTTAGATATCACATTTTTGCAGGTGTGCATATTAAAGCAATTTAAAACCACGTCCTTCTCGTTTCTATCATTTGGTGCCGATTCAGGTACGCATGGCCCGACAAAGCAAGGGCCCTTTGCTACTAGCGCTGGAGGTGCAGACACTTCAGGGGTCTTCCTGATGCGGGGAGGTCTCTCCAGCGTTGGGCATGGATTGTTTTCGGGAACCCATTTGTATATATGAATGTTTTACTTAGCAGGATTGCTGCAACCATCTGCAACCTATGGGAAGTGAATGGCTGACACAAGCGGAGTTGGTATTTCTACCTCTTTCACTATGTGCAATTTTCCACTATTATACGCTATTATCATCCATCTGGGTAAATTATAACGACCTCACTGTGACCTCACTATAATCATAGTTAGTAAGGGGAATCATCTCCAAATGGCCTTAATTCAGGTAAGTGAAATATTATAATTTACCCAGACCCATTACTAGTATCTAGGCTGTGAGGAACACATGGAACAACGCATTTGGCACTGCAGGGTATGGGCGTGCGACTGTTGGCCTCACCTGTGCTGAATGAGCCACTTGGCCTCAGAAACGGCAAGGGATGGACGGAATCAATCCATTCTTGAATTAGATGAGTTAGATTTAGTTAGTAATTACTGTTATATTATAAAGTATATATATATGTATTATATATATAATACAATATAAAAAATAATATAATAGATAGATAGATAACAGAGAGACATTCAATATTTTGTTGATGTTGACAGTTCATATTCCTGTTCTGAACAATTGATGTGTGCTGCAAAAGAACTGTTCAGAAGAAGCTGCTTGTGCTGCGTATCTTGACGTGAACATCATGGAACATCATTGGAATGACCCAGGAGTCATCCACACGTATCCACACCATCCACCGAGGTGTGCTAAAGATGACTCCTCCATCAAGAGGACGAGCAGGACTACTGAAGTCCTACTGAAGTGTCTACCAAGATTGCGCAGATGCAGACATTGAAATTTCATTACGCACTGCTAGCTGTGACAGGATTTTGCTCGACTACTGTCAGCAGCTGCGATATGGCCATCAAGAAGGTCCCATGTGCTTGTTGGGATTAAGGGGTGATTTCCGGCTGAATCAAGATAGTCATGTAGAGAGGTCCTGAATTTTCTGTGGATTCATCATGATTCATCGAATCTCAGATGACTGAGCCTGAGCACCCCGTTTGTGATTCACCTTGTAATTTATGTGTGCAAGAAAATCTGCCAGATGATCTGTGATGACCTGACACAATGGCCGAAAAAAAACCATGGCCGATCCGCTTACTCGCTTCACGTCTGCAGAAACGGAGCTGTGGAAAGCTGCCCAGAAACTGCCGAATCCACGGAAGTTGTTGTCGCTGGAGGCGAATGTGGAAGGTCAAGTGGTGTGCAGTGGTGGTTCCTAATCAAGAATTATGTGGTAAACTGGTAAACCCAATGATCAACCATCCAAAATAGAGGTTTCTTATTGATCTTAGTGGTTAATGGGATGGTTTAGTATTGGGTTTACTACAGGAAGGATAGATAAAATAATTTGATCCACCCCGCAACATAGCAGCACATGTACATAATGATAACTTATATATCTATAATATGCTCCAGCGTTCCCATCTCCCCCTGTCAAGGAATGGTTCTGGTAGTTTACTGTAACCCTCCCCCCCGTTTGTCAAGCCAGCCCTCATTCGCGGTGCAGGTTAGCATAGCATGAGCTGGGAGAGATTCAATAGCCGTGGTAGAAACTGTTTTACTGCCAAAAGCAACAGATCAAGAACCTAATTGTAAACATTCGTTTCTATACGTCGCAATAGCTTATTAGAAGCGTTAAAGGCAACCTTTGGCCTGTTTTTAGCTGAATTGTGTTAGACCTGTTTTTCGTTTGCGTACCATCCTCTCTTGCAGCGGTATTTCTGGGCCAGGTACCACTGGCACGGGCCATCGGTGCATTACCGCAGTCCCTTCGTCCCAGCGTCAAGGCGTAGGGTGGTTGATAGACATGACATGTGTAGCTCGGGTGCTGAACGTGACTTGGATTGTTCGAACTCGGAGCAGCTGTCAAAAAAGGAACTGTTTGCTCAGAAATCGTCAACCACAGACATCAGATTGGACAATTTGGACAGCCATCCCATCATCCTACAAGGATTTATCAGAAACCATGATTAACCATTAGTAACCATCATTAACCATCATTAGACATTCAATGTGAATTTCCATCCACTGTTCCTAGCGACTTTTGGATGAATCAAAACTGGCCAGGCATCGGAATGCCTGGCGCTGGTCTTTGGTATGCCACCAGGAGCAAAATGGCGGTTTTGTCAATTTGTCCCCCAAGGTATCCCAAGATCATCCAAGATCCAATGATAAAACAGGACATAAACAGGACATGTTCAGCAATAAGATGGATGTTCTTGGGGTATGTAACATATATTATATAACATGTTTTTTTTTTGGAGAAACCCGCAAGAATGGGAAAATATATTAGAGCCTGGAAAGCTACATCTATGAGGGAAGCCTCAAAGATTCAATTTGCAGGAGAACTGACAAGCCTTCGATGTGGAAAACCGGAGGCCTCGACTGTCATGGGAATGGCTCAAGCTATTGTGTACTTGTTTTGACCCGCAAAATCAGTCATTTTTTCAACTGAACCACAATATCTAATTTGGGGCCAATTTTTTTCATCCATACATAGCCATACCCAAATTTGCAGAATGTGCAATAATGTACAATCAAATGTGCGGGGCTCCCTCACCTTTGGACCTCCCTTTTGAAAGCCATTTTTCAAGGAGGAGTCCCCAGTCCCCAGTTATGGACAGACACACTACCATTTTCTGCCGCAACATATTGACACCGGTATATCCTAGGGTTTTCCCAAACAAGGCCGTCGTCAAGATTTCTCCTAAAAACTTGTGTGGTCATGTCTACATATATATATATATACATATTATATAAACATCTAGATAGAGATGTACCAATATACCGCATGCAAGTTAAACGTGTAATGCGCATCATTTACTGATATCAACCATGTTGACAGTGCCATTTGCAGTTTGCGGTCCAGGTCTTGGTTTCCGACTCCACGGCTGGTTTGCTCGAGGAGGTGAGGACCAATGGATGGTCCTCTGCGGAATCGCAGAATTTTGGGTTCCGGGCTTTGAAGATATTTGAAATAATAGTGATATGGTAATATATGGTACTATGGTACTATGCAATAGTGATAATGGTACTATGGTAATATATGGTACTATGGTACTATTTTGAAATAATGATGATATATCTGCGATTTGTGAATGGGTAATTTCCTGGCGATATATGAATATATCTTATTATCCAGGTGATACTATGGTAAATTTGAAATTGTCAGAACAGTAATCAACAACAGTTAGTGACAATCATAGTAACTTTGTATTTAGAGTCACACTAGTTTGACATAGAATAAACACAATGCAATTCATTTGAAAATGCCATTCATTAGATATTACCTTATTACTTTGCAGCTTTGAGGGCTGTGCCCGCAAGCAATCATTAGATATTCACCAGAATGAAAGATATATTCATTCAATGTTCAACCATCATGATGTCAAGTTTCCATCAACATTCATGAACCATGATTTAACCATGAACACATGTCAAGTCTTCCCATCATCCACAACATCCACGAGAGTTGAAAGACATCAATTACATCAATTGGGACATTGAAACCAAAGCCATGTTAAATCATGTTAATCTTCAAAATTTACCCAGACATCAATGATCAAACATGGTAATGATGTTTTTTGGTAATCTTAATGTCTGGCTAATCTTTTACCCATCAATGATGGCCATGTTAATGTCAATCATGTTAATCTTCAAACCATTTACCAATCTTTTCCCAAGGATTCCCATCTCCCAATGGCCTGCCAGGTGGCCACCTGTCTCCGATGCCTCAGCTGGCGCCTGATGCGTTTCAGCGATGTCCATGGCCTCTTTGGGTGTCCCTGTGAGGTGTCGCTGGGGGCCATGGATGCTGGCCATGGTAGTGGGCTTTAGTGGACTTATAACATGATATATGTATGTATGTATGTATATATATAATATATACACACACTGTGTATATATATATATATGATTATATAATACATCATGACATATCATGATTTGACATGATTTAATACGTTCTAAGCTTAGTGACTTTGTGTTAAAGGTTATTTACTGTGGTAATTCATTGTGGTTTTATGGGATATGACTATGACTTACTAACTGTGTTTGCGAGTGTGACACTGGGCTGCATTGCGGGAATTTGAACGAATGCAGCGACGATCCTGGGGAACATGAACATCATTAAGCTGATTAAATCCTTATACTAACCTTTTCCTTGTCTTTCGTATTTCAACCATGACAATGCCGGAAGGATTGCACTCTCTTCCAAGCAAGTGACTTAAGTGGCACAAACAATCCAATCACAAGCAGCTGACATGCAACTTGCCATCACGCCAGATTTGACAGGTTTGGTATCTTCCAGAAGCAGAAGGTGCTACAGCGGCCATGTGTTTGCCTCATGCCTTGGAGCATGAAGCCGTCATCTACATGTCTTCCATCATCTGTATGATTGGCTGCTTGATGCTGCTTCATGTTCATTATTTATATTCATTTGCATCATATATATATATATATTCATATATCATAATCTTATATATTCTTATATATGAAAAAACCATATACAGACAATTATGTGTTCATCCGAATACACATGGAACGATTTCATGTAGCAAACAGCCAATCGTCTCGTGGCGTGGAGGTGATCCAGCAGCTCCAGCCATTTGGGAATGGCCAACGCCTCATGTGGTGCCAAGACATGGCTGGGCGGTTGAGGGTCTGGGTCACCGAGTTTTGCAACTGACCTCAGGCAAAGCAATCGCTTCGCCGTGCTGTTTACTTCTGCTGCTCCGTTCTTTGGTTGCAATTCCGAAAAGACCTCTGAAGCAGAAGCTAGCCCAATCATGGATCATGTCTCGCTTGGGCTTTGTTTTGAAGTGCAAAATCTGTCCTTGAGACAAAGCATGAAACTTGATCGGACCTGGTGAACTGGAGGAATGAAACTTGATTGTTCCATGATGTTCCATGCAATTCTATGCAATTCTACACTGTAGTTGATTCATGTTGATTCATGTTGATTGGAACATATCCCAAAGTTTCCCTCCTGCTGAGGCAGTTTCCTCTATCCGAGGAAGCGTTCTTGAGCCGCGGGAAATTGCTTGCAGTTGTTGAAAGATGTTGAACGCATTTGGGCAACAACTAATTAATTATGTTCAACATCTTTCAACAACTGTAGGTAGAAACTTGCTTCTTTGTGCCACTCACGAAAGTCTTGAATTAAATTGTCCTGTAATTAGTCCAGACTCATTGATAGTCGCAGAGTCGCCTGTGCTTTCTGTGATGCGCTTCTGTGATCTTACATGTTCACTGCCAGAAACAAGGTGAAGTGACCATTCTTTTCATTGCAGGGTATGAGTAGCAAAGAGACTTGACCGCCTCATGAAAGATAATGTGTTTGGGTCGTTTGCCAACATCCATGGGGCCGTACTGCAGGATTCCAGCAGTCACAGCGCTCAGATCAAGGGGATGAGCAATGCCTGTTCGGATTGGCTTCAAGTGAACGAAATTCGAGGCATAGCTCCCTTTTTTTATTGGGATAAAACTATGATAAACATTGATAAACCAATATAAAACAGAGCAAACACACATACTTGGGACAGATTTGAGACATGTTTGGGACATTTTTGGACCATATCGCAGCTTTCCCAGGCCTGGTGGAACGGCTGCACTCGGTGGCTCAGCAGCTCTCGACGGAGCCGGGCATGGCACAGCACGGCAGGGCTTTGAGTGACGAAGTTGCACAGCAGATGGGATATGGATGGGATGTGGGATGTCGATGGTAATTTCATGTAGTTTTTATAATATTTTAGTGATTATATATATATAATATAATATACACACATATATGATACATGGACTTAAATACTGTATATATACACTATATACACACAAATACACATATGAATACATGGATTTTATTGGATTTAACTCACCAAGAGGGGATCTAGGAATTCGAGGAGGGGTTTTGTCGCCGGTGGATTTGCCCCTAATGTATGGGGATTGGGTGTGGTGTGGAGGTACACTTTGGAGACAACTCCATGTGGATGGGATATGAAGTCACCAAAAGGATGGAGGACATTTGGGGTGTTAGTTGGATGATGGTCAGATGGTACTTTGGACGGAAATCTTCATATTTCCGGCCTCTTTGGGATTAAACATCAGGTTTTGGTAGAGAAATAGAGGTCAAACATCACTGGCTGGCGTTTAAACCTAGAACAGTGATGGAGCTCAACGATATGGGTATGGTTCAAAATTCAAGACCCAAGAACCTAAGGAAGTAGGGACGAGTTTTTGTCATGTGGAACCATCCCGGGGCCCAGGTTTGACCCAGAACCATCTAAGATGATTGGGAGCTTTGGATGAGAATGGACCATAAAAAGCATCTTGAAATACGCATATTTGGGTGTTTCAAGAAATTGGGACTACCCCACAACCATAGGTTTCCGAATGTAAAACAAATATAATTTTGGATACTGTTGGGGGTTCCTATTCTAGGAACCCCATATTCCAAGAGATTGGGGTGTTGTATCCAACATTATCCAACTGTGACATTTCCGTGGGATGCACATTGGGATTATGGTGGGCGGTGTGTTTGCTTCTGGGAAACTCAAGATGAAGGTCAAGATCACATTGGGTAGTGGTCAAAATTATTGGGCCCCCAAAATGGACGGCTTTATTTGCAAAATGACCTGCCATTTTGTTGGACTGTTGGTACCTCATTTGGTTTGCGTAGAAATAGGGTACAATGCAGCAACATGCAATCATTTGTAATAATTTCCCGCATCAATGCGTTGCTTGACCCATTAGACCTGTAATATATCACACATATTTACAAATCCGATATATGGTTAGTTAATGTTAGTTGAGAACATAAATCCCATATATGGTTAGTTATGAATGAACATATATGGTTATCCCATATATGGCCCTAATACCATTTGATACCATTTGTAGGTCCATTGCTACCCCAATGGCAGGGAGTTTGCTTCGCGAGCAGCAGCTTCCTGCTCGCTTCGCGCCTGCAGTGGCTGAGCGTCTTGACAGAAAGGATGCTCCAACAATCACATCTTAAGCGCAACAAATATGGGAACAACCATTGGAACATGGGGATTTAATGGGACTTAGACGGGATTTAATCATTGGAACATGGGGATTGAACCATTAGAAATGGGTGGTTTCATTGGCTTGATGGAGATTTAATAATGGGGATTAATGGGGAAACCAAGCATTTTATTATGGATCATGGGACACTAAGAATCTGATATTGGGGTTTGTCTAAAGATGGGGTATACCACGGGTATACCCTCCACAACGGTCATTTTACAGTAGATGGGTTAAAAAGAAGATCAACCAATGGCATAGAACATGTTAACTGGACGACATGGCATATAATGTGGTAAACCCCAACAATAAACCTCCAGTTGAGGCATGGTTTATGCCTTTACGCCACCCAGTTCTGGTCAAATTGGGGATAGCCTATGCCTATGCCATGGGGTTTCCATGGTTTTTGTTGAGGGGATGGGATCCCAGAGTGAAACTGCCGCGTTGGACAAGCCTGAACCAATCTATATAATTTGTGCTAGCAGCTAGCATTTTATGCACGAAACAATGTGAATTCATCTGCTTGCTGGCATTCTTGTGTAGTGGAGACTCCAATTGTCTCTCCTAACCTTCGGTAATGAAACATGGCTAGCTGGGAAATCACCGAACTAAATGAAGGTTTTTTTGAGAAAATCATCTATACATGGGGGATTTTCCATTGCCATATTTGATCATCGAAGGGTATCTCTTTCTTCATACCGTGACCAGCAAATTGCATGGCACCACTGTTTGACCCTGGGTGTCACTGTCATGAGCTGATGGCTTCGCAGGTTGAAACTCCTTGGGGTGCAACATTTGCTGGTGAAGAATCAGGCCGGCCTACGGGCCCATCCCGCCATGTTTTGTTGTTGAAATAGTGTGCTGAGCGCAGCTTCCAGATTGTCTTATTTCATGATTTGAGTAGAGTCATTGACACACTGGCACACTGGACTTCAATCTTCTCAGTGGTACCATATCCAGGATCATATCCAGTAACATATCCAATACCATATCCAATACCATATCCAGGATTCTGTCGGCTCACTGGTTGGGCACTGATAGATTGGCCAGTACAATTTGTCCTCAATCCACTGGCCATCCCGCACTTTCAAGCAAGCTCATCTCATATTTTCTTGATTTCATATCCATATGACATCATTATATATTCCCATTACCGTCCATTACCCATTACATATATGGTCAGTTACTACAACGCTCCACAACTTGTTTGGCTGAGCCATTAAAGCCATATAATTTGGAAAATCCAATGTATATGTATAAATACAATAATATATATATATATATGTATAGCCAACATGTCCCATTTATGAATGATTCATTTGTGTATATATATATATATATCCCATATATAATTAATTGATTATGTTATGTTCAATTTAAGCCATGGCAGGCCCTAGTGGAAGAAGCTGCTTCAGTGGAGCTCATGAGCCGAGCGGCGAAACACGCGGTGCCGGCCATGAAGGGGGGACGGTGTTTAGAGGCCTCAGCAGATGAACCGAAATAGTCTCTAAAACTGCCACCAAAAACCCGTGAGATAAGCAGTTTTGCGGGTTACTACCTCCAATTTTAAAGGCTAAGACTAAGACTCCTAAAATGGAAAGTATTGACCTTTAAGCACGGGGGCAAACCCCTCTTGAGGATACATAGTTAGCTGGTGGTTACAAATCTGTGTGGCTCAAGCTGTTGGGTTAGCCATGGATCCACCCATTGCTGCTTTATCCTTAGAAAAAACATGGGTGCCAATACTTTTGACCGATACCCAAATGATTGGCAAGATGCCTGAAGCGTCTCCACAATGGAACGCACACAGAATTCCAACACTGGTACTAGAAGCTGGGAACATTGTTTCAAACCCAAGTGATGTGTTCCCACCATCCTAGTTTTTCATCCCTCAATTCCTGATTTATACTAATAGACCAATGATTTGTCACGAATTCCAACCAAGGTGCGCCACATCTTGACGCATCGCCAAATGCTGCGGGCCGCTTCCTCGTCCTCGCCCAACGGCTGCAACGGCTGCGCCGCGGAGGTCTTCTTCGGCCAGCTGGGGCCCAAACGGAAGGAGGCGCAGATGATCCATAGTTTATGGTCAATATGGTCATCATTTCTGACTGATTTCATTTAAGATGATCCGTATATTTATAAATGTCATTAAATGTCTATCATCATCGGTGTGGTGGAACACAGATACCTGTTCCATGATGATAGACTCTTATAACTAAAGACTTCCGTAAGTAGCATCCACAAAGACATCCATGAAAGATCCACAAGTTGCAGTAGTGCCCAGCAGCTGCTGCCCGAAACCTTCAGCCAGGTGGTGGACACACCCCTGCAGCGCCTTTGGGCGGTTGACGCAGATGGGGACTGGATGCAGCTGATCGCTAAGGAGGCCAATGTGAGCTGAAGTACTGTAACTGAGATTATTTTATCAAGCTGCAGAAGATCATTATGTCAATTGTGGTTGCAACTGAGAAATATCTTTATATCTTAATTAATATGTAAAGCAAAAAAACGTCCAGAATTTTCTCGAAACAATCGCATTGACATAGCTCCTGCTGGACATCAGACATCTGACAGCATTCATAGCCAGGGTTCCAAGACGTACGGCCAATTGGCGCATAGCGACCGCTAACTGGCCCCTGCTAGGCACAACTTCTCTCGACGGAGGACTCCATTGGAGCGGATGCGGCGGAGGCGCCCATTCCACCCATCCCACCGCAGGAGAAACGAGAAGTGACGCTTGCCTCAAAGAGTTCTGTGTAAATCCTGTCGACCTCAAACGGACCTGGTTTAGTCATGGTTTTTTGGGGATGAAACATGAGGAAACCACCAATGGCTGATTTCCAATTTGGGGGTTTCTCAAAATGCGGGATCCCCAAGTCACCACGGGTTTCAATACTAAGTCATGGTCATCCATGACTTGGATGATTTGGGGTCCCCCAGTTTATGTTTTGCCCCGATTCGTTGGCCTTCCCAAGACTACGACTTGATGTTTCCTCTGCCTGGCATCGGCCGAATCAGCATTGGTTTCCTTCAGAGGATGCTGAATTTGAGAGCGGCTCAACCAGCGATCTAATGATAATCTTCCTAGTGCTTAGTAACTAGGGCTTGGGGGAGTGATCTAAATAATATTTATATAATATAATGACTATAATGACCATAATCACTATTAAGAATCATCCCATTCCCCCAATACCCTGCTCAGTAAGCATTGGCTTTGTCCCGTTTCGATGATCTCTAGCACCCAAGGAAGAGCGATGAAGCAGAGTTGGAGGCCGTGGGGTCAATCAAACATGGCACTGGGAAATAGGCAGTTTTATAGTCAAAAAACTGATCTACAATAGTAATTCATATAATATAGTGACAATGAATAGCAAGGATAACAATAGCAATGCAAAAAAATGGACAAGAACTGGAGATTTTCCATTGTTAGCTTAGCTTATCACAGGGTACATCCCCACTTATAGCCCTTCCAAAGGTCACGTCCCTTGTCCAGAGGCCCAGCTGATGCTCAGCGCCCTGCAAGTGAACCCCGACGCGACGAGCGAAGAGCAAATGCAGCTGGCAGCGTTGCGCCAAGGGTTGCTGCAGGTGTGAACGCTGATGCCATGGATTTCCCCTCAAGAGTGGCAGAAAATCCAATTGGGCTGTTTATAATGGGATGACAGCTGATGGGCCTGTTGAAATGCCCCAGGCATGGTGTACAAAGCTGGCAAAAGTGTGGCAAAGTTGGCCTTGTGAGTGTGTGTGTGTGTGTTCATGCAGTTCTGTAGGTGTAATGATTTGGAACTCGCAGTCTTGAACAAGACATCGGGGATAAGCAGGCTCTCGGAACAGTTTGCATTGAAACCTGGTAGTCAAACATGGCAATGGAGAAGCCCCATTCATAGATGTTTTCCCATTTACCAATTTAAATATACCTAGGGGATTTCCAAGCTTGCCATGATTGATTTCCAGAGGGTAAGTTTGATTTCCAGAGGGTAAGTTGTTCATGGTATTCTCCAATCAACATCTGACTCTTGCAGGTCGTCTTCTGGGTTCGACTGGCCAGCATGGCACATGAGCTCTCACTGACTGCTGCTGAACCTCGAGACAAGGACGAACAGTTCTTCTCCCAACCTGTCTCGGAAAGGTTGGCATCCATTTGAATCCATTTGAATGAAAGGAAAGTGACAAAAACCATCAAAAACCCAGATTTTGATGGATTTCGCCCAAAAAACTTCCCCCAGCCTGCCATGCCAGGATCCCTCCCGAGCTTCCTCCGTGTCCACCGCGGAGTCGGAGGCTCCCAGGACCGACCTGTCGACCTCGCTGTCGCTGCTGCGGGCCCTGGGGCATCGCCTGATGGCGGCGGCAAGGCGCAGGCCGTTGGCGCTGGCGGCGGCCACGGCCGGTGAGTGGCTTGAATGGCAGGATTTGTGGGTAGGGAAGCTGGAATAGCTGGGTATATCATGGTTTATGATGGTTTATGTATATCATATATACATAACAATTATATAGTATAATATATATATACATATATATATATATATCATATATTATACATACATCTCAAAGTTGGGATCATGTTTAACGGGAACCATGGATGCACAGCATTGGTACTTGTACAGAGTGGATCAGAACTTGCAAGATGCAAAATCCATGGTTTCACAGGATAGCATAGCAGTATCGTGATCGTTTTTGTGGATTTCAGTTCCACTTCATGTGCCATCTGAGGTTGCGAATCTCCCTCCCAAGAGAATTCACTATCCGTCTTCGTGTGCACGCCCTACAGCTCAATGCTCCCATGCGGGTGCCCATTGGTCCCTCGGCCACAACCTCGTCCAGCTCAAGTATCCAGCTACATTTCCGCTGCACAGCGCCCTTGAGCTATGAAGAGGCCTTCTCTGAGGCTGGAAGTGGGTTGAGATCAGGTGGGTTTTTTGGGGGATTTACAGCCAGTTTATGGCTATTTTGATGGGGAAAAGTATGTTCTAAATGGGATGGAATGAATGAGGTTCCATTTCTTTCTAGATAATCCCAGTTTGACAAGAAGGACGGGCAGAAGGAGTCCTCAAAGACGTTCAGGAAATTCACGCCACTGACCATGCTTTTGCTGCCATTTTCACAGATTCAATCGTTGGGACCGCAATAGACCAGCTATGAGTTTGGGTCCAAAGTAGGCAGCAAGATTTTGAAATCACTGGAAAAATAAGCTCTTGTGCCCCTCAGGTTGAATATTTGGAGGAATTCTAGGCATTCTAGTCATACACTTTTGATCTTTGGCGTTATTGGGATTGGATATCCCACCAAAAGTTGAACTATTTGCAGCGACCAGATCATCCCCTGGAACGCTTGGAGCGATTTTCCTCAAAAAGCGACCATTGGCATCTCATTTCACTCTTATCCTTCAGGGGTTTGTATTCCAATTTGTTACGGTTATACAGTATATGCACACACATATATATATATATATGATATATTGGTATACATATATATATATGATATTTACAATATATTAACACTTAAAATTATGATAATCGATATTTCATAGACACTCAATATCCATCCATCTCCATCCGAAGAAATCCCATGGTCCAGGTCCTCCAGGCAGATCTTCCGGGCGATCCTGCGAAGCCGCTGAGCGCCTCAGGGAAGCTGGCGGCACTGCTGTTGACCAACCGCGTCTTGGCTGTTGACAAACGCTGCGTTGAACGGGAAAACAACCATCAAAAATCTTTCAAAATGTAGAGATCACATGGGATAACCCTTGGTAACTGTGGCTTTCATGGTGGTTTCATGGGATATATCCCCAAATGGTGATGTCTTTTTTTTTTAACATCATGATAATCCAATTAAGGGTACTTACTTTTTCAGACAAAGCCATATTTCAAACCGTCATAAACCGTCTAGACTGATGGTTTCATATGGAAAAAAAACACCTTATTGGTACCCTCTGGTAATTTAACGTAGCTATTGAAAATGACCATTAATAGTGGATTTTCCCATTAAAAATTGTGATTTTCAATAGCTATGTTAAATTACCAGAGGGTAACAACAAAAATCGTCCGGTTCACCTTTGGTCATCCCATAGAAATCCTCAAGGCGACCTGTCCCTGGGCCGCGGCCGCGTCGGTTTGTTGCAACGGTCTCCGGAGCTAATGGCGCCGTTGGTGTCAGTGGTCTGGAAGTTGGCCGCGGCCACGGCGGTGTTGAGACCCGGAGATGCCACGACGGCGTATGGGGTGAAACACAAAGCCTGGTGCCTTGGGAGGATTTTGGGATGTTTTTTTGGGATGTTTTTCTGGGGATGTTTTTTTTGGGATGTTTTCTGGGGATGTTTTTTTGGGATGTTCTTGGGGGCTACAGTCGTTTTTGTTTGGGGGATGGGGGAAAATTGGTGGGCCGTTCGATTTTTTGGAGGGGGAAATCGATGTTTGTGGATTTTATTTTTCTGGGGGGGTCGAAGTTTTTTTTTATCATTGAGGCGCTGGGTGTATGATGATCTTTGGGATGGAGATGGGATACACATTTAATGATATCACAGACTATCAAACAATGCATTATTTGTGGAAGAGATTCACGATCATGACAATGGCAGGGACAGAATGACGACAGCTCCTGTTGGAACATGTTTTAAGGGGCCATTTCCTCGAGGCACAAATAACCTGGCCTGGCACCAGCGGCTTTCCAAGAAAGGTCAGCCGTGAACTTCTGGCAATTGATCATCTGAAATATGTTGAATATTTCAATAACAGCATCCAAACCATTCCAAACCTAGTGTTCCATGATACAGCCCCATAGTTTGAGTCACATCGCAAACGCATCCTCGAAGTGAATAAGGACAGCCAAAACTTTGCTTCAAGTGGTTCACTACCAACTGCTCTCTTCTGCTGCGGACTCCGGAAACCAGGCGGACTGCAACTGAAACGGGGCAGCCCAAGTTGGAGCTGGGTGTAATCATGCACAAAGTCCCATGGTGGGCATTTTCAACTTCTAAAGTTCAACTTCACCAGGAAGTTTCAGTCACCATCCTTGCAGATAGTAAGTTAGAAACCATCATCCCCTGTCCAGGGCCTGGGGATCCTTGGGGATCCCTGGGGCATTGGTAGATTCGCCGAAGGAGGAGGCGGCCTTTCTGGCCAAGCAACTTCAGACGCTGAAAGCTGCGGCACAGATCCTGGGGGAGCTGGGCATCTCCTGCCCAGCGGAGCTCTTTGCGCCGCTGGATAGGCGTTCATCGGAATTTCCCCGGGATAATAATGGCTAGCAGTTTGATTTATTGATCTTGAATGTGTGAATTCTCCAGTTGGTTGTAGAACTGAAGGCCTCAAAGCTAGCAGTGACTGGCAGCAACTGGCAAATATTGGAGAAGTCAGTTGCATTGCTCCGTGGATCAGCAACTCAGGTCCTTCTTTACGCTGAGGGGTATGATATGCGAGAGAGAAGGACCGAAGCCTGTCCCATCAACCCAAAAGGAACATGGCCTTACAAGATGAGTCCAAGAGTTCGCACAAGATGACTCCAATCTTCTTCTTGATCTGCCATTCAATTTCTGGGTACTAAACCGGTCCAAAAGTCTATATCATATTATATTATATATATCATATTATATCTATATTAATATATAAATATATAGATATCCACCTCATTCCAATGTCCCAATGTTCCAAAACCATCCCAAACTCATCAGGAGATGTGGACGCATGCTACCTCCACTACCTGCAAGCCTTAGCTCGATTGGATGATGCTTGGGGCGATCCACGGAAACCTGGAGGTCGAGGTCATCCCTATGCGGCCTTCCTAGTGTGGAAGTTGGGATTGATCTCCTACTGCAGGTGGGGATGACCTGGGGGAACAAAACGCTTGTCCCCCCGAACTCCGCAGGTGAAAGTGTTAGGTAAGATGATGCAATATGCATTGATGTTTGCATTGATGTTGAGGTTGAAATGAATCTCCCGTAGAACCTAGGACCTAGGGACCTACTTTTTTTCGCGATGCATTCCGGCACCAGTTCTAAATTGAGCCCAAAGATCTGCGAAATACGGCAAAACACAATGCCATTAAACATGACTCGTGAGTGACCATGTGCCCTGCCGCCCTGCGAGGTCGGACACGAAGTGCATCGTGAAGTTCGGGGACTATTTCAGATCCTTAGTGCTCTCTTTCGAGGCACCCAATGATTGCAGCTGCCTGGGGTACTGTGAGGCGACAAAGAAATCTAGTGCAACTACCACTCAGAGTATCTTATCATGGCCTCATGTTCATCCATTTCTATTCTCTTCTCATACCATTGAATCATTTGCAACAGTTTGCACTCTTTTCCTCAACAACATCAAAATCAAAGCCATCAGGAGATGGATCCACCCTTTGTGGCGTTCACCTCGAAATCACAGGATATCATTGATATCACAAGTGTCCATAACCAGCATCAATTGATGGCTCCCTATCATCATTATCATCCCTTGCCTGGTGTGAACCTTTTCATCAAAATGCTTAACAAACATCATCCCATGATGATCATCACAGTGACCCATAGCAATTCATTACAATCATAATGATCCATCATAATCATATAATTAACATTTGTAATGATCCATAATAATCTATGACTACATAATATTTTCATCATCATATTCCACAACAATAACGCATCACTCCAATATCCCCATATTATCCCATTTCAATGGTAATTATCCACAACCATAGATCATCACAATGATTCTCATCCACAGAATAAATCATAATACATCACTAATATACTATGATCACCATATTCATGATTCATAATGGTGGATGATAATAATCACGTGCACTCTCTTCAGCATTATCATGCTGATAATGCCGGATACTCATAAAAACTATATATTTATATATTATTCAAATCTCAAGATTACATACAATATATCTTTGATATGTATATATATACATAGATATGTATAACAACTCTATCCTATCCTCTCCTATCCATCTTTTCTTAACGCCATCGCTGCAGGATGTGCCCTTCTCCTGGGGCCCTGGCAGCTCCGGCGACGTCTCGGAGCCGCGCTGCCTGGAGCTGCTGCGCCGCGAGGCGCGGCCGGCGGCCCAGTGGTGCTGGAGACACGACGTGCTCAACGTCCTGCAGGAGATGGGGCCGCCATGGAATGCCATGGAGATCCATGGCAGATGTGGGGAATATGAGAGTGAATGAGTTGTATAGCCTTATAATATGTATGTATATATAGATATGTATAAATGTAAAGATATAGGGAACTATGATGGAATGAAATTGTAAGCCCCGGATCCCACCAGGAGGGTCTTTTGCCAGCACCCTGCACTCCTGCGGCGGATGAGCTA
The DNA here is from genome assembly GCA_947184155.2 of Cladocopium goreaui. Lineage (NCBI taxonomy): Eukaryota > Dinophyceae > Suessiales > Symbiodiniaceae > Cladocopium > Cladocopium goreaui. Next base: position 117,291 of record CAMXCT020004124.1, on the reverse strand, counting down.
TCGACAGTGGCCAACCATCACAGCATCACAGGCTGTGATGCCTGTAGGATCATGGTGAGACTTGTTCCGCAGCCCCATCTGACACACACACACATATATATATATATGTATATATATATATATGTATATATATAAATATGTATATATACATACTATTATGTACTTATATTTGCAAGAAACACAAGAAACCCTACTGCAAATCTGTTCCTGATTTCTTAGCAGAAGAGAAAGGCAACGGTCACCTTCAGCAGGTTGTCCCGGCCACCATCACCGTCCAGTGACGGACCCCTGAAGAAGGGTCAATCTAGGGACCCATGTACATCAATAACATCTAATCACTAGGTTCATCTACCACTTTGGTTATGAATTGTTATTGTGTTATCAAGTCTGTTATTGTTATGGTATTGTTGTCATATAATTTTCAACATTTACAATATATTCCAATCTTCAAAGTTACCAATCCACTCATAAGAATCTCATAAACACTATTGTCATAGAATTGGATGATGGGAAAATTTACAGGAAACCCCTATATTTCATGGTAAAAACCCATGGGTTTCCTGTAGATTTTCCCTTAAACCAATCCATTGATATATGAAGAATATGGTAAACCTCCATTTTCCTATGGTTTTCCTATGGTTTTCCCATTAAAACCTCCATTTTCCTATGGCAAACCCAGCTCCATCCGCACCCTCCAGGCGATCGTCAGGACGTCTTCCGCGGCACCGTCTTCGCCTGCGGCGTCAACGAGTTGGGACAGCTGGGCACCGGGCGCGACCTGCCGTGGAGCGGGGCACCGCTGCGGGTGGTGGCGCTGAAAGAGGCCGGTGCCTGGTGGCGGATAGCCATGAAATCACCATGAAATCCCCATGAAATCACCATTTTTCTGGATTAAATGAATAAAATCATGTTAAATCACATGAAACTGCTAATGAAACAATGGTAATCGAAAATTTCCCATTTACTAGTACAGATAAGTGTCCCATTAGACTGTCCATTTACTGCCATGTTTGATTACCGAAGAGTATGATGATGGCACCATCCAAAATGGGAATATTTGGTGGGTATCTAATCCACTTTGATTTGGGGGCTTTAGCCTTTGGTAATTTGTCACAGTTTGCGAACTGGAGAATCACCATTTTCAATAGGTAAATCATCGGACTAGATGGGTCATTTTCCATAGCAAACTGTCAAATTACTGGAGGGTAGTACTTAGTGAAAGTTGCTGTATATATCTGTATATCATGTTGGTGACATCAAGGCATGTGTAATACTATGTATATTTCTTTTGGGGGGCTATATCCGCTATATCCATCTATATCCCCATGTTAACTACGTCCAACGATATTAGTGAACAAGGATCGTGATACATGGATGGGTAATTTACTGGCCGTCAACATACTTTAGTACTAACTTTGGCTTTTTTTCCAGAAATGGAAACACATCAGGTACCCCAACCAGCCAGAGATTTGCTCGTTTGTTTTGTATCCAACATTGGCCATATGTGTATGTACATATATATATATACATACACACAACTGCGTGTGTAAGTATGTATGTATCGAAAATATATGATATAGTATATATATATATATAACTATTTATGCATGTAGTATATGTATGTCTGCAGAAGCTTCAGTAGACATCTATCAGTCCTTTGGCGCACCAGTGGAACTTACAGATGAATTTGCTAATAAATTGAAGACCCAGACATTTACCTGGATACAGTGCAGGTTCGCATCAAAGAGGTGGCATGCGGTGAAGCGCACTGCATAGCTCTGGATTTGGAGGCTCAGAAGGGGAGCAAGTTTCAAACCGGTACGCCAAGAGGAACTTTGAGTATTTAGCAAGTTGAGTTGAGCCTGTGAGAGTTGGGATGAGTTGAAAGTAGGATTGTCCGGTCCAATTTGGATAGTTCCAACTTCAAAGGCACTCACCGGGAAGCTCTGAGCGCAGTGTATGGGGCACCTGTTGGGATTCCACTCGGCAAGTCTCAGGGCCACCTGCATGCCTGGGGTTTTGATGAGTTCTGCCAGGCTCGGACTGGGCTTTTTCGGGATTTTGGGTGCATCATTTGAGAGGACGACATTGTAGGACAACAGCATTGGACGAAATTTGGGTTTGTCCAAAATGGAGAACACAACATTTCATGATATTTCATGGCCATTCTGTTGGGAACAGGATTTTAAGCCACGCGGGATGCAATGGTTTTTTTCCCCCACATCCGACAAACCTATTTTGTCGTTCCACTACTAAACCAGTTTCAGCCGTTGGAAGAAGTGAGCAAAAACATCTTCAGACTGATCCCCAGATGGATAACCATAACCTCTGGTAATTCAGCATAGCTATGGAACATTACCCTTACAATGATGGGTAAATCATCGAACTAAATGGCCTAAATGGGTCATTTTGCATAGCAAACTGTCAAATAACTGGAGGGTATACTCTAACAATTCCACCATATAATTAAATTATCTTGAATTTGTCATATCCAAACTATAGTAATTAGTATAATGACCATTCATATCTCGTATAAATCATATCCCCTAGGATTTCATCCTCCCCGAGACCAGGTGGGTGGAACCCACTTCGTGGCATCACCATTAAGTTCGCCCCGCTGCCCTGGTGGACGTCCTGGTTTCCGTGGCTGCAAGGTGGTACCCAAGCCGAGGCGGCGATGATGGGCTGGGGAAACCCCCATGACTGAAACCTCCACAGCTCCATATGCTAAATGCTTGGTTGGAAGAGTTGCGGGAATCGAACATCCTCTACTTGTAATGTGGGTAAAACTGTAAAACAAGGTCATAAACCACCCATTTGGGAGTGGTTTATACTATTTATGGCGATTTGGGGGATGGGTTGTTATTGTTTTACCCACATTAATTGATTTCTTTGCCTCAAGAGTCCGCTCTTTGCGAGGCAGCTGCAGGTTGGGACCAGCTTTGTTCGTGTGGCCTGTGGTGCACAATTTTCACTGGCGCTGGATAGTTCGGGGCAGGTGCCTGGGAATGCCTTTTGATGAAGGACATGTTAAAATGCACATGACGTCTTCCAGGTGAGGTTTGTTCATTTGTATTCATTTGTCACGTCGGTTTTGATTGGGAAATTTGCTGTGTGGAGTGTATTTTGCATGTCCTTATTTTCCAACGAGGTGATGTGTCGGCGGATTGGGAGATTTATCCAGATATACCCAAATGACCCAAATGACCCAAATGGTTCATTCCCCACTCCATAACAGCAGCTTTATTCCCAACTGTGGGCTTGGACATATTTCGCGTTCCAAATCTAAGACGTTCAGCTTTTCCTTCCCCTTCAATCCCAGTCACACTTGGAAAAAAATGGAAACTCTTCAATACAGTATTTCACAATGATCCAAGTATGTATCCACAGGTATGACATGGTATGATGATGTATGATGTATGATGGGAGCCTAAATCAATCCCCATAATGTATAATGATTGGGATAATTCGTAGACCATAATGAAATCATGATGGGTTGTCTTAAAATGAGGCTCCCAATACATTCATTTGCATCATGTGGCTATCCCAATATACAATTGATATCAATTGATGTTATTTCATGGTCGAGACCTGGGATTTCCTTGGGTTTTTCATAGGTTTTGGTATAAAAAGCAGGGGTTTTCCCTGGGTTCTGCCTGCCCCCGAGGTTTGGTCCTGGGGCCACGGTGAAGGTGGCGTCCTGGCGTTGGGCCCCAGCCTGACCGCGCGAGCGGAGCCGACCAAGGTCTTGCTGGAGAAAGGTCAGAACTGTGGAGCTGTGGAGCTGGTTTCATAGGGGCTTCATGGGATGATTCATGATTGTAATCTAATATGATATGTATCACACACATATATATATATATATAATATTCATATGAATCATCCCATTTAATGTGATATCATATTCATTGTATATATATATATATATCATATATCAGATATTCATAGGGGGTTCTAATATGATATATATATACACACGATATGTATCATCCCATTTAATGGGGGTTTATATTAATGGGTTTATATATTAATGGGTGGGGTGGATGGCATTATTATAATATAATAATTTAATATGATATATCTAATATATATATAAACATACTGGGATTACAATGATTATTAATGGATTTTATTATTGCAATGGTTTAATGATATTTATTGGGGTTGTTAATCTAATAATATGATATATCGAATATGATCATTAATCATTATTCATTACATAATGGGATTATTCATTAATTGGATTCTATAAGGATATATCTATAATATGGATTATATATATAATGGGATTATAATGGGATCTCTAAGGGAATTGGTGATCTAATATTATATAATATGATATAATTAGGAGAATATATATATAATATACATACATATATATATATATATATATAGTGGGATTATTAATAGCAACCATGCTGTTAATTTGTGAGTTATCCTAACAGTCGAGGGTCATGAAAAATAGGGGGTTAATGGGATTATTGATCTAATATGACATATAACCCCATCCCATTCAATGGGATTAAATATAATGGGATTATAACGGGACCATATATAATGGGATCTAATTTTTGCATGGGATTTGGGATTATAATCCCATCCTCCCAAATTATAAAGTCAACCTATGGTGTGCCTAAGAGAGGCCATCCACGGTTTCCCCATGGTTCTGGAAGATCATCCAACCAAGTCTGGATGACTCTATAGATTTTCCGGAATTTCGGGCTCACCCTTCAACATCTTCAACATTTCCCTTGTTACATCTTATTAGCCTCTGGTAATCCAAGCAGAAAATCCTCAGCTGAATTTCCAGGATACAGCTGGGCCAGCTGGGTGGCTTGCGGCTCCTATCACGCCTTCGCCGTGTGCGAAGGGCAGCTTTACAGCTGGGGTCGCACGGAAGGTGGTCAGCTGGGTTTAGCCTCCGAAGTCATTGAGGGTCACATCGAGGCGTCCGGAGCATTGGTTCAGCCGGACGAGAGAAGGGTTGGAATGTGTGGAATGTTTGACAGCTTTTTTTGTTTTTCGTGCTCATTTAGATCTTGCTGTAGATAGGTAATGATAGGTATATAGTATATAGGTTGAAATGCAAATTGATTTTGTATTGTTATATCCATGTCAAAGGTTGTTGGTGACCAAGTATATAGAGAAGTCCGTTTGAGCTTCATGAAAAGCAAGCGACGTGACGGGATTCGTGGTGATTTCATATTATTTTTCTATGATTTTCTTAGATATGTCGATCCGGATTGACCTGTCCACTAGTGTTGAGATCTGTTGCCTCAACATGGCCCACAAATCAGATACCTAGGATCATTCCATAGAGTTTTTATCCCAACATCAGGACGACATCAACATCTGTTTGCAACGAAAAATCCTGCCAGGAGCACCACTTGGAAGATAGCTGTGTTTGTTTGCCACATCCAGTCCTAAACCTTCCTCCCATCCGTTCGGCTGCTGGGGGAGATGTACATAGTTTGGCACTGGACGAGACAGGTGCCATGGGATGCGACAGGGGATCTGCTCAGGAGGGATAGAATCACAGGAAATCCACGGTTTTGGACATGGATAGCCAGCGGCTTTCAAAGGTGCATTTACCCTCTGGTAATTTGTTACATAGCTATTGAAAATGGCTATTTATAGTGGATTTTCCCATTAAAAGTGGTGATTTTCCATACTGTAGTTTTTTGTATGTTTACCAGAGGGTAATCGGCTATCCAGCAATATCCAGCATTCATTTCGATTGGCCATGAGATGCCATGAGTCATGCAGGTGTATCTGGACATTGAGCCAGGCTTGAAGACTTGTGGCCTTTTCCACTTTTCTTGGATTTTATCACCAGTTTTTTTAGGCTTTGAATGTGGAAAGAGACTTTTTGAACTTCCATGAAGCCAAACTTGATCATGGTCAACGTACTGAAATCTAGCACTTCTATCGCATCCAATGTTTGAAGTCTTGCTTACAACAACCACATGTTCACCATCCCTTTTCATTGCCTGAAGAGCGTCCCATTTTCACCAAAACGTCCCCTGCGGCCAGGAGAAATCTATTCCTGGGGCTGGGGAGAGTTTGGGCAGCTGGGTCTAGGCTTCTCGTCCAGTTCTTTCCAGGCGTGGCTTGGGATGTTGGGAACATAGAAGGTCCAATGGTTCCGGGGGGGAGTTTAAAATCATCGAAAAGTTACAGACGGGCCAGGAAAATTGAGATATTGTATCCAACATCAACAACCAACATCAACAACCAACATATCCACTAAGGTGTGAGTATCCCCAGCACCAAACCTGGTAATTGTGTTCGCAAGTCGCCTCAGGTGGGGATGGGCGGTGCGAGCTCGCGTCGTCCGCTGCCTCAACATCTTCCCTTGGACAGAAAGGGCCGAGCCTTACAGGTGGGAGCCAGTTGTCACTATTATCGTTTATCATCTATACTATCTGGGTAAATTATAACGACCTCACTGCGACCTCACTGGAAATATGATTAATAAGGGAAATGATCCCCAAATGGCCTTAATTCAGGTTGGTGAAATATTATAATTTACCCAGATTCTATGCTATTGTCATTGCCGGTACCAAAAACGAAGACCAACATTTCCCACTAAAAAACGAATATGATTGATCATTTTGAACATATGGTTGATCATATTTTATTTGTATTTTATCATGTGTATACCTTATTATGAGCATTTTTGGGGGGAACTACAGGTTGCTCAGATAGATGATCCAGCCATAGCCATATCTCGAAGGTGGCCTGTGGTGGAGCCTTCTCTGCTGCACTCTTGGGGCAGGACGCGATGGAAATCTGCTTTGAATCCCATGCTGGATCTACCCAGCCGAGAAAAAAATGGTTTCTTCGGTATGGTTTGGTATAGTTACTGGTGACACAAGTGTTATTCATGCTGATATGACATATTATATGTACATATATATATATATATTATATCTCATAACAGATATAGACTCTATATGACTTTATTACCTGTCTACACATACATCAGTTAAGTTGCGAGATGGTTCCGGAATCCACTAAAATCGCATCATCTTCCGGGGAGGACCTCAACGACGGTGGTCAGCTGCTGATGTGGGGAGCCAATGATGTAGGCCAATGTGGCCTTCCGGCGAAGAAACCCATCGACATCGCTTCACCCACCGAGGCCGTGAATCAGGAGGAAACAGCAGAAACTTTGATGTTTCTTTGAGACATACTGAAACCCTTGAAACTTTAGCCAAACAATTGGCAGATTTGACACTAGAGTCCTATAAGATGACAAAAAATCCCAAACTCCAAATGGGGGTTTCTTAAAATGGGGATTAACCAAGTCGAGGTTTCAACACTACGTCATGGTCATCCATGACTTGGATGATTTGGGGGTACCCCATGACTTAGGGATCCCTCAAAGCCAGGTTCCTGGGCTGCGAAACATCCCGATTCGCCTGGTGGCTTGTGGCACCTGTCATGCTGTGGCCATTGACCTCAATGGCCAAGCGTTTTCCTGGGGTGCTCAGCAGCAACCTGGAGGCACTGGAGGATCCCAAATAGCTTTGATACCTGAAAAATCATAGAAGAACCCTTCTAATTCCACTGGTTCTTATCGGTTCATCATGATTTTCCATATTCAACTTGTCATTTTGGCGGAGAGATGTTCCTGTTTCGGGAGGGGATCCAGGCTCCGAAACTACGCCGGATGCAGCTGATCAGTTTTCACATGACTTTTTTCAAGCGGAGGATGCAGATTGATACAGCTGACGATGATAAGGAACATTACCTTATTATCATGATGCTGATGATGATGCTGATGATGGTGATGATGAGGATGATGTTGAGGATGATAATGGTGATAATACAGTAATATACAGTAATAATAATGATGCTGATGATGTTGCTGCTGCTGGTGATGATGATGAGTAGGACGCTGATGATGTTGATGATGATAGTGTGGATAGTGAGGAGGCCAGGTAGCACTTTATGGGCCTCATGACTTGCTTATCATTTCTGTCTCTGCCTCTACAGCTATAATTAACCTCCATCACTGCTCTAAGGTTTGGTAAACTAGGTCGCTCCGATGCTGGCATCACTGCAACCTTCGACGGATGCGATGAACCAGGGCTGTTGCGCAGCATGGCACGGCTACGGTTGGCGCGGGTGGCCTGTGGGTTACACCACTCCTTGTTGGTCACGGAGGTAAGTGGACGGAGGAGCGGCATGGAGCTGCTGAGTTCCTTTCGCATGTGATTTTTGTTGAGATGTTGATTGGAGTTGAACACTATGCAAACTTGGAAAGTGTATATATGTAGGAATTTACTTTATCATATATATATATATACACGATTACACGCTTATAATTATTGATACATATTATTGTTATGTTATATTCTATATTATATATATTATTATATGTCGTATTAGTATGATAATTATATATATATATGATTATATATTATCTTACATACATGATATTACATTACATACATTATATATATTATACATTTAACACATGTTAGTTACCAACTTAGCATATATATATATAGCTTTTGGTCTGTACCCAAACAGAATGTGTACTTTCCAAACTTATTGAAGGATGTTTTAACAGTTTCCATGGACCCTCAAGTTCCTTCCTTCCCCATTGCTAGGAGATCCAGCAACGACAGTACCACTGAAGAAGGAGTCACTGAGGTTTCTTCCGGCAGTCAATATGCCAAAACTTGAGCTTGGCGGATCCGCAAAAAGTTGCCATCGCTCCTAGGGTGATGGCACTGAAATGGAAGAAACCCCTGTTGATTTCAACATCTAAGAGAGTTTTTTAAAATTTATCACTTCACAAATAAACCCCTCACGTTTTTAGTGATCCAAAGATGAACAGATCCACAAAGCCAGGCTTGCTGGGGATTGTTTATTGTGAGGGGGAAAGGATTACTAAACACTTCCTTTGCGACTGCCTGTGGCTCCGTCAGCTGTTAATGAGTCTGGTGACACTGCGATACGATTTAGAAAAGACGGCCAGGGCGTCTGAGATAATGCGTTGTGGTGCTGTTCCAAATCAATCCAAATCATATGTATATATATATACATCGTCTATGTCTATACATTTACGATAATTGAGAATGACATGTTGAAGAACCAACGATGATTTCAAAGCAAAACACTCCAGATGGCTTTTGCTCAACAGGCACTGGTCCGGTAGATCTTGTCCCTGGTGTTGCCCGTGAAATGTCGCAAGGACGACATTCGCACGAAGTGTTCTTTCTTCACACCCGTTCTCAAACAGACAATATAAACAACTCCCATCACCATCCATCACCTATTGAAAAGACAAGGATGGGTCTTTGAAAATTGACGCTGTGAAGAAAGGAAACCGTCAAAGCTCGCCAAGGGAGTGAGATGGCAACAAAAAGTGCGATCGGTGAGGGCTATTGGAGATGCCAAACATTTTCGACGATGAGTGATTTGTGTCCTTCGGTGATGGAAACACAGGTCCGAAAAAATGATCAGCACAATGATACCCTGTGGATTGTTGGCAAGAAAGCTGTATACACGATCACGGATATACATGGATGCAACTGAACTGCTTCTGTACATTCTAGGTCCGTGCCAGTCAAGATGTTTTGTATGTGACGGCATACCCAGTGTTTCTGACTTTGCATATCTCTTGCCTTGGACCTGTCATAGCTTGATCAAACCATGAAACCCTTTAGATGGCGCACACGGTCGTCCATGGAGATAGCATACAGTCTGTTTTGAGAACAGAAACATCATGGCCTTCGAGCAGGTACTCAGGTACTCTCTTCAGAGAGTTTTCTTCAACTAGCCCATAATTAGAGATTTCTTTTACTCATCAACAGCCAGCCAAGAAAAGATAGAAAAGAAACGTGGCCAGAGTACACCCCCAACCTTCCATGGGTTACCAGGACCTCACAGGACTTATCAAAACCGCATGGAGCGCAAAGACGCCTCTCCACGCTCACCGGTGCCGGATATTGCCGACCTTGAGACTTGGCGTGGGATTGATTGAGTATTCACCGCTCCAGCCTTGAGGCTTGAACTTCTATAATTTGTATACAGTATACACATATATGATCATATATGCACATATAAAGCAAAACATATAGGAAATTCATGGAAATTTGGCCACTCCACTCAAGTTCACCAAAACACAGGGTTGCCCACAATGGTGAGTTCACAAACTAATATGAGGAGCTGACCCCAGAACGGACCGAACGGACAATTCATGAGAATATAGCCAACCACAGCTTTTTTTTGTGGTCAGAATTTTCAGCCCTGAGAGCTGTACAGAATTTTGGAGCTGGTTCGCTTGGTGAGCAAACCATTTGATATTTGGATGTTAAAGTTAAAATCTTTACCAAGTCCCATTATTTGGAGTTTGGAGGTAAGTAACGATTGCCTGCTAAGAAATTACCAGCAAGTGGGTTGTAGAAGAAAAGGATCAGTGAAGAGAACTTGCAAGACTAAAGATTCTCAGATTCCAGGTGAAAATGAAGGCTCTAAGCCATGTCTAAGGAGGGCGAATTCTTCAACGAGAATGATGAGAAATTCTCTGCAGGAGGGGTGACTGTGCCGTTGTATTTGTCAGCTGGAAGCGCGTACGTGAGTTATTCATAGTTATTCCTTTTGCTGGTCACATACAAGGTGTTTCTGAATATTGGGCCGGCCCTTTTTCCAGTGGTTTCCCCATTAAACTCAACCAGTAAATAGGAAGGTACTGTAAGTTGGGGTCCTCCATGGCTTATGGACCCCCATATCCTCAACTTGGGATGATTTATGATTGGATTGTTTCCCATGTTTACTCCGTAATTTTCAATCAATCATAGTAAATCCTATAATTATCCCAGAATTATCTCAATTATTATACGTATCATTGTCCTACAATTTTCCCACAATTTTCCCACAATTTTTCCAGATTTGGGGACCCTCCCCCTCATGCCCAGCTGCCACTGGCCCGTGGGCCAGTCCTCTTTGGACGTGGTTGGCTTCCGCCAGAAGAGCGAGGGAAGTTGGTGATAGAACCTGAAGCAGAAGAGGAAGCCAACGGATTCATGGCCTGTTGGGCGGAAGACGATGGACAGATAGGACTGTGACGACTGCAAGCAAGGTGTCAAAAACAGCTAATATACTGCACATATACATTATAGATCATTATAATATATGATATGATGTGGTTATATGTATATGTATATGTATATGTATATGTATATGTATATGTATATATATATGTATGGAGTATCCTCGATGATAGTTGTCCAATAGTGGAGGAATTGGCCCTATTTAATACGGCCATTGAGTAGTGGGGAAATGATCACTTACCGCTGTTTTCAGAGAAACCCAGGTGTTTTTCAGTGGCTCTTTTCATGGTCCCACTGGAGGTTCTCATCCTGATAGATGCATATATAGATTGTATAAAAGGTTATATGTGTATATATATATATACACGTATATATACACCTTTTTACCCCAACTCCACTGGTACATTATCATACCAATTCACATTTTCCCTTTTTTAATGTTCACAAGTGGTGGCATGCCTTCATTTTCACCACCAGATCGGCTCGACATCTGAGGATGGGAAGTTGTTGCCATAGGCACCTCCCGTCGCTCCTCATCTTTCAGCGATACTGGAGCTCATTCAGACAAGGCGGGCAGGAGTTTGATACACGCTGCGCTTTTTATGTGTGTAAAAATGGGCTATACCCCCAGAAGACATCAGAAGACCATTTTGCTGGAAAAACATGATACACCATTGGATTTTGTGAAAAACACCCAAATACGGAGCAAGTGGATCTGGGTGATTGCGAACCTCGAACGTTAGTACTACCGAAATTGTAGTAGAACTTGGACATGGCAGACCTTTTGGACCTAGTTTTTTGTTCTGTTCAAGAGTCGAGGGTTGCACGTGTGATTTGCTTTAGTCATCACTGTGAGAAACAAAAAGGCTCACCACGCAACAAAGAAACATATCAAGAACAAGAACAAGAACAAGAACAAGAACAAGAACAAGAACAACAACAGCAACAGCAACAGCAACAGCAACAGCAACAGCAACAGCAACAGCAACAGCAACAGCAGCAGCAGCAACAGCAACAGCAACAGCAACAGCAGCAACAGCAACAGCAACAGCAACAACAACAACAACAACCACAACAACCACAACAACCACAACAACCACAACAACCACCACAACAACGACCACAACAACCACCACAACAACCACCACAACAACAACCACAACAACAACCACAACCACAACCACCACCACAACCACCACAACCACCACAACCACCACAACCACCACAACCACCACAACCACCACAACCACCACAACCACCACAACAACCACAACCACCACAACAACCACAACAACCACAACAACCACAACAACCACAACAACCACAACAACCACAACAACCACAACAACCACAGCCAACAACAATCAACAACAACCACAACCACAACAACAACCAACAACAACAGCAACAGCAGCAGCGACAACAGCAGCAACAACAGCAGCAGCGGCAACAGCAGCAGCAACAGCAGCAGCAACGGCAGCAGCAGCGGCAACAACAGCAGTAGCAACAACAACAGCAGCAGCAACAGCAACAGTAACATCAACAACAGCAAGAACTGCTACAACAGCAACAACGGCAGCGCCTGTCACAACACTCACAACAGCAACAGCAACAACAGCAGCCGCACCCGCACCTACAACCTCAACCTACAACGACAGCAACAGCGACAGCAGCCGAAACCAGAGACACGAAACAACCAGTAGCAACAAGAGCGCAACAAACAACTGTAAATTCATGTAAATTCTACTGCAAGTTGCAATTGCTTTTGACTCTGTTCCGGCTGCCCGGACGACAGGTTCGTTGCGATGGTGTGCCAGACGACCTCATCATGGGCTGCTTAGACCTTTGGCTTGGCAGGGTAAACTTTGTATGTCCCAAAAAAAGCCCCAATATTACCTCCTTAAAGCCTGGTTTAATATTGGATCCATTCATTTTGGGGGCCCATATGGGGGGCATTTAATAGGTTTAATAGGTGGAGGTTATATCATGTTATATCCTCATTGGGCAGTTGGCACAGGACCCCAATTGCGACAAACTTTGGTCCCCCGGAGAGAGCCGGCAACGCTGTAGCGCCTGTGGCTTCTTCTTTTGCAAAGCACACATTAAAGGTGCGGTGGGACTTAGAGCTTGGCGTCAGGTATTGAACTGATAGATATTTATGTAAATCTACATGCATCCATGTTCAAGACTTCTGATAGATAACCTAACTGATTTTGGCAAAGATTTAAGGGGCCTCGAGATGTTTTGGGGACAAACCTTGATTCTCAGAAGCCTCACATGCTGTTTGAGGCCAGCTTCTGGCACAGATCTCCCTTTCGTAATCTGTCTTTGAAATGTACTTAGAAAGGGAGTGACACTTGGGCATCCATAATAGCAAAGATAATCAAAGGACCACACATTTTGTCACGGTAAGGTTGGCAAAACAGCTTCATCCACCAGCTATGGCATCGGATTGCGCGCCGGAGGTCCTTGGTATGTCACTTGCTTCGGTGGTTCCAGCTCTGGCGCCTCTCTCTTAGATTCCCTCAACTTGCCCAAGCCTGGGTTGGAGGCACAGGCAGGAGCAAATGGGACGTCGAAGAGAAATGTGTCTGAAATCTTCTGAACTTTCATTAATATGGGTAAAACAATAATAAACCACCCATTTGGGAATGGTTTCTACCACCTATTTATGGTGAAATTGGGGATGGTTGACTATTGTTGTAGCAACATTGTTTTTTTCCTCAATGAAGTCTGTTGAAGTGTTTCATGGTGGCACTAGAAGTGCCAGATGAGGCGAAGCACATTGAAGCCCAGCTGTGAACACGATTTGCAGTCGTTTCCACCTTCCATAAATGTCATAAATCCCATTATTTCCATCAACCACTCTAATATCTGCCCAAAAAGTGGTCTGGACTTTGATTCATTCGTTGAGTCATAAATCATCAACGGATTTTTGCATTCGTATGTCACATTGGGGGTTTCAATGTACGCATATTGAAGGGGATGGTCAGAGCCATATCACCCTTACTGATCAGCTTCTGCCATGGTGCTTGGATTAGAAGACGACCAATTTTCGTCAGGTTTGATTTAGTCATAAATCATCCCATTTTGGGCATCAAATCTTCGGCAAAATCTGTATCCCAGAATCTTTGGTGAGGAAAAAATATTGACAGACGCTTGACAGACGGAGTAAAAGGCCAGCATTGAATTCCCGCCCCCCAAAGAACAGAAACCATGAGAATCGTCAACTTTTTAGAGGAAAGTCGTCTTCAACCCCAACTAACATGTCAGGGTTGCCATGTTGGGTCATCTGCCAGGTCTTTTTGTGCTTCAGATGTCACAATCGCTTGCCTTTGGGCGATCAGCTTCAAGGGCACGAGCTTCTGCTGTTACCAGGGCGAAACATGTGGGAAACCTGGAGATATGGGGAGGTTTAATATACATAGCACGGTGCTACAACCGGCAAGCAAACGGTGTATTAGTACCATCCAACATCATCCAACCAACCATGATGATCCATGGAATGATCATGTTTTTGGGGGTTGAACTGGGTTAAACACAAGGATTCCCAATCGACGAGCATTGGGCCATGGGGATAAATCCACCAATCAGATGTTTTTTGTCGATCTGGTAGAATGGATGGAAGTTGTATTGGGATGAACATCAGATACCCTCTGGATCCTCTGGTAATTTGACATATCTATGGAAAAGCAACATTTTTAACAGGCAGGTAAATCATCTATAAATGGGTTATTTTCGCTATGTTAAGTTACCAGGGTTACCAGGGATTCATTGACTTGTTCGATGAGTGATCCATGGTGGTGGATGGTCCTATGGGGCGCATGGGGCAATACTTTCATGGGTTGACGGGGATTGTTTTACTCCTACATGACATGTGTTATTATATACTCTAAAATATTCTGCGTATATGTATTACTGTATCTCATATCTATATTGTTTCAACAGTACAATATATATATATAATATATATATATATACGTAGATGTCTACATGTAAAAGCATTATATGCATTATATTATATGCATATGTAGTACATAGGGCATAGAAACCCTCATCAACCAAACCGTAGTTTTGGTGCACTGCTTGGTTGCAGGCTAAGTGCAGAAGTCTGCGCAATGAAGAGCAGCGTCCTTGACTCTGATGCCACCGAGGAGGCTCGGAGGGCTCGGAGGATTGATGGTGAAGTTACATATTGGAATGATAATATATGTATGTGTATATATCTAATATAATTTATATAATATAATATATAATATATATATATATATAATATAATATAATATAATATAATATAGTATAATATAATGTAATGTAATGTAATATAATATAATATAACATAATATAATATAATATAATATGTATATATATATATGGGATTCAACCAACATACTGGGAATATAATGGTGTTTATTGGGATTTCATGGTGATTAAGGGTTAATCAGGATATACCGGAGAATTAAGGGAATACAATTAGAAATGAATGGGGATATAATAGGAAATTAATGTGGAGATAGTTGAATTTAGGGGGACATCAATGAGTTTGGCTTTGATTCATAGGATTTGAGCGAGATCACAACCTACAGGGCAGTTGAAGCAGCCCTGCAATACATTCTACAACTGCTGGAGGGGAAGGAGACCTTGCTACTCGGGAATTGTCAAAAAGACAAGGCTGCTAGAAGGTTGCCAAAGGATAAGTCAGTGGCTATTGGGTGCGGCGGCCATGAAATTGGCCTCACAATCGCCAACGGTCCAAGTATTCAGTGTGCAAGAATCAACCCCGGAAATAAAATGGGATGAGATGTGTGCACTTTGAGATGGTGTAGGTTCAGTCACCGGTTCAGTCTATTCTTTGCCCTGCATTCAGCGGAATACTCGCACCCATTGTGTCTGTCCCCTCGCATGACGTGGTTGCAGTCCCGCTAAAGATTGGCGGAATCTTCCACAAGCACAGTCATGATGAGTGGACGAGTGTTCTCATCTTCAAGAAACCTCACCAGCCGTCAAGATCAGATATGAACAGATTATCTTTGACTCCGCTCCTGCTTCCAAGGTCAACTTTGATTAAAGTAGTTTCTAAATGCTTCTGGCAAATTAATTGTGTTCATTCGCAGGATCATTGCCCTTCCCCAATTTACCAGCTCTTTGCATGTGTTCCACCAAATATTCCCATGCTTTCCGAGAATAAAGTCCATGGAGCATTTCTCTGCCAGGAATCTGCAGTCAAAACATCTGCTCGTGCCCTGCTGTTGCGTTTGCTGGACCAGTTGCGACGCTGTCTTCGTAGTTGGACGGATTCAGAGCGGGAATGGGTTGCTCGGCCATGATGTTGGTGTATCCGAACGTTGGGTCTTGATACCCCAACCAGGATTTTTTTTTTCCACCTAAGCCTCAACAGGCTTTTTTTTGGATGTGGGAGTCTACAACTTTGTTAGGTCCCCGGTCTTGGAACCACTCAGTGCAAGAGGAGTGAACAAGATGACAAGAATACAGGATAAATCTGGGACGCTCCGAGTTTGAATATGTAATAAGGTAGATTGAAATGTCCACCAAAGGTCAAAACCTGTGATACAGCCTTTGATACACGTATTTGGGGGAAGGAACATCCATAACAGACGGCTCTTTCACTGTGAGAAGCAAAACCACCATACTGCTATGTTCAACTGTAGTAATCCCAATCGAAAACCAGTTAGGTATGTTAGGTTGAGGTCAAATCGCTGATGTATCTATATTACTGTAGATGGACTCTACCTCTACTCATAACATTGTATACCCATTTGAAGAAGGGATTATTTTGCTTGACACCCCAAATTTGGGATAGGAATTGATGATTGATTTGTTGATTTGCTGACACCCCAAAATCTGGTTGATCATCTAGTCCCCCATGCCATGACAGCTGCTGAATCCCCGGAGTCCTGATGATGTTTACCATTGTTTACCCTATTTGCATGTTTTTTTTTTGGGTTATAACTATAACTCTTATATAACCTATAGATATATATTATATTATTATAGATCAAAATGCGAAACATACGAACCAGTTGGTCGATTCACCTACGCACCTAACCAGGTGATCCTTGGCCATGGCCTAGGTCTGGAGTTTGGCCAGCGAGCTGGTGGAGCGTGACGTGGGCTGGTTGGCGCAGTTCTTTCGGCAGAGTGGCGTGGTTTTCCCAAGCTCGTGCTCGGTCCACGGGGGATGGGTAGCAGTAGTGGAATCCCCCGTAAAAACGGTCGGTCATTTTGATGAGCAAAATGATGGTTTTTAAGGATATAAACGGATAAACCATGGGAGTCTGAGGTAGCACTCAAAACATCTCGACTAGCGAATCATTTGGGTGTGTGGTTCACAGAAAAAGTCAAGTTGCAACGCCAGGGAGCTGACAGACAGAGTCAAAATCAGGATACCCCAAAATGGATTGGTTCAATATTTGAGAAAGGGATAAACACGCGAATAGCTCTTGTGGTCCAGTCTCAAGTTATTGGGCCATACCTGTATTCCCATCAAATCCTCATGTTTTTTGCTTCGAAAAAACATGAAAAAACACTTGGTCACTTGAGGCCAGTGGACCAAGGAAGAGAGTGTCACTGCAGTGGAGTTGCTGGCACCTTGACAGCCTTGACAGGGATTTCTGGTGGGACCAAGGGATCCAAGCTGATGCAGCAAACCCAACTGATTGAAGCCTCATGACATGGCAGGCCGCCCTCAATGACATCCGATGAATGGCTGATGTTCCTCAATTTTCCCCATTCAATGGGAGATTTTCCTGATTTTTGTTTCCATTAAATGATAGGTGTCCCATCCATTTTCCCTATGATAAAATGGTTGATGTTCCCATCCATTTTTCCCATTCAATGTTCTTGATTTTTTCCCCATCTATTTGGTGGATCTTCCCATCCATTTTTCCCATCTTTCCAAGCTTTCAACAGGCTCATCTATGATAAAAATGGTGGGTTTTCCCATCCATTTTCATATATATTTTCCCATCCACTTTTCCATTTTTCCCATTTCAGGCGAAAGTTCACGCAGATCTGCCTGGCTTCGAAAGTCTTCAGATCCTCGGCTGCCTGGGTCGCTCCGCCGAAGCCGCCTGCGCTCACCTCGGGGAGCGACGCCTGGGGCTGGCGGCGGTGCATGCCACCAAGGCCCTGCAGGTCACTTGCATCCAACGGGCCAACCGGGAATCATGGGAATTGTCCATCAAAGTGGTTTATTTAATTACTATTTAAGTGATATGATTAATAATATTTAGAGTTATACCAATATTAAATATACCAAGTGGTATATAAGTGGAATGAATTGTGGACATATTATTAATGGGATAATGATGGTGTAATATTTAAACCAACAGTGGTAAATCATGGAATACTATTTAAGTGATAATGATATAGAATATGTTCTAACCGAAGGGTTTATAAGTGGTATAATGATGGTATGATCTTTAAACCAAATGGTATGTAAGTGCTATATAGTGGTAAAGAACGGATAATAATTCAGTGATATATGATATATAATATTTCAAGCAAATGGTTTATAACTGGTGTATACATACATATAATATATATATATAAGTTGAATTTGTTCCCCCGCATATTAAACATCCCCCAGTAACCATGGTGGATGTAGGTGATGAAGACACATATTTGGGACCATGAAAAGGGGCTGTTTAATATTAGGGGGATGGGATTATATAGAACATTTTAACCAGATCTTTGATAAGTAACATATAAGTTGTGTAGACATGGTATATGAATGGTGTATATATATATATATACATGACGCTTTATTCGAAGAAGTTTTGTGTGGAATCTTCATGTTCCAGGATGAGACAACCAAGTCTGGTTGTTTGGGGTTCCACGTAGGTACTATACTATTTATCCCACGCTGGTAAACCTCTTCAAGCAATTGTGTGGTGCTCTGAAACCTTCTCATGGCTTGAAGAGGTCCAGGCTTGCCACGAAAAACTGCTGTGGAGGATTGAGGGAAACATAAAAGATTAGTTCCGGAAGTTGGCATGTCAATCTGTGGATTGAACCTTCAAAATCAGACAATGAACATAATTTAACATACTTAACTTCAATCAACCACGACCAGTTCCACGCTTGAAGATTCTACACTTCTTGCACTAAAAGATCTCAGTTCTTTGAGGCCATGAATCCTCGAGAAATCTCCTGCTGTTTGGAACTCCTGCTGGATGCAGCGCATGAGTTTGCCGCCAATGGCGTCACTGGTGGCTACCTCGCAGTGCTGGCGGTTTTGCAGAGCTTATCACAGGAGAAGAGCTTGGATGGTCAAGCTTTGCGCAATGAGCTTCTTGGACAAGGGCTGGGTAAAATACTAAACTGACTCAGGGTCATGGTGAAACATAGCCACAAGGCCACTAAATTGATCATTTCACCCCTTTATTTACCAGTTTTTCCCCCTTGTATCTGGGATGTTCGGAGCAGCCCTGTGATTGGTGAACGCAGGAATGTCCGGCATAGGGTCTAGCAGATGAGTACCCTTTAGCAACAATGCATTGATAGAATCACATTTTTCTGTTCAGGAGATGTCCTTCTTTGATTTGAGAGTGGATATGTGACAGAAGAAACGAATACAGTAAATGGGACAGCTTCAAGGTATTTCACTACATAGTTCAAAACAGAGGTTTTCGGTTAACTTGCCAGTTTTTTGGAAAAGACTGCAGGATAGCTCGTAGACTCCTTTGCCGCAGCCGCTAAGCTGTGGGTGCCTTTCAGGTTTTTCTGGGCACTTGAAACCAGAGTGCAAACAGTTGCGATGAATCGACAGAAGGACGGGTCGCTGCTGGAGCGAACGTAGCCTGATGTGGGCTCAAAAAGGCTGGCGAGGAAACAGGACATGAACGTGAATAAATCAATCGCCGATCTGGTTGCAGGAACTATTTTTGAGCCCCCTGCACCTTTGTACTAATGTTTGCTTGGACAAGTTTTCCCTTCATTTCCTTCAAAGTTCTCTCTTTCCTGGCAGCTTACATTTCGTTCTTCCGATTTTTTGCCTTCGCAACGGTGTCCTATCGCCTGATCTCCAAGCTCTCTAAAACGCAGAAGGGACATCTCTTCAGAACCAGCTCACTAGAGTTCACTTCGATCCAACATCAGAACGCATGTTTGTTCTGTTTTGTTGCTTTATCCATGTCAATCTATCCTACAGTCACTTAGTTTCTATATGTTTCTATCAACCAATATTCGTTTCGTGCCATCCTCCAGTCGGGCCCGGTCGGGCCCCAGTGGCCACGTTGTGAGGAGACTGCTGCATCCAAGAACTACCGCTATGCCGAGACATGGCAATCCAAGGCGCTACAGGAGCTTCTGAAGAATCTTCCACAGGACAGCCGGGATCAGCCGGGATTTTGGCACTGGAAAATCATGCAAAAGTGGAGATGGTGAGGTTTTGTTCACCTCCAAGGGCGGTTTTTTCCTCACTGATGGACAGGGCCCTAGCGACACCTGCCTCAGCTGGTCCCTTCAACACGAAGTCAAAATTACTTTACTTCGTGTGATCCCCACCATGACATTTATACATGTTCTTACTGGCACATCTTCTGGCATTCTATCTGACATATCTTCTGACATTCTATTTGGCATTCTATCTGGCATATCTTCTGGCATATCTTCTGGCATTCTATCTGGCATATCTTCTGACATTCTGGCATTCTATCTGGCATATCTTCTGGCATATCTTCTGGCATTCTATCTGGACATATCTATCTGACATTCTCTGGCATTCTATCTGGCATATCTTCTGGCATTCTATCTGGCAAATCTTCTGGTATTTTATCTGGCATATCTTCTGGCATTCTATCTGACATATCTTCTGGCATTCTATCTGCATATATCTTCTGGCATATATTCTGACATATCTTCTGGCATTTTATCTGGCATTCTATCTGGCATATCTTCTGGAATATCTTCTGGCATATCTATCTGGCATATCTTTTGGCATATTTTCTGGCATTCTACCTGGCAAATCTTCTGGCACTCTATCTGACATTTTATCTTCCTACATGAGGTCCGGCAGGGAACACTTGGCGTGGATACTCGCGGTTGAGGTCCGGCAGGGAACACTGGGCGTGGATGGTCGTGGATGGTCGTGGTTGAGGTCCGGCAGGGAACACTGGGCGTGGA
The DNA here is from genome assembly GCA_947184155.2 of Cladocopium goreaui. Lineage (NCBI taxonomy): Eukaryota > Dinophyceae > Suessiales > Symbiodiniaceae > Cladocopium > Cladocopium goreaui. The sequence goes on along the minus strand of CAMXCT020004124.1, from coordinate 96,076 downwards.
TGGTCGTGGTTGAGGTCCGGCAGAGAACACTGTGGATCGCGGGTCGCAGTTGGACGAGGACGACGAGGACGACGAGGACGACGAGGACGACAAGGACGACAAGGAGGACAAGGAGGACGAGGAGGACGAGGAGGAGATGAGGAGGAGGACGAGGCAGGAGTCAGGAGGAGGCAGGAGGAGGCAACTGACATAAAATCTAACAACCCTCACCTGGCAGGTGGGGAAAAAAGTGTTTTGGTTGCTTGGAAATAGGGATAGCCATAGAATTTAGGTTTAAGTTAACACTATACATTTTAACATGTTTTTGCTGGGAACATGAGGATTTGAGCCATGGGAGACATTTTTTTCAGACAAAGCCGTATACCATCAGGCGCCTTCAGACACTATCAACCTGTCCAAAGTGATTATTTGTGATTCTAAGTACTGCATCATCTGACGTACTTGGGATGAAATTTGATGAAATCATCGCCTTCCACTGGCGTACTGTTCAGGAGGGGGAACTGGATTTGATGAGACAACATGCTTGGGTTCGGCACATGGAGCATGGAGATTATGACTGCTGCACCTTCGAACCTGCGTACGGATGCCCAGCAATTCACGACCAAAAACACACGGAAACCATGAGATATGGTGACCAGCTTATTCTGTGGTATTGTAGTTTTATTATGTTTTATTATGTTTTATTGACATGGCTTGTTGGTCTTGTTGGTTTGAATAGAGTTGAATAGAGGCAACTGTTGCATTGCGTCTGGTTCATTCACTCTTTGTCCTTGCGCCGCGTGAAATGGATTTCATCACAGGAACCTTTCAGCTTTGCCTGAACTGCTGGACCCTCAAAGTCCTACAGTTGGTCTAGTTTAGGGGAGGCCGGGAGGCCATTAGACCGTCCGGATCGGAATCTTACATTAAGTACACCTCATTGGCCCAGTAGCATCAGGTGTTCAGATGCTGAGCTGGGTGATGCTTGAATATTCAGAGTATAGCATTCCTCTTGGGGTTGAAACCCAGCGTCAGCGCCTTGAGCTTCAATGAGACAGGTGGGGTGACACGCGCACCTTCCCATTGGCGGTGTGGCCTGCCTACCGCCGCTGCACCGGCTTGCATTCCCTTCAGAAGGCTGAGAGCAAATCGGCGCCGCTCATTGCTAAGTGTCGCTACAAGGACCTCTCCCCCAAAAAGGGGATGGTTATGTAAATCCAATAACTGGGGAAATTTGATAAAAACTGCGCGTCCACTGGTACCCGCAGTTTTGATACCCACATTCCTTTGTTGGCCACTTGGCCACTCACATTTTGTGGTAGGTTGGGGAGATTTCCTTGATGTTGTTCCATGGTGTCAACCCCGGATTACCCCATGGGCCCATGGGCTGTTCAATTGGGGATGGCATTTGAGTCGCAAATTATCCAGTCGACCACCGGAATGAACCATCCTCACCCAAGGTTCCCAAGGGGTTAGAAAAGAACTGCAGTTCATGCTTGGAGAGGCTTCGAGGTGGGCCAAAATTGCTCGTGGTAGTGACTGTTAGTGGTGCTCAGAGACAGTCGGTTGAAGCTCCAGCAGATCAATCAATGAACTCATAATACTCATATTATTAATATCACTCATGGACGAGGATCTAGGATGGTTGTGTTTGGAACTAGTCCTAAAATGTCCTAAATAGATGGGAGGATATGGGAGGTCAATCCCTTCAACTTCAAACTCATCAGATTCCCCCATTGGGGCCGACTCCAGCAGCATCAACCAGGACGACTCGAGCCTCCCCGGTGCACCAGCAAAGAAAAGCCAGGCAAAAGCGGGGAGCCACGCGAACCATCGCCATGGTGAGAGGCCAAATACCTCAGGCGTTTTGTTGAAGAAGGACCCCGACATGCACAAGGAGCCGCTGGGAGATGCTGGAAACTGGAAGGTGAACTTGGGGATCTTACACATCGATGTTTCAAGGTGTTCCACTGAAACATTCATGGAGATAAGATGTGCAAAATGTCCACTCTCTCTGTCCAGGTCAGGCGGCCATGGATTCTTCCCATGGCCAGCACCATCCATTCTTGGATGTTCCAGTCAATTGGTTGAAGGGAACATTTTCCGGACACCCTTTTTCTGTTTGGCCATGTTTCGCCTGCAAACATTGACCTTCAATCCATAGATTTCCACCAAATTTCACCCAAATTCAAGCCATCTTCGAAACAACTTGGTCTTGTGCAGGAGCAGCAAGTGGGACAGGTCCTGCGATTGCTGGAGATCTTGATCTGGAAGGATTCCGAGCTTCAAGACCTGCTACAAAGGGAAGGCTCTGGATGGCTCGGAATTTGGGGAAATTGTAATGGCCTCACCAGGAAAATCTGTGTTAGCATGATCCATGATTAATTTCTATCCCAACATTCCCAACATGTGACTTTATGTCAGGTTGGTGAATGATTCCAATTCAGAACCGACAGTTTACTGGGTTGGTTCTGGGGGATTTCGGAAGCGACGACACATTGGTTTGCCTGCCAATTTTCCCTTAGATCAGTTCCGTAAATGATCAGATAATGAGATGATTTGAGAATCCCAAAGTACTAACCCAAACCACCAGGGGCTAATTACTTGAGCCATTTGCAGGGTAGCCCCAAATAACTATTGGTCGTTTTTTTTGGGAAGAGTATTGAGACATATTGGCACCCCGGATTTTTCACAACGAATGGGCAAGGAAATGATGGTAAATGATGGCAAATGGCTGGCCACTTGGACGTAAGCCGGCACCGCATCGGTCCTTCCGGGGGAAATGACATCATTGAAGAAAGATGACGATATATATTATCATATATCATATATCATATATCATATGGGTATCAGAGATTTTGGCATTCTCGGCGTCCCCTGGTTGACCAGGCCTAGACCCAGAAGATGTGAGGGCCACCTACACCATCGTCATGACTGGGCCTGGGACTGCCATGTTGGAATTCATTGATGGCGCCCGCACACTTCGGGAAGTGCGATCGGGTCCAGACACTTCCCTGGTGAGTTCTAGGCTTTTCTTTTCAAAAGGCCAGCTGAGTAGGGATGGTAGGGCTTGGGAGATGTACTAGGGCCGGGGTGGGGAAACTGAAGCTTGCTGATGTTCTCAAGGTCCACAGGGATAATCCCTTCCTCCTAATACTAAACCCCCCCCCCCTAATACAAAACACGGCAGGTAGTTTTTTATTAGGGGGGTATTTATTATTAGGGGGGTTAATTAATTAATTAAATTTCCTTATATAACGCAATTAAAATATTGCCAAAAATGGCAGTTCGAAGCTTACCCCTAATACTAAATTAAAACCCTTAATACTAAAAACTATTTTTTCCGATCTCAAAATCAATTAAATTTCTTTATATAACGCAATTAAAATATTGCCAAAAATGGCAGTTCGAAGCTTACCCCTAATACTAAATTAAAACCCTTAATACTAAAAACTATTTTTTCCGATCTCAAAATCAATTAAATTTCCTTATATAACGCAATTAAAATATTGCCAAAAATATCCAAAAATGGCAGTTCGAAGCTTACCCCTAATACTAAATTAAAACCCTTAATACTAAAAACTATTTTTTCCGATCTCAATATCAATTAAATTTCCTTATATAACGCAATTAAGATATTGCCAAAAATGGCAGTTCGAAGCTTACCCCTAATACATTGCGGGCGCCCACGAGGAACACTAATTGAAATCCGCCACTCGCCCCACTCGCCCCACTCGCCCTACTTGCCCTGTGCTAGCAAATTAATTGAAATCCGCCACTCGCCCCACTCGCCCCACTTGCCTTGGTAGGAAAATTAATTGACTTTGGCCACTCGCCCCACTCGCCCTACTCGACCCCACTCGCCCTACTCGCCCCACTCGCCCTACTCGCCCGACTCGCCCCACTCGCCCGACTCGCCCCATGCCCCCACTCGACGCACTTGCTGCGGAGGTAAGCAGAGCAAGTGCAAGCTGGGCAAGCGGGGCAAACGGGGCAAGCGGGGCAAGCGGGGCAAGCGGGGCAAGCGGGGCAAGCGGGGCAAGTGGGGCAAGCGGGGCAAGCGTGGCAAGCGGGGCAAGGGGGCAAGCGGGGCACGCGATATACACTGACAGGCCCCATTTTGCGCAAATTGGAGCTCCCACCTGATAAACGATAATAGTCAAAATTACTTTCCTCGAGTGGCCCCGGTCAACTGGCATTCTAGTTGACATATATATATATTATATATATATTATATATATATATATTATATATATTGAGATTCTATCGGGCATTCTTTCTGGCATTCCATCTGCCATATATTTTGAGATTGTATCTGATTATTTTGGTATTCTCTCTGGCATTCTATCTGATATTCTATCTGGCATTTTGTCTGAGATTTCATCTGACATACTGCCTGACATTCTACCTGGCATTTTTTATGGGAGTCTATGTGGCATACATTCTGACATCCTATCTGGCATTCTTGCGGGTCTGTGTTTCCAGATGCATGTTTCCCACTTGCAAACATTGGCTCTATCTGGTGGTGCCACTTGCCACTGTCAAGATTAGCGGCCCTTGGCTTACCTGTGCTCTCTGAGCCGGGCTGTCGATGGTATCTCGAGCATACAAAAGTACAATCACAAGGATGTATGTTATTTACCCGTACTTGGTTAGGCAGTGGGCCGTATGGAAATATAGAGATTTGGTACAGTGGTTCGAACCAAGCCAGTAAGTAGCGATGCAAAGTGTGCTGGTGTATATAATGTCTTGAGCTGTAAATTGCAGATTCTGTTTGTGATTGGGACATCTTGAAGTCAACAGCGAGATGTCAGGAACTAATCTCCAGGCGACAGGAATTCATCATTTGTACCGTTACCACGACTGCCCTATTTGGAGTCGTTTTTTTTTGCACTTTATCTTCACGCTCATGCCCGGGGCCGGGGTTGAATTTGGTGGAGTGATTGTGTCTTTGCGGGCAGGATCGGCATTGAGAGATAACGTGAACTTTAGAACCTTGATTTCGAATCTTGTTGCTTGTTTCAGATGTTTCCGAAAGATTTCGTCTTGAGTCATGTCAGCTTTAGACGCTGCGCACTTTTCGGCTCAAGAGAATCTCACAGAGACGGGTCAGTGAAATTGGCTCATTCCTGATAGCACGCATCCATCGCCGGACCAGCGCGCATCTTCATCAAGCTGTTGTGAAGTTGCCAACTTCTGGTAGTCGCCGGGCTACTGTGGAACTTTGCCAGCACTTGCTTCCACGGCCATGCATGGCTTGGGAATATACTTTTGATTAATGCTGGGGGCTTTAGCTGCTCCCCGATGATTTCAGATCAGCTGTCTCAAGGGCCAGGAAACGATTCAGCTTCGTTCGAAAAGCGCAGAAAAAGCCGGCTGGCTTGGTTGTGGTCTGTGTCATGCTGCATACTGCCATTACTTCAAAACCACTCACCTGATTTTCGATTTTTTCCCAGTTTTCCAGGTTCGCAGACCGCGCTGCAGCTGTACTGCACCATGGTGTCCTTGTTTGCGTCAAACACCTTCTCATCTCATTTTGTTTTTCTCGATTTTCCTGGTTCGCAGTCCTTGCAGCAGCTGTGCTGCATCATGGTTTCCTTGTTTGCATCAAAGTTGCAGTGCCATGTTGAATGTGCCTATTTGCAACTGTCGCTCCCGTTGTGCTCAAGTTGATCGCCTGAGCTACTGTTGTCCACCTGTGCTCTCCGAGCCGGGAAATTGACTTAAACAAATACATTCGCTGCATTGGCCGCCATGGAAACGCAAGACATAACTGCGGTACTGCCCAGTAGGGAAACAGCAGACTGTCACGCTAGCAGTATCAGCCAAGGTTCAGGAACTCAAAGAGATTTTGCAGCGATGATATGATTCCTGGACGCGCGAGGTGCGGTGTTGCGGGTCGATGATATGATTCCTTCGGCTGCAAGCGCACACTGCGTTACATGTGTCGCGCGTTTCCCTTGTCTCGCTTCAACCTGCAAAGCCTTTGCTCTGTGGTGTCACAATGACCGTGTAGTGATGGGGACATCCTGCCTACGGCTCCGACAGCTCTGGTGTGTGTGCAAGCGCCTGCGCAAAGTGGTGCAGATCGTTGCCAGCGGCCGCGCTTTTGCCGCAGTGACATCATACGGATCTGTTGTTACCTGGGGCTTGCCGAAGATGGTTGCTGACAGGGCAATGGTACGGCAGCAGCTCTATGATGTGAGAAGCGTGACTGCAGCTGCCCAGGGCGCATTTGCCGCCCTTCGTCATGATGTGTCTGTCGTCACCTGGGGTCCAAGCCAAATTGAAGGGAGTGACGCAGATTCACAGCACGCATACTGCATTCGCTGCCATTGTGTTGGATGGGTCCGTGGTTGCTTGGGGAGACCCCTAGTAATGGAGGAGACAGCTCGATGGTCCAAGACCGACTTCAAGGCATTGTGAATGTTCAGGGCAACCCTTATGCATTTGCAGCTGTCACGGAGGAAGGGTCGCTTGTCACCTGGGGAAAGGCCACCTTGGGGGGCGATAGTTCTGTGATACGAGAAAGTCCGGCAAGTCACACCCTCTTTGAAAGGGTTCTTTGCCAATGCTGACGGATGTCAAGTTCATACATGGGTCTGTCAAAGCGTTTGCAGCAGTGCGCTACAATGGATCCATTGTTACATGGGGAGCGCAGGACGGAGGCGGGGACAGCTCCGCAGTGCAATCTGTGTTTGCCACTTTCTAGTTGCAGTGGCCATTAATGTTGCTACTGCAGCTGCGGCAAAATTAGACATCTTCACAAACTTGGACATATGGTATAGACAAACAGGCCTGCGGAACAGCCTGCTATGGTGTAAAAATTTGCGATGGGAAGCTGGGCGCAATGGTAATCTAGTGGTCGAAATAGTCGGGACATCCTCTCAATCCCTCAGATGCACTGTCCGCTGCAGCTGCCCTGCATGCTCAGAGAACTTCATGCTTTTTAACTACAGTGTGGTGTAGCATTTGCTTGTTTGCGCCTATCTTCATCCGTTGGGCTCAAATTTAGGCACCTGTGCCGGTATTGTCAACCTGTGCTCTCCGAGCCGGGCGATTGACGTAGACATCGTGACATTGAGCTGATATGTAGATGTACGTGTTCATGCTGTGAACAAGATCATCATTGTAGCTCTCCTTTGAAACCATGGCCGACGAAGCGCAAGCGACTCGGCGAGCCTTCACCATTCAGGGGCCGCAGGTTGCCTTAGCTATGCTGCGAGGTTCCAAACGCATAGAATCTCGGAAGAGGCGGATGGCAGCTGGCTGGTACTATTTTCACGTGGGCCGTTAGTCAATCAACAGCTTGCCCCCCGAATGTTCGGCCGCCTTGCGCCAGACATGGCCGGATGCGCCAGAGGAAGCTTCTTTGTCCAAAAGTTGCGTGGTTGGGATGGTGTGCCTAGGGAAGGTGATTCAAGCCAGCAAGGTTGAAAACCCATGGGTCTGTGCCTCCTTGCCGTTGGTCCCCGAGATTGTTGCCATAGAGTTCAGATCCCCAGTTCGATGGGAAAAGGGGAAGCAAGTTGTCTGGCATGTCAAAGAAGGAGAGATGCAAGGGAAGCTGAAGGAAGCAACCGCCTCTGGGATTCCTTGTGGCCAACTGCAGAAAATGAGGGACCCGCTGCCAAGCGCCAGAAGCTCACGCAGCCGCCTTGGAAAAGCAAGAAGCGGAAGCGCCGTTCTGACGCTGGGAACACCGGCAGTCCGGCTCAAGTTTCCTTCACAGCATCCAAGCGTCGCCGGCTGCTTCTTCGCAGCCCTTTGCAAAAGCCGAAGTTGGCAAAAGCATCAGCATCAGAAGCCTTGCAGGCCAGCACAAGCCCGCAGAGGGGACCTGACCGTTGCAGTCTTGCCCAACGGGTGGCAGCAGGAAGGACGTTGGAGCTGCTGACAACACTGATGGCAAAGTCACACAGTTGCAGCCCAGAGGAGGTCTCTTTGCTTTCCGGGACGATCAGCCAGTGTTCATTCTGAGTGTACGGACAAGCAGAAAAATTCCTTTGGCTGATGTGGTTCCATTGAAGCAGGCAACTTTTCAAGGACGAACCGTCCTCAAAGCCAAATACACAGAGACCCGCACATGCAGATGGAGTGAGCTCAAAGATGTCGGCTTACATTTCCAGATTGCCAACTGTGCGAATGATCGCCGTAGAGCGAGTGGCTTGGCCTCGATGATTTTTTGTAACATGTTGCCATCCTTTAAAGAGAGACCCGCAACAGATTGTTTTTATGTAGCTTTGCATGCCTAGGCTTGCCGTTCCAGAAGCAACCGGGGGAAACACAAGGAGATCAAGGCAGAGCTTTGCGCGAGAATGCAGCTTTGGCAGCTCGCTGGCAGGCTGGCAATGCAGAGCTAGGTTTGGCCACTTCATGCACAGTTGATCACTCGGTGCGATCCGTTGTGCCAGTGCGTTTGCGGGCGCACCTGGCCGAACGAGCTGCTTCAGGTATTACCCATCACGCGGCCCCACGCGCAGATGAGAGCCGTTCCTTTTGGATTCCGCGACTGAATTAGTTCTGTCTACCTGTGTTCTCGGAGCCGGGCAATGTCAGGACAGTATATCATTGAGTCATTGAATCTATTAATGCAACACAATCACACACAAGCAGCATCAGAGTCACCCTTTTAAAGCCTCTAGCCCTATGTTAATGGCAATGTATGCTTTGAATGCGCTGACACCTGGTTGCAGCTGGATGCTCTGGAATTTGACCCTCCAAGGCGGTCTGGAGATGGCAGCGGCCGGGCAGATGTGCAGCGGATTCGCTTGCTCTACAAACGTGATTTACACGGAGATGATGGGCTCGTTATAGTTTCCTGTGACGAGGAGGATGTCATCTCCCCGCAGCATGCTCCACCAAACGTATGTAGACGCTGGCGTTCAGGTGCATTAGAGCCCATTGCGGGTGTTGAAGTTGACCTTGCATTGCCGCGGGCGCTGGATGAGCAAAATGTTCGTCTCTTGCTTGTCTATACTGGCACCTGTACAGTCAAGTTGAGCAAGAACGTCCGCCTGAAAATTTGCCGCCAGACATTCCGCTATGGGCTTGGGAGTTGTTTTCAAAACCAAGATTTCATTGGACTGAGGCTCGGGTTCAAGCGTTGCAAGAATCTTGTTTGCAGACGCTGCAGGCCGCAGACCGCAAATTATCCGTACCTGATTAGCGCCGCCCTGGCTTCGTCCACTGCGACCTGTGGGTCTCAATGGCACGGACGATATTGTGCTCTCAATCGCAAGAAACTTCCAGAAAGCAGTCCTTTTGTACACTAGGCCAAGCAGTTTTTGATCATGTCGCGAGGTTAAAAAAATTCGCTGCGCGCTACAGAAGTGTTGAAACTGAGAGATGTGGAGGGCATGTGAACATTTTCACATTGTTCCGGCTGTCCACGCAGCGCAGCATGCATGAGAGCCAGTTTGGTTGCATGGAGTCGATATCACGCTTGGGACTGCAAAGGCAAATCCGACAAATATGACCATGATACCACGCATTGACAAGTGCTCTCCGGTACCCAAGCCGCGCCATCAAGTTCAAGTTGTAGGAGTTAGTTTGCTAGAGATGGCCACGTGTGAAGTTTGTGGAGATGGTTTCGCAGACGATGCGGAAAAACACTTGTGCTCCCCGAGCCGAGACTCTTGCTCGCACGTGTGCCACGCGGATTGCTTGCAGCAATACCGATTAAAGCAGGGCTGCCCTATGCATGACTGCCCATTCTGTCTTCAGAATGAAGATTCCCAGGAAGAGGCTGATGATGCCGCTTTGCAAGAGATGGAGATTGAGGCAGCAATGGAAGCAGAGGCTGTGGCTGAGGGGGTAAAAAGAAAGACCAGAGAAGAGGCAGCTTCGCCTGTCCGTGCGGGTGGGGGCCCAGCGGGCAAGAAGTTAGCAACCAACGCAAGCCCGCCAGCAGGACAACGCAGCCCAGTGCCGCCCACCCAAAGGTCCCCAAGCCCAGAAAGCCCTCCCTTCACACAGGGTGGAAGTGAAGCAGCCCGCTTGTCCATTCCAAGCTTTGGGATTGACATCTACGACGACCTGGTCGGACCAGCAAGGCATCTACCACGGTGAAGGATCCTATGCACGACGCCATGTCGGAGTACTTGGCTTGCAGGGATGAAGCACAAAGCCTTTCGTTGCTTCACACCAAGAGCACATATCAAGGGCTTGGAAGCCCAGAGGCTTCTTATCAAACCGTTCTGAATGCAGCCTTGAAAGACCCCAGGGACCACCACGCTGTGGCATCAGACTTTGCCTTCAGAACTCGAGAAGTGCTGCCCGTGCCTTTCGAAGTCAGCTTGAGAACCATTGCCCGCAAGGAAGGTTGTGAGCCTGAGACATTCATGGCGCCGATCCTCAGCAACATTGGTTGGATGGAGCATCCATGCAGGCACGCGGCTTCGATTGCAGCCTGATGAGGAGCACCGACGTGGCTGCGTAGTCCAGATTGTTTGCGCAGGTGACCCCAGCATGCGCAAGAGTTATTTGAAGGATTTTACCTGCAAAAAGCTTCTTTCCCATGCAGATGTCCCTGCTGTCATCAAGGCAGGTGGCGCCACATGCACGGATGCCACCATCAAGGGTCTTCGTGCTTCTATCAAAGAATATGCCCGAGCTGGCATCATTTCGGATGAGATTGCCACAACAATATGCCATGACATCCGGGAGGGAGACCCGACACTCAGGTCTGCATTACGGCAACAAAGAAAAGATGTGCACTTGGCTGAACTGCGAAGATGACAAGACAGTCACTGGAGATGGTGCCACGGCGCTGACTCATTACACCTTCGTTCACCAAGTGTATGGACAGGTGTCGCTTTGTGAGTATGTGCTCCAGCCGACTGCAAGCATGTTTTGCAAGAGAATCCATGCGACGTGGCAAACAAGGCCAGTGACAAGTGACCCTGATCAGCAGAGCCAGTCCAGCAAAGAGTTCCTGATTGACTTCTTTGGTTGGATGGGGCGCGTGGCAAGCAACCAGGACAAAGACCACTATTTTGACAAGTTCGCCTTGCCCGTGCTCAGGAAGGCTTTGCAGGGAATCTCCGACTTCTTTCACGAGAATCACGAGAATGTAGAGGAACCAATCTAACAGAAGCTACGCTATGCTGACAGAGATGTGGCTCGGTACGCTAATGCAGCCATGCGTTGCAGGCAGTATTCTGAGGCCCGAGCGCGTTGGCCCTTGATAGGATCATAGATGAGTTTGCCGTTGAGATGACCATCTTCGATTTGGGACATGCCTTGCATATCTGGCGTCGCCAAATGTGCTTGTGGTTTGCCTTCTATCGCTCCAAGCAAGTCCAAGCCTTGGTAGACCCCAAAGCAGTGCCAGATGTCAAGCCCCCAGGACTTGCAGATTTGGATGCCAAGATGAAATTGCAGCGAGTCATTCTGTCCAATCCTCGATGTGTTGGTCCAACCTCCACTGCGCACATTCGCTCTGTTCTGAATTACCACTTTCAGAAGGAGAAAGAGGAAAAACCAGCAAAGTTCGTCTTGGCAGCAGTCAAAGACCTCTTGAAAGTTGGCATCTTGCAAGAGGTTGACAAGAAGGAAGTGGAAGAACAGGCGCCCAAACTTAAGGACAAGAAAAGCGCCAAGAGCAAGGAGGCCACGCTAAAGAGCGAGCCACGAGGCCCGCCAGGTGGCCACGCTGTCCTGTACTACCAGACATGTGCCTGGGAGGGCCTTTTGACTAATTCGGAAGCTCAAGACATGATTGCCAAGCTTCAACTGAGTGCCAATGATTTCAAGTAGGATTCCAGAAATACGAGGTCTTGCACGGTCCCATGTCTAAACTGTCAGCCCAAAAAAAGAGTGACAATGTGCTCCAAAGCACTTGTTGTATATAAGTCTTGTTTCCAAAGATACGCGTCAATAATGGTGCGATTCCTCGAAATTAAGCTCTGGCTTCTTTCCAGCCCGAGCGTGTTCCTGACCCTACGAGGTGAATGCTTTCAATCAAGAGTGTATGGTGGCTGCAACATATTGTGCGTCAATTTCAATCAACCCACCCATTTTCATGACAAGACATTGTGGTGTGAAGATCTTGCATAGTGGTTCATCATGGTGTCCAAAGCCACATTCAAAACAGTCTGCTTGGCCTTCTAGTGTTCAATCGTGTGCGCTGGTGGCATGAGATTGACAAAGGCCCAATCTATTCTTTTTGAGGCAAAGCGGACAGCCAATACCGCGGCTCCAAAATAGTTTGTGCGGCGCATATGAAGCCACTGTTCGCTGAACATAGCCGTTCGAGATGTTGAAGCAATACACATGTTTTATTTGTTCCTGATCAAGTCCAAGAAAGAATTGAAACTTGCACCTGTTTATTCTGTTTTCTACCATTTCTGTTTTCTATACCATCCTTTCCGACTGCGATATAATTTTTCTGCTTCATGGGGAAAGAAGACTCACGGGAGTCCTGTCCACACCGACCATGTCGCTGACTCCTGCGTCTGCAGGTGCCGATGCTAAGTGGCACCATGACAATGGCTTCTACCTTAGGGATTCAGCAGATGCTGATGCCAGCATGCGTGATGTTGGTACGCAATCAAATAGAGATGGCACAATAGTCCACTCCTCATTGTGACCATCGGGTCTGTGGTCCCGCGGGGCACGTGCACTGCGCGTCGGTGCGCATTCCCGGAATGGCTGGAGGTTGCTTCCGGTGATGCTTGATTCTTCATGTCACATTGGTATCATGTAATGTTCAACGCAATTTTTCTAGGACATGTTTAAACATAGTCGATCTTTGTTTGGTCTCATACAAACCTTGTACAAAAGGATCTTGCACAGCAGCGTCTAGAAAGAACCTGTCAAGGAGATCTTGCACACGTCTTCTACAAAGGGAACTTGCAGAATCCAATCTGGTATTGATGCCACGGTGTTTGGAGTCGCCACTTAATCCCCGTCGGCCGCTCCACTCGCCCCACTCGCCCCCCTCGCCCCACTCGCCCCATTCGCCTCACTCGCCCCACTCGCCCCACTCGCCCCACTCGCCCCACTCGCCCCCCTCGCCCCACTCGCCCCACTCGCCCCACTCGCCCCACTCGCCCCACTCGCCCCACTCGCCCAAACATTCCATTCACGTTACCACCTCTATTCCTTTTTCATACTGCTGTGTGGTGAAACCAAAGCAAGCAGGGCAAGCGGGGCAAGCGGGGCAAGCGGGGCAAGCGGGGCAAGCGGGGCAAGCGGGGCAAGCGGGGCAAGCGGGAAGAACCACCGATCTTCCCTCGGCTTGCAAGTAGGGCAAGCGGGGCAAGCGGGGCAAGGAGGAAGATTCACGTATTTTCCCTAGAAGCGGAGCAAGCGGGGCAAGCGGGGCAAGCGGCAGAAATCACTTAGCGGCCCCGCGGGGCACCCACACTGCCCTAATACTAAATTAAAACCCTTAATACTAAAAACTATTTTTTCCGATCTCAAAATCAATTAAATTTCTTTATATAACGCAATTAAAATATTGCCAAAAATGGCAGTTCGAAGCTTACCCCTAATACTAAATTAAAACCCTTAATACTAAAAACTATTTTTCCGATCTCAAAATCAATTAAATTTCCTTATATAACGCAATTAAAATATTGCCAAAAATGGCAGTTCGAAGCTTACCCCTAATACTAAATTAAAACCCTTAATACTAAAAACTATTTTTTCCGATCTCAAAATCAATTAAATTTCCTTATATAACGCAATTAAAATATTGCCAAAAATGGCAGTTAGAAGCTTACCCCTAATTGCTAGAGTAGCTAGGCAGCTTGGAGTGAGGGATTGGGACTAGGCCCCCCTAATACTAAACACCCCGGGGTGAATTAGTTTTTAGTATTAGGGGGGAGAACCCACAAATGGTAGGTTGATTTTTGAATTGTTTTTTAAAGGGGATCAATTAAAAGTCAAATTGGCCAAATTGAAATTTTCGGAAATTGGAGATGGATGCCTGTTTTTAGTATTAGGGGGACGTTTAGTATTAGGAGGAAGGGATTACTGCATACTGTATCTTCTTGAAGTTTACTACTAAAAGTATAACTTAAAGTCACTCCATTTGGGGTTGTCTGAAATTGTGGCACCCTGGAATCTCGCGATTGATCATCATTTATTTTCTCCCATCAACATGGTCATTCTTGGAATATCCCTTTTGGACAAAGTCATTTGTTGAATGTTACAGTTTCATCGGGTTCACAGAGACTTGGTCGTGCTGATGCCAGGTGAAAAGGGCACCTTGAACACTTTCCTGCGCAGGAATAACAAAGGATTCCCGGAGAGCATTGATGGCATTGCCATGTGCCAAAATGACTGGCTAATCTGGCTATGACTCGTAGGTATGACTGGGTATTATGGTGGTTTAACGTGGAGACTTGGGCATATCATGGCATATCAGTGACCAGCTGGACAGGCATTTGCTTGCAGTCAGATCCAAAGTATCAATGTACTGCTTCATCTCCCAGCACATATATAGATGTAGTATGATTCACAGTATTTTCCCAATCCTTGTTGATCTATATATAGACGTAGTATGATTCACAGTATTTTCCCAATCCAATCCTTGTTGATCTATATATAAGTAGATGTAGTATGTAGTATAATTTACAGTATAATGATGTTCATGTATTTTCCAGTCAACCTGTTTGTTTTCTAAGCATCCCTCATTGGCATTTCCCCAGTGAACCTGGCCCGCGCTAGGAGAGGATCTGCCCAAATCCCTGAAGCGCTTGGCCTTCACCGCAGCCATCTCGGCGGTGCTGAGCTTCGTGGCCGGCTTGGGCGATCGACACCACGAGCCTCGTCCAATGAGTTGGGTTTAAGCCATCTGACCTTTTTGGGCTTTGATGGCTTGGAACATGGGGACTATGATATTATCAAAGTATAGTTATAATATAATGTTATATGATGTTATATGATGTTATATAATGTTATAATAATAACTACTATAACTAACACATACTAACACAATATGATATTTGATGATGTCTGACATTGGGATAATTTGTAGGCTTATTTTGTTGCGATTCTTCGCGGATGCTTCAGCTCTGCTAACCAATTGTTGGATTGGTTTCTGAAGGAACCTTTGAAAGTGTCACCCTTAGATTTGAGAGGAAAAACCAACTAAACAGCTATGAATGGTTTCAACATGTTTCAACCTTGGGTTTTTTTCATGGTTTTTCCCCAACAAACCAACCACCAAGCATTAAATCATATGAAATCTCCATCACATCCTATGAATCCCATAAAAATAAAAAAAACATCCCTTGTTGTTTCCCATGTTTTTCCCTCACCAACGAATCAGCCAGGAAAACTTCATGGTCACCGTTGACGGTCGCTTGGTCCATGTGGACTTTGGCTGGGCACTTGGGAAGGAGCCTCTTGACGCGATGCTCATCCACTTTGCCGTTCAAGGTCGGCACCTGGTGATCCATGGCCATGATAGAGGCAAAACCCCATGGTTTACTTCAGGAATCTCCCAAGTAAATGGAGGCTTTTAGATGGTTTTAGTGGGAAAATCATGTATTATACTGTATAAATATCTATAAATAGTGGATGATGATCTATAAATTCGTGGATTTTCCATTGCCATGTTTCACTAGCGACGAAAAACCCCTCAGGTGGCAGGCCCGCCACGACCATCCAATACGATGAGCTCATGGACGCGGTGGGACATGACATGATGGACAGGATCTTTTGGCCGGTGGTTTGCCACTTGACTGGATAGGCACTGGATAGGTGGTCAAAAAACGTGATCAACTGCCAGAAATTTGTCAAAATGATACACCAATTCTATGTAATTCTCATGGCTCTGGGATGATCAACCAGAGGATAGAGAGAAGTAGCCTATTCTCGGACATCGCCATCTTGACTTTGGTGACGCTGAGCTTTTGTTTTTTTACAGCCAGCCACTTGAATAGATCGTTGTAAATCATATTTTGTTTTGCCCGATCTGCTGATCTGCTGGCTTCTCCAGGTAAGGCGTATCTGTGCGTGCGAAGATACCCTGGACTCTTAGCTGAGATGTTTTACACAGTCTTTCGGCAGCAGATGGATAGGCTTGGCACCTGGTGCCTTTAGCGATGGTGCCATAGGTTGCAAGTGGTTTGGGATCATGGCTCTATCTCCAGAGGCTTCTCAAATTGGGTGATCCCAAAACCCTGGGTTTCAACACTAAAATGGTCATCCATGACTTGGATGATTTGGGATGATTTGGGGGTACATCCATGTAGGAAGCCTCCAGCTATCTCCAGCAACTATCTTAGGGGCCCTGCAGGGTGACTGGGACATTGCTAATATCAATCTCATCCCCCTAATATGAAATTATTCACTTCCTAAATGGTCCCAATTATGTATAAACCCCTACGAAACCATGGTTTCTGGGTAGTGTTTAATATTAGGGCGATGGGATTATAGTTATGCCAATTATACTCATCATGTTCTGGTGAGATTACCGTTGCCAATCTATTACCAGTAGTACCGCACAAGGCGGTGGCGGAAGTTTCAGAATAGGAAACCTATAGGAGAGCTTGGTTGTTGTGAATCACGGATGGCAGAGCGAATCCACTGATGGACTGAAAGGTGGTTGGAGTTGTGTTTTTTGGATTGGTTGCAATGGTTGCAGTGGTCACCAGGTCGGTCACCGCACCCACAACTGCTGGATGTAGTGTGGTGTAGTGCAGCTGTAGTTGTAGTTGTAGCGTAGTGGAGTTGTAGTTGTGGTGTAGTGTAATTAGTGTAGTGCAGTTGCAATTGCATTTGTTGTGGTGTAATGAGTGTAGTGTAATGTAATGTAGTGTAGTGTAGTGTAAAGTAGCGTAGTTGTACTTAGTGTAGTGTAGTGTAGTATAGTGTAGTGTAGTATAGTGTAGTGAAGGGTGGTGTGGTGTAGTGTGGCGTAGTGTGGTGTAGTGTAGTGTAATGTTCTGCAATTAATGCAGTGTAGCGCAGTGTAGTGTAGTGGTAGTGTAGTTGTAATTGTCATAAGCTAGTTGTAGTTGTAATTGGTGTAGTGTAGTGTAGGTGTAGTTGTAGTTGCAGCTGTAGTTGTACTTAGTGTAGTGTAGTGCAGTGTAGTGTAATGTAGTTGTAGTTGTAGCTGTAGTTGTACTTGTAGTTGTAGTGAAATGTAGTGGAGTGGAGCGTAGTGTAGCGGTTGTAGTTGAAACTGCTGCTAAACCCTCGCGTTTTTGCTCACTTTTGACACGCACTTTTGACTTGGAAATGTGCTTCGCGCCACAACGGCGTGCACTTGTTCGACATCTCAACTTCTGCAGGATCTAACACTTACGGATCTGGACTGAAATGATCTATTAGTGAATCAGTTTACAATAACACCCCATTGTTAGTCATATCCATTATTGATTTTGAATGATTCAATGAACATAGAAACAACTATTATCATTACAACTATGACAACTATCATTCATCTATTATTTCATACTGTTGGTTACAGATAGTTTATGAACCATTATTAGCCTTACATGTATACGTCATCCCATCTCATCCCAATGATTTAATTGATATAATTTATTGATACACTATCATCCCATAGATTACCATACTGATAGATGGTTACAACTGATCATAACTATAGCTATTAATTACACCTAACCATCAGTTAGTTATAACCATCTACCAATAGTTACCATCAGCTATAACTTAAACCATGAATCTACTATTACCACTGCTAAATGATAGATATAAATACACAATGTTTTTTAACCAGATACATCATCCATTATCAGCCATATTGACCAGTTATATATATATATGTAAATAGCAGCCACACAGATACATATATATATATGTATATAGATACATACTATATGATATAAGGGTTAGTAATGTAACCTAATATATATATATATGTATATATATAGCTATAACTATATCTATCATCCCAGCTGAATTCTCAGCTCCGCTTCAGGCCATGCTGCGCGAGCGCGGCGCCGCCCGCGGCACCGCGGCTGGCCCCGCGCCCCGCGGGCCGCGCGCCTGGCGCGACGCGCAGAGCTTCGTGGCGCGGAACTGCGCCGCAGCAATGTGCCATGCCAAAAAAAAAATCGAAAATGGCGGAAATCGTGGAAAAACATGAACAACCTGTGAAAATTGGACAAACATGGAGGATATACCGATGAAAAAATACGACAAATGGAGAAACATAGTTTACTTAACAATAATTGATTTATGAACATTTTATCATGATTTATGCATGAAAAAATGGGATTCATTTGAATTTTCAGATGATTTATAACTGATTTTATGAAAATTCAAGCGCCAAAGATGTGCTGTTGATAGACTTAGCTAGCGAAAGGTGGGCTTTCATGGGAATTCAACCAATAAAAATTGGTTTTCGACCATAGGGATTCAAGGTAGGGATTTAAGTGTGGCTTTGGAATATGTTGGGATACTGAAGATTTGAGCACCGATTCCTGTGGTTTTGGAATGTTTTGGAATATATTGGGGACTAAGCCAGGAACAGTGGGAATTAACCCAATGCGGAATGCGCAAAACAGTGTTTCAAAATGTTTCAAACATGTTTTTCTTGGTACAAAATCATACAAAACCTCATTATGGAATATTGAAACCAACGTCTTGGAAATGGGGTGAAACTGTTGAAACCAGATGAGAGTTTCCGTGAACAGAATTTGGTGTCCTTCTGCCATCGCACCCCCCCAAATACCAAACATTCCAACAATATATTCCATGCAACATTCTTTGGATTCTGAGGTTTCCATTTCCTTTCATTTTCTCTCCCTATGTATATATATATATATTATATTATATTCTTCCAAATTATCAAAATTTTATTTTTCCATTCCCTCTTTCCATATATTCTTCCCTAGCACCAAGGTTTCCCCCCATGCTCCCCCATTTTCACGGTTTCGAGGCCCGAAGAGAGCGCCCAGCGTTTCATCCATTCGCTGCTGCAGCACTGCACCAGGATGGAACGCGCCGCGCACGTGCGCGACGAGCTCAAGGGCCTACGCCTTGGGGAGAAGACCACGGAGGTGCTGTGTCCATGGCCATGGGTGGAATGGGTGGATGGATGGTTGATTAATAGATATGGTTCCCCCCATGAGAAACCAACCTATAGGTAGATTAAGTAATAGATATTGGTAGATGGTTCTCCCTATGAAAACCAACATATAGGTGAGAATAAACGATATACCAACTGCCCCCTCTTTTTTTCCTAAAAGGACAATATTGAGTGGCTAAGTGGTTAATTAGTGGATAAGTGGTCCATAGGCCGAAAGTAACTGGGATGTATTGGGATATAAGTACCCCAGTGACTGTTGTTACTACCCACGAATCGTTGATCCAGTCGCAACATCGAAGTCGATATGGAAGGGTCTGCAGGGTGAATTTGATAGCGATCTCACTGGGAGGTCACAACGTATAAAAGTGTAACTATCCCAAACTGAGTTTATCTCAGGTCGGTAAATTACTATGATTATTAATTGAAATAGATGGGTCGAACATAGCCCATGTGATGAATAGAAATAGGCATGGGAGCTGAGGGATAGATTTTGAGTGCTTAATGGCCCATGGACTAGAAACAATATTGATAAAATTAAGCAAGAAAACTGATGGATGATGTTTGATGGATGCATCCATGGAACTAACCAACAAGAGTTGGCTTAAGCAACAACCAAGTAGTTCCAATATTCCTCTTCTGATCCTGAACACACCCATACATATATCTGTATATGTATAATAGTATAAGTATACACAATACTACACACATGAATTTATGCATGCATATCCATTCATATTTACATATGTATATATATATGGATATACATATTTGTGTATATATATATATATAAATGGATATACATATTTGTATATATATATTTATATACACACATATACATATATATATATATATATATGTGTGTATATGTATTTATATCTATATATGTATATATATATATATATGTCTATCTATCTACCTATCTATCTATCTGTCTATCTATCTCTCTATCTCTCTATCTACCTATCTATCTACCTATCTATCTATCTATCTATCTCTCTATCTCTCTATCTCCCTATCTATCTATCTATCTATCTATCTTTCTATCTATCTATCTATCGATGGATCGATCGATCGTTCGATCGATCTATCCATCCATCCATCCATCCATCTATCTATCTTATCTATCTATGTTATCTGTCTATCTTATCTATCTTATCTATCTATCTATCTATCAATCTATCTATCTATCTATCTATCGATCGATCGATCGATCGATCTTATCTATCTTATCTATCTTATCGATCTTATCTATCTTATCTATCTTATCTATCTTATCTATCTTATCTATCTTATCTATCTTATCTATCTTATCTCTCTTATCTCTCTTATCTATCTTATCTATCTTATCTATCTTATCTATCTTATCTATCTTATCTATCTTATCTATCTTATCTATCTTATCTATCTTATCTATCTTATCTCTCTTATCTATCTTATCTATCTTATCTATCTTATCTATCTTATCTATCTTATCTATCTTATCTATCTTATCTATCTTATCTATCTTATCTATCTTATCTATCTTATCTATCTGTCTGTCTGTCTGTCTATCTGTCTATCTGTCGATCTGTCCACCTATCTATCTAGCTAGCTATCTACCTATCTATCTGTCTATCTATTTTTCTTTCTTTCTTCCTTTCTATCTCTATAGATGTATATACACATAGAAGTATATGTTTGTGACAGGACTCTATCTTATCTATCTTATCTATCGTATCTATCTACTCTATCTAATCTATCTAATCTATCTAATCTATCTAATCTATCTAATCTATCCAATCTATCTAATCTATCTAATCTACCTCATCTACCTAATCTACCTAATCTACCTAATCTACCTAATCTATCTAATCAACCTAACCTATCTAACCTATCTAACCTATCTAACCCATCTATTCCACCTAATCTACCTAATCTACCTAACCTACCTAATCTATCTAATCAATCTAACCTATCTAACCTATCTAACCTATCTAACCTATCTATTCTATCTAGTCTATCTAATCTACCTAATCTACCTAATCTACCGAATCTACCTAATCTACCTAATATACCTAATATACCTAATCGATCTAATCAATCTAACCTATCTAACCTCTCTAACCTATCTATTCCACCTAATCTACCTAATCTACCTAATCTATCTAATCAATCTAACCTATCTAACCTATCTAACCTATCTAGCCTATCTATTCTACCTAATCTATCTATTCTACCTAATCTACCTAATCTACCTAATCTACCTAATCTACCTAATCTACCTAATCAATCTAATCTATCGTATCTATCTCATCTATCTGATATATCTTATCTATAAATCTATCTAAAAATCTATCTATAAATCTATCTTTAAATCTATCTATGAATCTATCATTAAATCTATCAATAAATCTATCAATAGATCTATCAATAAATCTATCAATAAATCTATCAATAAATCTTTCAATAAATCTATCAACAAATCTATCAATAAATCTTTCAATAAATCTACCAATAAATCTATCATTAAATCGGTCAACAAATCTATAAATAAATCTAGCAACCAATCTAGCAATAAATCTAGCAATAAATCCCAGTCAATCAGTCTATCTATCTATCTATCCATCTATCTATCTACCTATCTATCTGTCTATCTATCTATCTATCTTTCTTTCTTTCTTTCTATCTCTATACATATATATATATACACATAGAAGTAGATGTTTGTGACAGGACTCTATCTTATCTATCTTATCTATCTTATCTATCTACTATCTAATCTATCTAATCTATCTAATCTACCCAATCTACCTAATCTATCTAATCTACCTAATCTACCTAATCTACCTAATCTACCGGATCTACCTAATCTACCTAATAAACCTAATATACCTAATCGATCTAATCAATCTAACCTATCTAACCTATCTAACCTATCTATTCCACCTAATCTACCTAATCTACCTAATCTACATAATCTATCTAATCAATCTAACCTATCTAACCTATCTAACCTATCTAACCTATCTATTCTATCTAATCTATCTAATCTACCTAATCTACCTAATCTACCTAATCTACCAATCTACCTAATCTACCTAATCTATCTAATCTATCTAATCTATCGTATCTATAAATCTATCTATAAATCTAGCAAAAAAACTATAAATCCATGTATAAGATTATCTATAAATCTATCAATAAATCTATCAATCCATCTATCTATAAATCTATATATAAATATATCTATAAAGCTAACCATAAATCTATCTATAAATCTATCATTAAATCTATCAATAAATCTATCAATAAATCTATCAACAAATCTATCAATAAATCTTTCAATAAATCTATCAATAAATCTATCATTAAATCTATCAACAAATCTATCAATAAATCTAGCAACCAATCTAGCAATAAATCTAGCAATAAATCTATCAACAAATCTATCAACAAATCTATCAGCAAATCTATCAATCTATCAATCTATCAGTCAATCAATCTATCTATCTATCCATCTATCTATCTGCCTATCTATCTGTCTATCTATCTATCTACCTATCTTTGTTTTTTCTTTCTTTTTTTCTTTCTTTCTTTTTTTCTTTCGTTCTTTCTTTCTATCTCTCTCTCTCTCTATATATATATATACACATAGAAGTATATGTTTGTGACAGGACTCTCGGAACGCCCCCAGGCGCCCCAACAGCTTAACAGAAACAATGAAACCAGAAAAATCAGGAAGGATGATACAAACATCCATGTGCTGAACTGTTGCGTTGAAAGCTTGCTGCTCAAACAAAACGCACATATACGCAGTATTATGGATCGGGTGATGGAAAGTCACGTATGCTAGGCCGCTGCTGCACAGCAACTGTGCGCCTGAGGCAAAAATGATACATATTATGAAAGTAACTGCTGTAGCCCCTTTTGAATCCTAACAGAAACTATATATCGACCAATCAACAATATTAATCCCATTCCCTTCTTAAACACCCCCTAGAAACCATGGTTCGAAGAGAGGGATGCAACGACACAGACCATCAACGGGGGTGTTTAATTCTAGTCCTTAGTTCTGTATCCCATTGTATTTCCAGATTTTTCCCCATGTCCCAGATTGAAATCCCCCACAACCACCATTGCTAAGGCTAAAAATCTTTAGCCCCAGCCCAGCCCATCCCAGGCCTCCCAGGGGCCCAATGTTTCGCGCAGGCGGTGTCAAAGGCCTGGAACTACGCCAAGAACACCACGCGCAGCGCGGGCAGCGGAACACGCAGCGCCGCAGGTCGAGCGGCCGAGGCGCTGAGACTGTGGTTGGGGTTGGGGATGGGTAGCATAGTTGGGATTGGTAAATGGGGCTTTAATGGTGATTTCAATGGTGATTTCATGGGATTTAATGGTGATTTCATGGGATTTGATAGACATTTCATGTGGACTTCATGTGAACCCCAGAGGTGACACCCATGGACCCAGCTATCATTGGGGGTCACCCAGCCAGTCCACCAAGTAGTCGCCGTGTGCCAAAGCTCGTGAAAACTGGTTGGAGGATGTCCTTCATTGATTGATTCATTAAGGTTCATAAACTCAAACAAAAATAGATAGATGATATATGTAGTGCAGTGAACTGATCGACGGGCAACCCAAACCTACCCACTGCATCCCACTGCTACTTATTAGAATTTATTAGATATATAGGTGCATATTTGACGAGTTTATGTATAATTATATAATTATGTCCGTTCCTTGCTTCATTAAATTCATCCTTTCATACCTTTCGTCCTTGATACAATGATAGATCCACCAAGGGAACATCTACAGGAACCCCTCCATTATTGCGGGGTAGACATCATCTTTCCTGAGAGTTTCCAAATCTATCCATTAATGGTTTACAAATGTTTACCGTACCCAACTTTTCCATGATATTCCGATATTCCCATTATTTTTTGGTAAATCCTCATTTTTTACAGGTTTCCATGATATTCCCATTATTTTTCGGTAGATCTAGTAGGTCGTCATTGTTTGATATTTTAAAACAGGTAAACGTATCGGCCAACAGCCACTCTTTGAGCTTTCACACACCAAGTCCAGCAAAACATCAACTCCGCTAGGTCATCAAAACAGGTGGCCCCAGCTTGCAACAGGCGTGTTGTGGCGGGATCTATCACTGATTTCACCACCGGAATGCAACGCAGAAGGTTTTCTCACTCTGAAGATTGGACTGTGGACATCATAGGACCACCATCACCAATATCACAAGAATATTTCTATGGAAATAGAATATTTCCATGGAAATAGAATGTATTTTACATGAAATAGATCTTGAAACCATTTTTGAAGCCACCCGTCTTGAAATCAGGTGCGAAGTGCTGCTACCAGTGCCTTTGGGGAAATCATGCAGCTGGCGAGTCCCAGCAAGTTGTCCATTGAAACTCTCGGGAGTTTCAGGGACGAATCACGATAGCATCCGATAGCCGATAGCCTGAGAACCACCTCTCCACCTGAGAGGCAGCCCAGATGACTGTCTCTTGGGGATCCACAAAATGGGGTGTCTGGAAGGATGATCGATTCGCGACAAGATTGAAGACCTCCCCCGGGTGGAGTAGATGATATCAACTTGTATAAGAAGGAACATGATGGACCAATAATGGAAAATACATATTCTCTCTCTCTCTCTATGTATTTATATATATATACACATACTGTATATAGAATAGATTATAGTAAGATATATTGAATGTACTAGTATGCCTATTTGCTGGTGAGATGGTATATTTCTCGAAAGTTGTCTGGTGCTGATGCCTTGCCAAGCCTATGTAATGGTGGTTGAAAGGGCCACCGGATCCCTCCTTTAGCATCCCTGATCCCTGTGAAGGTTCACTTTACCTCACTTTACCTACTAGGATGTTCAGATTTTGGATATGGATTTCATGGAATAGCATGGAATAGTGTTTTTTTTTTTTTTCCACTGCACCCTCAGAAGCCGCGAAGCCGTGCCTGTTTTGGAATATGAGCTTCTGTTTCATTCCTCGGAATCCAGTGCAGTTCTTCTGGACACCTCCAGGCGTTGCAGGAAGTGACCGTGTGACCCGGACCTACCAACAAGTTGAGCTTTGTCATGTCTGAACATACCCCAACAATCTCAGGGTTGATCAGTTGATCATCATTTCTTCATTACAATTTTTCGTTTTAAGGGATCGTATCCCCTCATTGTCCGAGAAACCGACCTCAAAGATCAACAGATCATCGGCAATCTTCGGCACCTGTCCCTAAGGAGCCGATCTTGTTTAGTGTGAATCATATTCCCGGGAACCTCCACCTTGACACACTATTCTGACATAGTTTCTGACATACCATCTTGAAGTATATATGGCATATATACATATATATATATATATATATGTATATATTCTGACATTCTATTGTTTCTGGCATATACTGTGACATTCTATCTGACATTCTTTCTGGCATACTATCTCACATCTATTCTGACCTACTTTCTGGCATATATCCGGATTTCTTTCTGGCATTCTATCTGCCATATATTCGTGACATTCTTTCTGGCATACATTCCGACATTCTGTTTGACATTCCTTCAACATTTTGTCTGGCAGTCTTTCTGACAATCTATCTGACATTCTATCTGGCATTTCTCTCCGGCATGAGTTCGGGTCCAGGCGCACTCCACTGCATCCGGAGCTAAAGTTGAGGCGCGGGAGGAGGTGGAGGAAGAGGAGAAGGAGTTGCACCTTTGTTAAAATCTAGAGACCCCGTGGCAGGTGGGGAAGCAGTAGGAAAAACTCAGGCAACACCCCAAAAGGTGACACTCCTCAATGAAAAGATGATCAAGATTGAGGTCTTTTTTTTGCTTCCAGCGGTTGCTGGTGGTGAATCAATCCACCTTTGTTAGCTGAATCCCGTCACAATAAACACGTCTCATCAACGGTAGGTCCTGCCTGTACATAGCAGCCATAACCTCCAGAAATTTCAGAGCAGTGGGCGGGCGCAGCCCGTGTCCGTTTTCGGGTTTTCCGGGGATGAGTCGGTGCCCTGATGGGATGGTTGTGGACTACAAGCTGACACCAAGAAACATATGGTTATTAACATGTTTTAAACAACAAACCTGGGGAGTTAAGAGGATTTACGCAATACAAATCGTCTTTGAGCAACATGGAGATACCCTAACATATAGATCGGGCGTTAACATGCTTTTAGTATCTTTTAGTCAACATTTGGATAAAACAACAGAACTGAGGTTTGAAATTTATGTCTGACCATAAAAATGGAGATATAAAATAAACCGACCTTGGGGTACAAATCAACGAACACGAGGGTATCAACCAAACGAATGTGATCGTTAATGATATCGGACAATATACCCAGCAGTCATAGGGATGATTGGTGATATGGTCATCAATGATGGATTGTGATTTAGTGAACAATGGGGGCATTGTCAACAGAGATCATATACAAGCAGAAATAGGGGTACAACATGGGGCTTTAGGGTTTCTATTTGGGTCTTGACCAACCAATTATGGGCAGCTAATCTGGCTTGTTCTTGAAAGACACCATCATAGCCAGATCAACTCGTTTTGGGTTGACAAATGTCAACCTGCATGGTACCTGGTTCATACGATACACGGACACCACGAGCTGAACATAACACATCCGAGCCTCCATCCCCTTGACCTTGGGCTCTTCTGTGAAGCAGTGTTTTATTCACAGCCTTCCAAAAGAAGCGGTTGTGAAGACTGGCACTTTCAAGTACAGATCTGATTATCGAACCTCAATGTGCCGGCCTCAAATTACAAGATTTGGGTGTGGGTCAAAATTTGGTACGCAAAATATGGACGGTTCCCCATAATTTACCAACATGTGTGGCTGCGGTCTCTCCATGTTTCACCTATTTTGACCCAGGCCCAGATCCGTTTAAGCCGCGTTTCGGGAAAGGACATGACGATGTCAATCAGATTCACTGACTGAAACTGCCCATGAAGGGCCTGAAGATAGCCTACAACTAAGAAGACCAAGCCTTTCCTTGCTGGATAACTTTCAGTTGTCGCCTGAACGGCAGGTACACTGGACTTACAATCAAGGACCACATACTGATTCATATCTCATTCATACACTGCAGAAATATGCAGAAATGGGATCCAGATGGATCCAATATATCATTGCAACTAGCATATGACCATATGACCCACAAAACACAGTGGATAGAGGCGGATAGAGGCGTAAGTACTTCAGAAAAAGGATGCATGGATGGGTCATGATCTGCCATAATGGGTCATGATCTGCCATAACATGTCACAATACTGCAAGACACTTCCGTTGCTTCTCCAAAGATTTCAAGAAGCTGTGCTTCTTTGATTTCCAGGCAAAGAACCAGCCTCCGCATCGCATCTGCTCAGATGTGTTGCAGACCCTGTGACAGGCTTTGTACAGTGCATTTGCACAGGGAAAATTCTCAAAACTCCACAAGTGCGCCATATCTTGAAGACCTACTTTTCAAACTGAAGATTGATCTCAGTTCGGACTCACTTTGGACATTCCAAAGGCCATGAAATGGGCGGTTGTCCAGCAGCCATTGGCTCAATTGTTCTAGATTCATGTTCAGTTGTTCTAAGCGGAGGGGTGTCGAATTATCTTTGAACATGCTCAAACAATGAGGTAAACCTGTAATTATGCAAATGTGTGAAACATTGAATTTCCCACACATCGCTCACGGCTTGATTCCACACCAGCCAGTACTCTTGTGCGCAAACGCGCACACACGCGATATTACACACGCATACCTTCACAGAAACAAACCCAGGCTTGCTTCAACACATTTGCCCTACTGTTTCACCACTTGAGATCTCTAAAGTTGGATACAAGGTGAACCTGTGAGGGCGCTTGGACCTATTGCCTTCAGCATGGCTGCCTTCCGGTGTGCCAGCTTCGCGTATGGCGTTTGGTTCTCAAACTTTGGGAAAGTGAAAACATGCTGCTATCATTGAGGGTCTGATGACCCACAGAAAATTCTTTTCTGTGGAACATGACTTTGCATTTGCATTTGCATTTGCTATGTCTTCTAATTTTATCAACACTTCACTCAACACTCCCAGATTCAACATGGAATCCCAACATGGCTTAATCTCAAACATGATTTTCCACTTGGTGGCTCATCCCACTTAGTAAGTGGGTTATAACCCCAGTTATAAATGGGATAAGTAGGGTTAATCCACTTATAATTGGGGTTATAACCCACTTACTAAGTGGGATGAGCCACCAAGCAGATCTCATTTTTTTTCGAGTTCGGGTTAAATTTAAAGGGTGTACTCTCGTTTTCCAAGGAGACTAGCTGCAGCACATGTCCAGAGTTTTTACCTGAAAAGGGACTATCATTGAGACAATAATGGCTTATATTAGTGGACTATATCATATATATATGCGCTATATGCCATGCTTAGAGACTTAGAGATACATAGAAACATGTATTGGGATAGTAAATGAACATAATGACATGTGTATATACCTGATGTTATGTGTGTATATATATATATATAATATATATATATATATTATGTGGGAGAGATGTATACCCCATTCCCATGACTTGTATGGAACAAAGCAGGAACGCTTTTTTTTGGCCATCAGGAACGCCTCACTGGGATTGGCAGGCCTGGCGGATGGCTCGTTAAGTACCTTCCGCAGGAAGTACTTGGATCCACATGGATGTATGTATATATATATATATGTATAATATATATACGTGGATCAAGGCAATGCAATGCAGTGCAACGCAATGTACGTATGAGTGTTTCCAAAAGTAGGGGTACCCTGAAATCATCCAAAATTTGACTATTTAAATATTGAAACCCATGAGTTCAGGGCATTCCAGGGGAAAATGCCTATCCATGATTTGATGATCTATGGAGTGAGAAAGCAGATGACTACGCATCTCCGTTCAGAGAGTATTTTCAGAGGGCAAGGTTTGAATGGTTCTTCCAAGATGCAGCCCTGCAGGTGAAACTCTGGAACTGATTCGAGAAGAACCCAAGCTCCGTTCCACCCTTCCAGCACTGAAGATTGTGGGTTGGGGGTGAAACCAGGACGATGATTTCCCTTGGAGTACACAAGAGCCATCAAACTTTTCATCGTTGGCTTGGTCTGAAAATGTCGGATACCCCTAAAATATTCCCCTAAATCCATTGGTTGATCATCATTTTCCCTATGGTATGACATCCCCCTTCCGAATGGCCGAGATTCCACGAGATTCCACGAGGTTTCGGCTGCTTGGAGCTCTATGTCCGTCTTACGGATGACGTAGAGGTGAAGCTCAAGTGGCTGTTGAGTTTAAGGGTCAGACCCATGGCAGTTGAATTTAAAAAGGGCAAGATTTGACGATTGTGGCCTGGGTGGTGTGTAAATCAATCCTTTTTGGGGATGCCAGAAGGATTGATACGTTCTCTGAGAGGAGTTTTTCATGCGTTCAGTCATATCAGTCATCACAGCACAGCTTCTGGCCCTCACAACCAGAATAAAGGCTGGTGTACTACCAAGACTGAGTATGTAGTTAATAGGTCGGTCTGGTGCTGCTTTTGCAAAAACAATGCACTGGCCACTTTTGAGGTTGACGATCAGCGAGATCGTTTTGTCGTGGAGGAGGAGGGGTCTAGGTTCAATGATGTTTCATGATGATGTGATGACAACAATGATATCTGACAGTTTTGGGGTTGAACTACGAACCGCTTACTGATTACTGTATCCTTTACAAGTTTGCATTCCTCATTAATCCCCTGATGGCACAATCTCCAAGAACATGCCGCCTTTTCGTTCCCCAGTTACCAGAGTTCTACAGTCAGTCCAGTGGTTCTCAACCATTTCAGCGCTTCGTCGTAGTCAGTTGAATCTGTATAATTATATATAATTATATTGTATATATGGACCATTAGACTTACATACATGCATTGTACATACACGAGGTAGATGATTGTACTGTATATATATATGTATGTGTTGTGAACCCTCCGAGACTAACCTTTTTTCATATGTTGAGGGGACTTTTTTACAAGGTTTGATGATTCATTTCTCTCCCCCTCTCTCTCTCTCTCTCGCGTTCTATATACATCCATCATATATACATATAGTGAATACTGTACAAGATTCTAAGATTGTATATGATACACAATGTAGACACGCATATTTACACATGATTCTGCTTCCAGCGTGCAGTTGACAGGATGTGAGGCAACGAGTCAGAGTGCACTGGAGAAGTGCTGATGTCAGGGAACCCATGGGAGCCGTCTATCGCCATTTTCGCTACTGCAGTGGCTACTTCGGGGGTCATATTTTTCCGACAAAACCAATATGTCTCAACGTTTAAACTTCATCCCAAACAACATTTGCATATAGACAGAGAGTTTACAGGCAAAGATACCGACTGAGTCGTGGAGCATTTTTAGTTGCAGAGGCTATGTAGAGATGTCGTTTGAAAGACAGCAATGATCAGCGAATCCATACGTCCCTTTGTATATGCAGCAGAACAACCCCTTGCCCATTTTACTCCACAAGAAACCACTTTTGTTGTCGGGATGCGCCCAACGGTTTTTATATGTCTAAAAGAAGTTGGTTTGTTCTTAAAAAAAAGCAGTTCGACTTAAGGAACATCTTTGACACATGGTTTCTCCTTGTCCGCAGATTCAAAATGCCGCATGTTCGTGCCCATCTGTGCCCCAAACTTGTCAACTGCAACTTGTGATGTTTTTGGTGTTGATATTGTGGGGATGAAGACTAATCACCATTCGGATAGCCAAGTTGGTTTATAATTTAGCTTAGCTATGGCTTATGGTAGATATATCGATATATCTAACCCATTAACATCAATTAACTATCGATATATCATGATATATCCATATAATATATGGTTAACTATGGCTTAATGAGTTTTTATATGTTCCAAACCAACTTATCTATGGGGGACCGCACCGAACTGGCCAGGCAAGTCGAGATTCGACCGTGCGGGTCTCAGGCGTGAGCAGCTAGGCGTTACCAAGGTCAACTTTGAACTTTCGCATCATATATGATATCTATTCTTTATGATATTATAATATATTATTATAAAACACATTTATCTATGATTGATAACATATCTAATATCTATGATATAGTTCTATATGATATGATTATATTATGTACAAATTGTGTATCTATACTTATAACATGTTGGACATATTGATTAAATGTATGTACATTGCATAATTTATATGGGTCATGTGATATCATGTGGTAGAACCAATTTCATAAACCATCCCCAAAATCGCATTTTTTTGATGGGTGGGGTTCAAACCATCCCTAAATGGTGGGTTTATGGCATTGTGTTTCCTGCATTATCCCAACTATCCATTCTTCATTCATTATTGTTGGTTATACCACAATTATTAACCATTATCAACCATCATTTCTTTGTTTATGGCATTGGGTTTCTCCCACATTTTACATCACAATCCCAATAATTGGAACATGATCATATACATTATATACACACATATAATTAACAGGATTATATTCCATAGATAATAAAGCCATTGAATCCCTAATGGCTCTCAGTGCTAAGTCATGGCGGGTGAGCTGTGCCTTCTCGCCCTGGGAATCGCAGGTGCCTTTGTCGGTTTTTTTTGCTTCCTGGATCTGTGGTGAAATGGCTTCCCAGATGATCCATGTACTGAATATGTATTGTATGTACATATGCATAATATATGTTGTAATAAATAAATAAATATATATATATATATTATAATTGATATATATATATATATTGATATTATATGTACATTGTATACTTGTTGTATACACATCTTTAAAGGTGTTTCATGGTGTTTACCTACATTTGAGTCAGGTTTGTGGTGATTTGGATTGTGTGGAAAATGTAAATCTACAGTGCATGGAGCCAGGGAGCATATGGGAGCATGGCTGTGGATTAAAAAATGACCGTAAACTGTGGTGAAGCGAAAGTTTGAATGGTGTTTCTATGGTTATCAAACATTAACTATAGTGAATAGTTTGATAAACTGTACTATGTGTTTCTATGGTTATTCATTATTCAGGCAAAACATATCAACATCTGGGATTAAACACAGGATGATGACGCATACGTTTGGACCAATTTTGTTCAAACACATGGATGTTGATATTGAGCCTTGGGCAGCTTTCTGCTCTTACTTGGCGAAGGGTTGGAAAATACTGGAACATCACCAATAAATGCTGGTTTTATAGGGTAGAGACTGAAAGTAGGGTTTATAAAGTTTTAACCCGTGGTTTGAACCGTGCACACCTAGGGCATGCGCAAACCCAGGCTCTATATGGAATTAAACCCTGGGTTAATTCTTTACTACTTGTCTCGAACTACGCTTTAACTTTGATGCTTTAGATCGAATGAAACCGTGGTTTAAAACCCCTTCCGTTGCGGATCTGATTCTAACATACATCTGCACAGGATTTATGTTCCCTGGCAAGTTTTAAACCGCGTTTTAATTCCATCTATACGGCCCATTGTGCAAGATATCCCGGGTTCTGGCTGCGGTTTGAAGGTTTGACCCCGTGGTTTAATTCGGTTCTATTTGGGGTTTCTTCAGATCTTCAGTCCGTCTCAAATCTTTCCGTTCGTCACGGTTTTGTCTGGCAGAGTCGATCGGCAGTCTTCACAAGTTCTCGGTCGCATCAAAGTGTCTATCCATTGAGACACACAATGTCACCTCTGGGCCCCAGCAGGCACTGCTGATGCACTGCGGAGGTGTGATGATACGGATGTATTGCTTTGGATCTGTCGCTGAGGAATCTGTGACGATTTTCAAGGGCCGTCTGAGGCAATGCGCAGAGGCCAACAACGTGAGATCATCTCCCCATGCCCCTGGCTGCTCCATGTGGGAGCAGTACGATCCATATCTGCCTCGAAATTGGTTTTCCATGCGGGCACCAAAGCATGCGGAGAGAGGTCTCAGATACCCAACGACACTTCTGCGTAGTTGCAGAGCCGTCAAAGGCACCTGTGCCGAAAACACTATGGCTGAGAATTGGCAATCACCATCTGCTGCAACCGGGACTCGTTTCAGTCCCAAGCAATGCAACCGTGAGTCCAAAATGGCATTGCTTTTCGCAATTTTCTCCATAAGCTCCTGGTTCTCCTGCAAGGATTGTTGCAAGGCAAGATTCAACTGTCTCTCCTCCCAGAGATCCATTGCATGTGAAGCAGGCTCTTGTACTGACTCATACAACTGCAAAGACCATTTCTCAGTGGAAGAAATTTCAAAGTGGTGGCTGCAAAAGCAGCCATGAGTACGTTTGCGCTTGCACCTGTCTCCTCTCAACGTGGTCGACATGCAAAGGACTTCTTTTTCTTGGCCAGCTGCTTCCACAACAGCTCGCTGAGAGGACTCTGTGACACTTCCAGGAAGAAGATCGCAGGCATCATCTGGACGGACTTCTGAGAGAATCTCAGCAGGCACCACATTGGAGTTCTGTGAAGAGGGAGCTCTCAACATTCTTTTCAAATGCGCTGATTTTTTGGGAAGCGGCTTTTTCCGTTTCTTTCCAAGATTGGATTTGGGTCCACCTGGTATCTTGGCAAGGCCACCTGGCTGCAGCAAGGCATGTACAAACAGAGAGTGTTCAGAGTGTCCCGCGAAGCTCATGTAGGTGCGGTGTCCATCCACGACACGGTTGTCCGTTGTTACCCACACTGTGCAAAAGTTGCTTCGAAGATGGAGATGGCGAATGACATCATACGAACCTGCCACAGAAAAACGATCTAAACACCGGTTCCATCTTCTTGTTTCCTTGTGTACGTCAAAAACAATATCTGATAGCAGAGATACGTATGCAAAGCAGCAACACATATCTTATTCCACTAACCACGAACTACAAATCAAGACATGGGTAAGCAACAAAAAACACCATATATATACAATATATATATATACAATATATATATATACAATATATATATATATACAATATATATATATACAATATATATATATATATATACAATAATTATATATATAAAATGCAATCTAGGCCTGTGAGTGGAGAAGCTGTTGCGTGTCTGACCTCTTCGGAGGTAAGGCTCAAGCCCAGTTGCAAAGCCGCCAGCATCTCTGGTTTCTTTTGAAGCGCATGCTGCAAACAATATTTTGGAAAAGCATAGCAAAGGCGGGCAGTGGACCCATCATCCAGAGGCTTATTGCAAACGCTCGCCACAAATGTTCCAGTGGGCCCATGCTTGTGGAACCACTTGCACAAGGCGTCCAAATCGAGACGCTCACGGTGCACGACCTGGGCCTCTTGTTCCGAGTCCAAACTGTCCACCTGCACGCTTTGTTTTTGGCTTCGTACATGTAAGCAGGAAGGTGCGTCCGCCACAGCCGCCTTCAAGTTCTCATAGTCTCCAGCTGCTAACTTGGAGTGAAAGGAATCGCAAACGCCTTTCATGAGAGATCCCACATCCTTCTTGCGCAATGTCCTGCACAACTTTCCAGGGTCAATGTAAATATATTTCAAGGGTAAAATGTCACGAAGCCATGTGGAAAGATGTGGAATGACATCAAAACGCTTGGAATCACAGGGAACAAACTCATCCAAAAAAATAAATGACATGAAACAGATTGAGTGGAAACATCTATATGATACAAATTTGGAGCACGTGCGAAGATGTGTATTGCACCCGCACACCGAAAGCAGGGTCCTTTTGCGCAGTAAGCCCTTGATCGTTCTCCAACTGCGTTCCAAACTGTTGGAGGTGTACGTAGTGAAGCCAGCCGGAACCTGGCCGAACCCAGATCGCCACGGTGCCGAGTACAGCCCGGCCTGGCCAGTTTCTTGGAGAAGATTTCGTACCAGGTATTGGGCGACATGGGGTTCATCCCAATCTGTCTCTTCACCATTGGAACGAAGACGATTGATCACTGACTCCCAAA
This sequence comes from Cladocopium goreaui, assembly GCA_947184155.2. NCBI lineage: Eukaryota > Dinophyceae > Suessiales > Symbiodiniaceae > Cladocopium > Cladocopium goreaui. Next base: position 61,147 of record CAMXCT020004124.1, on the reverse strand, counting down.
ACGAAGAAAATTCCAAGGAACTTGGAAACCAAGCAGACTCCATGACAAAGCTCAGCAGCACAGGCAACAGTTCCATGTTGCGCAGACGCACCTCACCAGTTTCACTGTTGCGCCGTTTGACTTCCTGTTTCACATTCTGTTTGGTGTGGTGGAGGCAACGATGAACTTGCACATGCTGCAACCCAGGGTCAGATTCAATGACCGCTTGGATGCCTTCCATACATGCGCAATCAGCGAATCCATGACTCAGTCGGATCCCATTGCAATGAGCCGCAGCAGCAAATGCCTTGAACAAAGTCATTTGGGACTCTTTGTCCTCTTTGCGGGACAAAAGGAAATGTGTTGGCAGCATACGAACCCCTGGCTTCTGGCTCCCACCAGACCTAAGGCCTGCTGGGCCGATTCCTCCTAATACCAAGGACTGCTGATTCGTCTCGAACGTAAAATCAGCAACAAAGACAGAAAGGTGCTGGTTCTGCTGAAGAAAGGAATCTGCATCTTTGAAGTGGAAGAGAATGCTGATGCGGTCAGCATTGCAAATGCTTGAATCCATGATGCTAACATTATCAGGTGGCTTTGCCATCCAAGCCTGCACACTGGCTACGCAATCAGCTGTGAGCTTCACACGTACCTCTGCCCTGCACGGGCGAGCGTTTTTCAAACGCCACATTTCCGGCCGATGCTCTATTGGAATTCCACTTTCCTCCATCTTCAGCAATGCCACACCACCAGTGTGAGTCTGCGCATACTGCTTGGCCAATCTCCTGCGGATGTGCACCACGTCCTTCTGACCATGCGACCCACACTGCGAAACTGCCATCTGAGAATCTCATGGGCCTTCTGCAAACAACCACGCTTTGGTGCAGCCGTCTTTGCACTCCTCTGAGCAGAGCAATGTACATGCATAGGCATGGATGAAATCTATGGTTGCATCTATTATGGTGGTGTCCCAAACAACGGTGATCTGCACAAGTGTTTGGTATACCGAACTTCCTAGAACTCTGATGGAGATGGCCACATCAAATTCCGATGTTCGAAAAGGAATCATAAGACTTTCAAACCAACTGAAATTAGTAGGGGCAGCCGTCTCTAAGAGCACTTTCAACAAGTATTAAACCGTGAGTCAAAACTTTAGAAAAACTTGAAAGACATGAAGTTAGAAGCCAGTACATCTATTCTCAAAAAGAATTAAACCCTGGTTTAGAACTTTCAAAGGGACAGGAACGCTGTCGACGGGCCCCTGTATCTGGTTCCTTGAAAGCACCTGCAGAAAACCTCAGTACCAAGATCTCTGAGAAGAAACCTTGTGTCTAAGAATCCTTTGAAAACTTGTACAAGACTTTTGTGTAAGGATCCCTTGAAAACACCTTTAGAACACTTTTCAACCATACGGCTCCTTGCATTTCGCGATGAAGGTCACAGAGCCCTTGCTTGAGGATTTTGATAAGGGATCGTTCACGACCTCCTTGGCTTGGAGCCACCGAGCGGCATTTTGCCGCAGAGTCAGATTGGCATCCCTTTCAACGATCTCACAAGGCTGCCAGTTCTTCGGCTGCCTACCTCGACCTCTCCGGTCGAGAACTGGAACAGGTTCCTGTTCCATGGCTGACCCCGCCAGACTGGAGCCGCAGCCACTGCGGCCGAACAATGAGGAGGAATTAAACCCTGGTTTAGAATTTCTGAAAAAACAAAACCCAGGCAACACGCCTCTGAATGAAGAAAAGAATTAAACCAAGGTTTAATTCTTGGGCTACATGAAACGCATGGCAAAGAATTAAACCAAGATGTCATTCTTCCATGAAAGCATGCAAGAGATGTGAATGCCATAAGTTTCAACTCAAGGTTTGAAACTTTTTAAACCTTACGTTTACTCTTTTCCGTTTTATAGGGATTTAATGGGACATCCCTATAATTTCCCATTAATGTCCCATTAAATCCCAAATAAATGCAGGTTTATAGCAGGGAAAATGGAGGTTTTGTTCGATGCTTTTCTCATTGGAATTCCCATTTAGATGTCAAGTCTTTCCCAGCCATGTTTGAGTACCGAAGGGGTATGGCTTCAACAACCTGCGCGACGGCCAGCTTCAGGTGGCTATTTGTGAAACCCTGGGCCGGGAGGCGGGATGCTGAGTTTCGGCAAAAAAGGGTTTCCAGTTCTCCAATCAATGTACAATGTATATGTTATATACATATTATCATTTAGGATCATCCATGATCCAATAGAACTATTGGGTGGAATTTCGTAGAATGTCCATTATCATTGGTTTTACCAGATATTCTATGTTATACAGGGGCTATATACCATTGTATACCATCTATTCAAATTATAAACATATTACTGTACCATAATTTTGAATATTATATACCATTATATACCATTTTATACCATTATATACCATAGATTATTATAATATATACCATTATATACCTGTGTCATCTATTCTCCCAATTTTTGATCTCTCAACTTATGAACGTCCAGGCCGTGGACTGGCTTTGGGACGGTTTGAATGCGCTGGTTCTTTCAATTAGCCTGCAGGCGCTGTTCGCAGGGAAAACAATCCATTGGCTCTGGGGTTCACCTACAATGGACATGAAAAAGCCAGTGTTTTTTTCTCCACAAGAATATTGGATTCGAACACATGAAGAGATGTATATGGACATACAGATTCATCTCATACATAGTCCATTTGAGGGTTGCTTTCAAACTTATTGTGCTAGTGCCCCGGATCCAGGCCCATAGAGAGTCAACTCTATTTGCTGCAGAATGGCCAGTGGCAGGCCAAGAGGGGATCGCTCATTTGCTGAGAATATCTGTCATACTCGCGTAGGAGCACGTGAGCAGCGTTTTTGTTTTGAGAGCACCATCCGCCGCGTAGGCTAGCATCCATTCAGCGGAGGCTCGCGGAGGCTTTGCGTAGTAGGTAGCTTCGCATAAACCATGTTGCGCGTAGGCTACTGCGCAGCTCGCGCACCCGCTGCGTAGGCGCTGCGTAGGCAATTACGAGTAATACCTTTAAAGCATAAAAGAAACTCTGCTCATGTGTGCCTGTGTGCCTACTCTTACCCGAAAATTGATTTGGGTTTGCAAACATAAACGGAATCAAATTCAGGATAGTTGAAACAAGGCTCTTCAAGACTCTTCAAAGGTAAGTTTCTCCGAAGGGGTGCTATGCAGGTAGGTCCAGGTAGGTTGGGTTTCATGCTGAGAATGGCTGAGGACCTTGAGGGCACGGTGGTTTGGCTCAAGGATTCATCAAGCTGGGTACAGAAATCGCTCCCCCGCGGTGCCGCCAGGGGCCCGCGCTGTTAGCGAGGCATGACAGAAGGGCAGAAAAGTGGCCCATCTGAAGATGAGTACCAAGGCCAGATCAGTAGCATTCAACAGATCTTCGCAGAGTATCTTGGAAGAATATGGAAGAATTGGCTGCCCCCCTTGGTGAATCTTTTTCAAGATTTGGGAGGGTATTTCCTGGTGTGACATGTGTATATATTATTAGTCTAATATGTAGACATACAGAATATGTGTACATACATAGAGAATACATACTGGTATATAAAGTATACAATATTACATATATATATATATAATTGCATTATATATATATAACTACACTCGTCATATTAATAATAAATATATATATACATACATATTTTAGCCCAATAATATCATATATATATATATTCATCTATCTCATATGTCATTTTCTACGTCACCCTTGTTCTTTCACTCTTCGTAGGTGAACAGTTCATGGTTTAGCTTTACCACTTGGACCAGTAGCTCTCATGCGGCCACAGGTATGATCACAACGGCAGCGGCAAGGTTCGTGTGGAGCGAATCCCCGATCTGATCCTGAATTTGGGTCGAGACCTGCAGCTTGGAATTTGGAAAAAGTGAGGGATGCTTGATCTTTCCGACAAATTGGGACAAAATCATTGGAATGTGGAATCAGATTCCTGTATATATATAAATAGAAAGTTTAACATCCCAACAAATTGTAATACTATGTTTGAACACGTGCTTCAGATCTTTTATATTTTCGAAGACCTCTTTGCACCTTCATACAGGTCCATCAGGGTGAAATTTGTGTGAAAGTTGTTCATTCGTGCAAACTTCCGTTGGGATGAACTGATGAACTCATGATTTCGTTCTTGATGATCAACGACATTAGAAGCAAAAGCATGGGTTGCTCAGTAGGTGCCTCATTTCAAGTAGATTCCACCCGACGGGCTTTTCCTTCAAAACTGAAGGGCGATTCTATGGGAGAAATTCTCCCAACATTCTACCACAGTTAGATTCCAAGCTATATAATGTATTATAATGTTGCAAATCCAATAATAAAACATCCCCAGATTTACTAGAAATTGGTGGCAGAGGCCGAAGCTTTGAGGTTTATGGCATTGGGTTTACCACATACGCCAGACCCTCCAACATGTTGATCTCCTAGGCAAGTCGGACGAGAAGTGGCCCGACAACTCAGTGGCAGCGGTTCGGTGGAAGTTGCGACCTTTGAGGAAGTGGTACAGACCCTGAAGAAGGTGGAAGAGACTCAGGACCTGAAAAAATATGAAAAAATAGGAGTTTCAGTCTGGTGGTCCATCCATGTATTTTTGTAACTGTGTATATATGTCATGTACATTATATATATATATTAAGTATGTTATGTATTATATATATGTAGATCATAATATAATATCTGTATATATATATATATGCACAATAATACACATATATATATATATTATATGTATGTTATACATATATATAATTATATATATATGTATATTATATATATATGTATTACATATGTAATATATATATATATATAGTATATTATATATATATGTATGTATGAATAATATATATACACATAACATGAACATGTGTGTTATACATACATGTATGGATATTCTATCGGACAGATTTGGTCCCCAGCTTAAGAAACATTTGGTCCCCTGAACTTCCAAAGACCGTTTTTCTTTGTCAATCTTTTGGTGCTTCAACACCAGCGCCAGGATCGAGAAGTAGATGGTGAAACCACTACGCCTTTGACGCTGTTGAAGAGGCTGAACGCCTATAAAAAGCAATGCGAATCCAATGGTGAATACGTCGAGGCACAAAAAGCTCGAAAGAAATATGAAGAGCTGCGTGCCAAGGACGGGTGCATAGCTATTTTTCTTTAAATTTTAAATGTTTATTTTTAGTCTTTTAAACATGATGTCTTGCAAGAGCATCAGGTGAAACACGGAGCAATTCCAGAAGAGTAGGTTTTTTCAACCAGAACAACGGATGAACATCCATAACATGCATAGTTCTTATGGCAATTCTCACCTTTCCTAAACGAAACATCTACATAATTCTGTATATATCCAAGCAGATCTCTTTGTGAAGCAGTGCAGGAAGAGGAACGCCAGAGAAGGCTAGTTGATCAGGCCCAACAGCAGGAGATGATGGAGGTGGAACAAGCCCAGCGAGCGCAGTTCCTGGGATTCTCCAATGCCTGGGATAAGTACCTGGGCGCTGCACAAAATGACGCCTTCGCTTAGGTTTGTTATGGAGACAATAAATATCTGGTTGGTGGTTTGGAACTTTTTTTTTATTTTTCAATAGATTGGGAATAATCATCCCAACTGACTAATATTTTTCTGAGGGGTTGAAACCACCAACCAGAATAGGTATCTTGTTCAGTTTAGTACCTTCCAATACATCTTCCCAAAATGATACTCTTCAGTAGTTCTTGTCGACAAAATGTGAATCAATGCATGTACTGTACAAACCAGAGTTGGAGACGGTTGGAGATGTTCCGATATGAAATTCAAGTTGTTATGTTTAAATTCTTAAATTCTTCAAAGGATTTGTCAGGATTATCTCTGGGCTCATACCAAGCGCAGGCCGCAAACATCTACCTAGCTGCTCTTGTGGATTTGCCCCATCATTTTTTTCTGGGGCTTTAATTCAGTCAAGAGTTCGAAGAGACACAGCTGCAGGTATATGGCAGACTACGAATCCACTGCCTACATGAGCTTGGAGAGACTGAAGGAACAGCACGGAGAGGAGTTGAGCAAGTTCCAGGAAATGATTCGTGACTCCGCTGAAGTGGGCTACATGGGCGGCTAGTTCTTTTGGTCTTTTGGAGTTCCAGGGACAGATCCCCGATGTGAAAAGCAGGTTTTGGATGACACAGTCCTATGTATTCCTATGTACTATAGACATCACCCAGACACTTGGAAAGAATCACATAGAATCAACAGATACTTGAGATAGTTGTTGAATTGGCATGACACTCCTGATACAGGGCATCACCAATTGCACGATTCCCACACGACCTTTGGCTAGTGCTCAGACGGATCCTGCAAAATGAAGCTGAAACCCCTTGGGTTCAAGATCCTTGTTGACCATGAATCGTTGCCTATAACAGTGATAGCAAGAGCACGTTTCAGACCACAGCAGGATTCAAGACCCGTTCGTATGTCTCATGGGCTGGACATGGGTAAATCAACCCACTTTAATTAATTGTTCCTTCCATTCGAAAAGAAATACAAACAAAACAGCTGAAACTAAGCCTTAAAAACTGGAAAAGTCCTGCCATTTTGGGATGTTGTCTTTTTTGCCCATTGAGAAGTCACGAGACACGACACAGAGAAACGCAGGCCACCAGCCAGCGCGGGTGAAGTGTTCCCGCGAGCTGCTTGAGCTGCGGCGGAAGCAAGAAGCCTTGGCGAAGCTTGGGAAATACGAGCCTTGGCCAATTGGAGGAGCGGAGCCGGTGGCGTTTTGGTGATGGCGATGGGTATGATGGGTTGATGTGGGTTGATGATAACCAACAGTAATTATAGATGAATTTGTGATTTTGGATATGATGATGGTGGTTGGGATGATGGTGATGCTGATCGTGGTGCTGCTGCTGCTGCTGATGATGATGATGATGATGATGATGATAATATGTATGTTTTAGGTGGTTTGGCAGGATGAGTTGCTATGGGGACGGGTCCAATTTATGGCTATTGAAGATAGGGAGACCATGAGAGAACGTAGTTTTAAACCATGAAATCTGCGAGTACCCTATGTTCAGACCGATATGAAATGCATGCTGAAAGCAAAAGGGAAAGCAAATGGGTTTTTCTAGAATTCGGCTGTTCGAAGTAGGATGAAGGGCCAAATCATGGCAGAATCGTTTGTGTACCAGACTACTAGCATCCCTGTCACATCCACATTTGCTTCAGATTTCTGTATAGCTTATGACTCATGTGACTCACACTCGTAGAAAAAAGGAAACAGGTTGGTTCCTCGTGTTTCCTCCTGGTTTTCTCATTGCTTGGCCCAAAATCCGCCAGCGATGAACCCAGGAAGAGGCTTGGAAGGTGAAAGAGGAAGGAGATCAGCTGGAACAGCTGCTCAACATGCCGATGAGTTTGTTTCGGTGCATGATGAAGACTTTGGAGATGTTTTGAACACATGTGATGCATTGACCATATTGACCTGCATGATCCTGCATGTGGAGTTTACAGATGTATCAACACAAGAACTGCTATAGCTATATAATTACTCTGCTAACAAAATCTAACAAAAGAATACACAAGATAGTAATCAGATGTAATCAGTCGAACCATGTCGAACATATTTTGTAGACATTTTCCACAACCACCCAGGTGGGAGCAGGCCCGGAGTGCCTCGTTGGTCAGCGACAGCGCCAAACGGCAGGAGGGGCGCTTGAGGTCGCAGCAGCAGAAGGCACTTCAGGCCCTGCTGAAACGGATCCAGCGGGATCGCGGCGAGCAGACTCTTGGTGTCCATTGGTTTTCGGGGATGCTTTGGATGGTACCTCAATATCTCGGGATATTTTGATGTGGAGAAAACCAAACATCCTCTGATTGATCATGTGTTTGTCCCTATAAACATTGCAAATTATTTGGGGCATACGGTATACTCCATTCTTAGACACAACTCCATGAAAAGTGAATTATGATGACCCAAGACTATGTAGTTAACTACTAGCAACATCTATGAATGTGACTGAGAATTGTGTTATTTGCCATGATTTAGGAACCCTCCAATGGATGGATTTGTGTTGGGGTGGTTGAAGCTGGTTGTGTGATGATCAAGACTGAGAACTCAGGATTCGACATCGCCAGATGGATTCCCAACGCCTCATTCAGCGGAACAAAAACTTGAAGGCTGGGTGGCAGCCTAAGAGCCATCCTTTTTTCTGCTATATTCTGCTTATGTCTGCTTCGTGGGCCAAAAAAAAACATATTTCCTGTGGTCCCTGGAGGTTTTCGCTCACCAAAAAGTGAGTCCCCTCTCCCCCCGTAGATCCCGTAGGCAGATCTCTACAAGAAGCAGCATTTGGAATTCCAACGAGCGGAAGCGGCCATCCGTTCCATCATGTCCCAACCGGAGCACGCCCAACGGCTTCTGGATGAACATGATCCTGCCTCAGTGGCTCGCAGTGCCGCCATGGGAGAGTTGCAACAAGCAGCAGTTAGACTTTTGATTTTCTACTGTTTTTTTTTGTGTTTTGGATGTTTGTTTGTTGATATTTGCTGTCAGAATATTGATCCGACCAACTACTGTTTTCCCCTTAGATCGTTCTTTTGAAGCATGTTTTTGTGCAGCTCGTATAAAGTCTTGTTCCCATCCTCAAAACTGGAAGACTCAAACAAAGATGTGCAAAGACATGCGGGAGCTACAGGTAGATTTTCCACCGGTAGATTTTCCAGTTGTCCGAACAAGACACTTTTTTCACGTGACACCGGCCCCAAAACCATCCCCTGCATCCAGGTTGCCAGCCTTGGGTCGCATCAAATGGAAGGGTCCTAGCCTTCCAGAGAACTACATGCCTCCCGGTGGCATCTCCAAGGGCTTGGTGAAAACCGCTCGACCACGGCAGGAAAGTGAGGAGCTCGTGGCCCAATGACGTTGGCAGGATGCAAATGCATCGTTTCTATGGCTGGTGGTTTCAAGGAGTTGTTTTTTTCTTGTTTTCCAGACATGCTGGAGGGTCATCAAACTTGGCTGACATGGTTAAACAACATATATTTTTGATATTATTTCAATGGGTTAAACGATGTTAAAACATGTTGAAACCAGCAGACAGGAAGGGTTTCACTGGGACCAATATCCCAAAGCTGTGCTGAAGCAGCTCAGAAACAAAAACGATGAAAGCTGCGAATGGAATTCAGTGGTCAACTGAAGGCAAAGTACATCAAGGTACCGTGGAGATACCCCACGACACATTCTGTGGATTATTGAAGCACCAGCATGGGAAGTCTCCATGTTTTTGTTAGGCAGAAGGGATAAGCCCTAAACCTTGGATTGTCTTCGATGTTGTGTTCCCTTATCCTTTTTTGAGGGGTAACAGTTGGTGTTTCTCTGTGCATTATCACAAAGTCTTAGCGAGAGTAAACATTAAATTCTATAATTATATACATATTATGGGGATGAACGTGGATCAAGCCAACACGATGACATATCATAAGAAATTGAATCAAAGGTTCGCCATTCCTTGATGCACAATCACATGAGGAAATCAGCAAGTTCGGCAAGTTGAAACCATGGCAGGTCGAGGTGGTTTGCGCGGGGCCCAAGACGGTTGGATTCTGCTGATTCACCAAGCATTGGAGATCATATGAATCATATCACAAGCCTTGGATAGTGATGAATGGATCATGAAGCTGATGAATGATCTTTAGGAATCCTTCGGAGATTCCAATGGATGATGAGCACGTGCCATGCTGTGTGCAGGTTTGGCTTTTGCTTGCAAGAACTGTGCAGACGTGTCGCTTTGGAGCGCGAGAGGCGAGTTTTTGGTCGCTGGCTGTGACAGGAGATGTTCCGTCAAGGTTAGGAAATCATTTTCCGTTCGGCGAAGCAGTTGATTCTGAATAATCCATACACAACTGGATATATTTCATGTATAACTGAGCTGAGTTGTAATAGGATCAATGCCGGGCGATAAATGTAAACGTGTTCAACTTATATATATATATAATATATATAATATATATAATATATATATATATATATATTATATTATATATATATATATTATATTATATATATATTATATTTATATATATATATATTATATAATGCGTGAAACAGTATGAACTTAAATCAATCTGACTGGACACTTACTTGTTTTGGTTTCGGAGAATTCTCAGCTGTTGCAGCAACCTCGCAGATTTCACCTGGGACTTTCAATCTGGCAATGTCGTGGAGATAGAATGGCCAAGGTGGGGCTGAGGCCGTTGGTGATCATACCCTCTGGTAATGACTAACAGGTTGCTATGGAAAATCGCCAATGTATCGATGATTTATGATGATTTATGATGATTCATGATGATCTATGATGATTTATGATGATTTACAGATTTACCTATTAAACATGGTGGTTTCCGTAGCTATGAAATTACCAGCATTACCAGAGGGTAATTGCTGTAGAGGAATGATGATTTGTCGGGGATGGGACCGGCATCGGATCATCGGAAAGTGGCCAAATATCATGTGTGGCAAGCCTGTTGAACCGCACAAGCGCTATGAAAAACTATGGGTCATTATGGGTCAGAGTTTAGTCCGTTTTAGTAGTACCCTCTGGTAATTTAACATAGCTATTGAAAATGGCCATAGAAATAGTGGATTTTCCCATTAAAAATGGTGATTTTCCATAGCTATGTTAAATTACCAGAGGCTAAACTAATGTAAACTATCCCATTTTGGGTACCCCAAGTTTGAGCCATACCCTGCCATGTCCGAGCCTCGAGGATCTCCTGGAGTTGTCAGAGGAGGAGATTTCTCATTGTTTTCCTGCCAAATTCAGAGGCACTATGAGGCACTCATGTTATTTTTTGTTGATGGTTCACTATTTAACGTGAATCCATTTGGGTCATTGTTTTCTCCCATTTTTTTCCCTTAAAGGTCATAAAACTCGGCCCAGTTGCGGAGGACACGGACCAGCTACGCTTCGAGATGGTCGCCTTTGAGACTCCAGAGGAAGCTATGAGTCTCTGGGAGGCTGCCAGCTGTGGTGTTTTCGAAGAAGAAATGGAGGTTTACCCCAAGAATCATTGGGCAGAAATGGAATGGTGCTATCCTATCTGATTTATCTGGCTGGTGTTTTTTTTGAACCTACAAATATATCCAAAACATGGGATGATGATATGGAAGGAATGTCTTGGATTGCAGTGTAGCCACTAGTGGGAATTCTCCAACAGCTAATGATCGGCCAATGGGTGAACTACTTCCATTTCCAGAAATTGGTTTCAATCTATTTCCGTCATTTCCAGAAATGATCATCTTGAAAGGAAGAGCCACCAATTGTATCCATTTGTTCATGGTAGAAATCCGTTTTTCCTGTTTAGCTTCCCTGAGTGTCCCTTGGTTCCCAAGCCAAGTTTCTCATTCCAGGCATGTGTCCTACGACAAGATGTCGGCGTAAGCCTCGGTTTGAAGGGAACATGTAGGGGCCACCTTGGTTTTTATCCCCGAAAGACAGGGTCTTCTTGGATTTTGTTTTAACAAATTAAACCTAAATTGTCACTTCAGATCCGCAGAAGGCAACTGCTGTAAGCCAGCAACTGCACTTGAAAGACTCCATGCTTCTTTGGTTATTTCATGGATTTTGGATTTTGGTTTTGTATACATGGTCTGCATGTGCTAGTGCTGCTAGTGCAGGGTAGAATTAGATAGAATTTGTGCAACATTCGCAGCTTGATTTGCATCCTGCCTTGGCTGCGGAACACAAGCACCAGCTAAGCGGTGTCAGCAAGCCTCCTAAGGACCTACTTCAGCACACTTGTTGGAGCACCCAGCTGATTTCATGCCCAGCCCCTTGGAGGGTAGTAGTCGTACCCTTCAAGCTGCGCATCAGGGCTCCAAATGATGGCTAGAGGGACTTTGTTTGCGTCACATATGGGTCGCATATATAATATATATAATTATATATATATAATTACAACAATTATTAAGTTTAAGTCTAAGTTGCTTATCAATGGTTTCAAGTGTCTAGCACTTGTTCTCATTCGTTTTGGCATCATCTCCAGACTAAGTCGGCGAGGGATCCAACATGTTTTTTGGACGCCGTTGATATCCGTTTGATGAGGCCCTCATTGTATACATATTTGTCTCAAAATGATAGCGCACCAATGGAATGATTGAAGAATAAAGGATCAATGGCATGATTTTGAATGATTGTGCCTGTCCATTGAGTCCGTTGAACTTTATTGGCTCGACCTATCCCTGTCACTTTGATGGCCAGGTTCGTTCGCGTCATGCTCTTCGATGCCCAAAAGCAATCCATGGCAGCGCTGCACTTTGCTCAGGCCTGCAGGGGGATGTTTCCGACATGATTCTGGTTGTGAAATTGTTGAGATACATCATCATATGCCCATCATTACGTCAAAAGATAAACCACAACATTATATGGCTTACCATAAACAGTTCAGTAATGCTTCTTCTTAATGATGTATTTTCGAAGCATTACTGTTGAAACATTTTGGACCAGAAAAGAATCCCTTCGATGTGACTTTGGGTTCAGAAGATGTGCTGAAGTGTTGCTGTTTCCTGTTGCCGCAGGTGGTCAACATGAGCGTTTGTGATCCTGAAATCCAAGCAGATCACAAGGCCATGATTGCCCATGATCACCTTCTATTGGTAAAAACAGGAATTGATGTACCCCAGAAATATGAATTTTGTAGTTGTTTAGCATCATTTTCACTATGAGCATGGCAGTTTTGTATTTGAACAACCCAGCATTTTAGATCATGTTCCCTCTATGTGAAAGTACGTCAGGGTAAATCTTGAATGGTAACTCAAGGTTGCGATTCACCAAGGTCGCTGGGGGGTTCCAACAGGTTCAGGAGACCCTCCTGGTTTTCGAAGCACTTTAGGATGGAATGGCTTGTGACTCTGACTGGAGCGTGTGCCGCAATTTACTTGATATCATTGCAAGCACAATACAGTAGAAGTTACTCCGGGAAAACAATGATATTTTACATACATATTATATGATGGGGTTGGGTCAATACCTATGAAAATACAATTTTTAGGGGGTTATTCACATCCATTTTAACCCAGCTATTTTGATGTGAACAAAAAAGGGGTACTATTGGTTTTGACATTTTTTCCACGGTGGTTTTCCACACCTTTCCTGAAGGCTCTTCAGCAGCTGCTGTCAACTCCCGGGCCAGCGTCCAGTCGTTTGGCCGAGGTGCCTTTCTCGCTTCCAGACGGCACCGGGTTTTTTTTGGCACAAAACCGGTGAAAAAAACATGGTTCAACCATCAAAATCATCAAATGGGGCTTAGTGGAGCGGTTGTTTTTTATTTTTGTTTTTTGAACATAGAACCATATTTTTGCTGGGTAAAACAACTGGATACTGAACTAATTACTCTACTAACATCTACTATATAATCTTTGCACTTGTGTATGCACCACCCAGCGTGTTTTCCATCAATGCGATTGGCCACGTTTGTACTTCAACTTCGCTGCCCAGGTGCTGTCACCGCTGATCCGAGGGAACTGCAAATCCTTTCTGCTGTGCACCGTGCCCTGGTTGATGATTTTTCGGAGGTTCGACTATCCATATAAAATCACATAACATGATATTAAAAGGATATAATACGTATACGCGTATATTGAGAAGTATCATCATCCAACTCAGAATCCCATTCTTAACAAACCAGTATGGAATGACACACGGTTTTGAACGTGGCTCAATGGAGCCTTTGGGCTCTGGCTGAGAAGTTGGTTTGCTGCACCGATCCACATCCAAAGGTCCCCGAACGACCTGGAAAAGGAGACGAGGCACACGGGAAAGTGCTGTTGAGTGTTGATATCTGTTGATGAGATCCGACAGTCCAATGATTTTCTTTCCACGGCTCCACGGCTGTGGAAATCTAGGTCTTTTGAGCGCCGCTGGCATTTCAGAAGCTTTGGATGAAGTCCCTGGTTGAAGATCAATCGCACTGCAAAAGCGTGAGTCGAATATTACAGGAATTGATTTCATGGATTTCAGGGAATTGTTACAGGAAACTATGCTGTTCACACGTGTCGCCCAATTATGTATCTATTTATGTATATGTACACAGTATAAGCTCTAAAAACAACAACAAAGCCAAGTCTGGGATACATATAAAGTCTGGAATAGAGACACAGAGTAGATATACGTATATAATGTATTTTATATAGTATTATACATATTATGCATATGTAGTAATAATAATAATATTAATATACATATTCTCAATTTTATTCTTATTATTTCTGTATATTATATACATGTAGACATATATATATATATATATACACTATATTATCATATTATTATTTATCATTATTATATGTGATTTGCACCAGATGATTTTCATCTCTGTCAGGCTCGGAAGCTCTTGGATCTAGCAGAGCAGGCGTCACTGATCACGGCCAACTGCCAGCGACTGCAGGTGGGGCCCAGGGTGATATTCCCGTATGACGACTGGGAGTTTGTTCAGCCATTTTGTAGGGGAATAATGATTACAGTTATATATATATAACATACTTATAGTTATTGTTATAGTTATTGACATTATTAGAATTATTACTGTCATTGTCTTGTTATTGACATTTAGAATAGCTATATAGATGTATAATTGGAATAACAACAACTATTCTCTGTCATTACCTTTGCTACTATTAATACTCTCATTGTGATGATGATGATGATGATGATGATGATGATGAACATGATCCATTGGAATTGGGATTGTTCAATTTTCAGACACACTGACATCGTTGTGGGAACATCACCGCAATGACAGCTCCAATCTTCACAAGACTCAAACATGTTCAAACATCTGTCTATGCTCTACAGGGCAATTGACATCAGAAAGAGCTGACATGAAGATGATAGGCCATATTTGACAGGACCGCCCAAGGGCGAGATTTCTCAGCTAAGTGGCGCCAGTGGTGTCCCACAGGCTTGACCCATGCCCACTGCACCAGCTGTGTCAGGGTAAACGCTGCGAAGACTTTCATTGGGCCAAGATGGAAGATGTTCTTGGCAGACTTCGATCGTCCCGGACTCTGAGAGCACGATAGGGCTACATATGGGATCATATATGGCTTATGGGCATATTCAACCCAGATCCATGGTATATGTTTCTACATGTGGGTGATGTTGGGGTCAAATGTAAATAAATAAAACAAATATGGATCGATCGTTGGATGCTATGAGATGGTATTGGAACTGTTGGACATTGCTAGAGTTAAGCATAGCGGCGTAGCGATCAGCTTGGTGAAATCAGACACGTCAAACGTGAACGGTTTGGGCCGGGCTGTTACGCCACAGGGGCATGGCATGGATGACTGTTGGTTGTCTGCGCACAAAGGTCATGAAGCCCACATTATTAAATGGCAGCCTTTTGTGCAGAACAATCATATTCCAAACCCTAAAATTTTCAATGGAGACCACCATCCCATCTCTAGTCACATTTGAGGCTCCAACAATTTCTGACCCATACCCATTGGGGTGTGTCTTAAGGTTGGGCTACCCCTTTTCACCATCGGTTTCCAAATGAAAATGACAACAACTTTGATGATGTCCATCTTAAATCATCTCAAATCTCAATAGGGAAACAAAGCAATAGTTAGAAACCATGTTTGGTTTTCCTCAAACATGACTGGATTGCGGATAGTCTCACTTCGGGTTTTGCATTTCCACAGATCGGGACGACGTGATACGACGTGCCAAACGTGCTGGCTTCATCCGTTCTTTGTCACAAGTTCTATGTTCATATGTGAATCTAAATTCATTTATAGGAATGGGAGACTTGATACATCCTTTTTTTAACAATATACTATATCCAGCGTTCAATAGTGGGTTCACTATGGCATTATAACTATATATTCAATCTAACTCTGTGTTTGATTCATGTCTTGGAGTACATATTAACATATTATTAATATATATATATATATTAACTTGATATTAACCATAGTATCACTATTTATCACTATAATTTACCATTTGATACCATTTGTATATTTTTCCTCCAGTCATTTTTCTCCCAGTTGCTCCCGGCCGTGGCTTTCTAGGCCACTTCCTGTCGCAGAGCCCCGTTCGCCCGAAGCGGCCGCGTTGGCGCGGAGGAGCCCCGCTGACGATGCTGCAGGCCTGGGAAGAGCTGATAGATCTTGAGTCCAGTGACAGCAAACCAGTTTGTTGGTTGTTGGTTATAATATATATATATATAATATTACATACGTTTTTACTAATCTATCTATCTATCTATCTTATCTTATCTTATCTTATCTAATCTAATCCTATCTATCTATCTCTCTCTATATATATATATATATTATGGATACATGTTATAGACATGTGCATATGATACCAGCTTCAAGAGGGGAATTCTCATCCCTTCCGCCAGGTCAGAGCTTGGGTCCATCTGACAGCTCAGCATCCAGGACAGATGGCCTACCCTTCGGTACATGGCTGGAAAATCCAGCTTTTTTTTATGGGGTTCTACCATTAAACATATTAACCTTGTACCCCTGGTGAACATCAAAATAGCTGGTAAATGGATGTTCATCCCACTAAAAATGGTACTTAATTATAGGTATTGATCCATAGCCATATATAAACATTCTGAAACCATACTAAAACCTATAATCTTAGTGGATTTTCACATGAAATCCACCATTGATAGGGGATTTCCCTAGCTCTAAACCTCCATTTATAGTGGACATCCCAGCCACATTTGATTGGCGGAGGGTATGTTGGATGGATTTCAGAGTTGTCTTTGTACATTTGCGGAATTCCTATGCCTCCCAGATGAATAACATGACGTTTGGCCGCCACGGTCGGCTTTTCAGGCTGGCTTCCGGAGAGCAACCAACTCGTCCAAGACCGGAAGTTGAAGGCTGGAAAAAAACCACACTGTTCCTTCTGCAACACAGCACAACAGCAAGCTTTACATATTACACGTGGCTTTTTCGGAGTTTGTGTTTCACTCCTTGAGTTGTTAAGTCCCGTTTCGCTTTCAAAAGGTGAAGGTGATGTGATACTTGTCAAAACCCCGGTTGGTTGACTTTTTTTCCGAGAGTCGTACTATCCTTTACATATTGGAGATTATCCATGAACTGGTAATCCCTTTCTTAACCAAGCACTAAAATGCAATGACGGAGGGATCTGAACACTGCAGGCAGCGGAACCTACGAATCGTTGGGGGGCTTGGGCCTGCGGGTCAAAACATGCAAAGACTGTGTATAAAATTATATAAATATAAGGTATAATATGGTATAATATACAGCATACGTAATTTGAAGACCGAATACACAGTTTGAAGATGTAATGTATATTATATATATATGGATAGATAATATGTGTATATATGATTATATATATATGTATAGATAACAATAATATATATATATATATACAGTACATACACATGTATGTGTAGATATACATAGAGTTGGCAGTGGCCACCACTTTTGACCCACTCAGTGGCATCATCATGTCCTGATTCAGTCGTTCTAGTTCCGCTGGAGATTGGGTTCTTGTCACCGTCCACCTGTGGAAGCTCGGAGTAAACATGTCTTTTTCGCATACATATGCACACAAAACAGTGTCAGTGTTCTGTGTTGCATATCTCGAAAAGGACATGCTTGAAAGGCCGATTTTGGGTGGGTTATCCTGATTGTTTCGTTTAGATTTTTCCAAAATTCTTCCATTGAAACTCGTAGCACCTACAAGAGACCTGGGAGACCTTGCGATTTCCAAGGCCCACGCAGCTCGTAGAGGCGCTAGAGAAACAAGGGGCAGAAAAAGCCACCAAGTATGGTCATTTTTGGGGAAAATAACGATGAACCACCGGATTTGGAGTTCCCCATTTTCCAAATCCATTACCCAAGATTCCAAGCTATGGACTGTCACAATCCAAACAGGGATCCTTAGCGCCAACCATTCTAGGGCTCTGATGTTCCAAAAGTGGCGTAAGCGTGTATATATGAGTCAAATCTGCAGATGGTCTCCCCGTTCTAAGGGCGTACATATCCAGTAAGTCTCAGTTCCACTGCTCATTGGTATCCACTAGCCAGGTGTCGGAGCCGCTAGTGGCAACACCACCACCAGAGGGGAACTCTCGAAAGCGTGGTCGCCCACCCACAACGCCCGAGGATTTTGGGCTATCTGGCTGGGGATGCACATCCAGCTGCTTTAATCGGAGCTTTCCAAAAATAGGGAATACCCCCAGAACCATGGGTTTCAATACTAAAGTGGTGCAATTTTGGATGATTTGGAGAGGCTTCCCCCATTGTACCATTATTTTTGTACCTGTCCATTGTGTTTTGCTTGGATTTTCCTATCTTATCTTATGCCCTCTCATTTTATTGGCATTTTGTCCTTAGGCCCCTGCATTTTATTTTATTTTTTTAGGTGCCCCACCCCCCCGGCACCAGACGGGGGTCTTATATGGTCTTATAGCATGTTAGGGTGAAAACCAAGAATAGCAGGGCCAGGCTTTCCATAGCCATGTGGAGGGTTCTTTTGCTGGGCTTACACTTGGAAACTCTTTTAGCAGAAAGTCTGTTTGATGTGCTTGACATCATCATATTCATTTGTTTTGGAGTAATTAATGGTTCTCTACGGGCTAAACATACCGATGCGGCAAGGGTCGATGTTGGACTCTCTTGGATTCATGCTGTGCCAACTGGAGGGTCCAACCGGAGTCGATTTGGTGTGGGCCATGCGTGGCCATGCGTGGCCCACTAGCAGCATTTCCAGGAGAAGAAAAGTGATGAGGCCACTTGCAGCCAGGACCGACTAGGTTGTTTTGAGATCAGATACCAACTTGGCTTCCATCAACTGGACCTGTGTTTGACTCTTTGTGCCATCTGATATCACTGACATCATCACCACCGGCATCTTAATCATTTTAATAATCATCACCACCACCATCACCATCATCATCCATCATGATATTTTTTGTTGTGGTGGGATGGAAGAAACCCTAGATCAGCTGAAAAGGCCGTTGCTATACTGTAGCTTTGCTGAGCCTCAGGCAAACGACAGAAACTGCAAAGTTTCAAACAATTGGCACAGCACACGCGACCTTTATTATCTTGCAAGAGATGGCGCAAGAGGTTCGGGTTGTGAAATCAAAATTCAAATGTCAATACACATAAGTATTAGGCATAGTTGACAAAACGGCAGTTGCTGGCAGTTCTTTTTCAAGACCAACTGAGTAATTAAGTCTGTCTATGGTGACTCGGAACTGCAACACGTAGATTCCACGCCATGTCGAGAAAGTCAAGGAAGAAGGCTCCCCGACAGAAGCGGGGTGCGACCAAGCGCGAAAAGGTAAAAGTGGATCCAGCTTTGCCAAAGGTCGTAGCTGTGACACCAAAGGTGCCACAAAAGGCGACCCCGAAGGTGCCACAAAAGGCGACCCCGAAGCGGAAGCCCCGAGCAAGGGCCACCCCGAAGGCCCCAAAACCAAAGCCCGAACCAGAAAAGGCGCCACCGAAGCCAAAGCCTAGAAAGAACAAGAGAAAAAAGGCTGTGTCTGACTCAAGTGAAAGGCGTCAGAAGATCCCAAAAGCCGCAGAATCGAAGCCCAAACCAAAGTCTTTGTCGAGCACCGAGCCAACAGATTCGGCCAAACGCAAGCCCCTCAAGAGAAGACCAGCGGAGTCTGATTCAGAGTCCAGTGAAACACCTGCCAAGATGACCCCCAAGCCAAAACGAAGGTTGCGGTCTGGCAGCTCAGACTCTGATGACTACGTGAGGTCACACATCGTGGAGCAGCACGAGGCGGGAATTTTGGTGGACCAGCTGACCTTTGAGAAATCAGTTGGGTTGGATATCATGGCAATCCCTCATTCTAATAGGACCTGCAACAGAGCTGCTCCAACCTTTTATCGGTAAATGATAGTCACAAAGGAATACAAAGGGGGTAAATGGATGTAAATGGATGTAAATGGGTAGTTTTACAGTTTTACCTAGTATTTATTTTATACCCAATTTACTCCCCTTGTACTTGGGAGCGGGTGCTATAAAGGCAGTGTCTGAGATGCAACGCGATACGCCGCAACATGCGATTTAACGTCCGTCTATCAGGTTCTGAGATATTCTCCGTACATTTATGGAAAAGAAGGATTCGCAAAACAATGATAAAAGCAGAATGACCGTAAGAACTTATCAACAATATGCGAACCCTCATCAAACAGGCACAAATTCCAGTTGTTTGACATTTTTGACTTGCCTTCGGATGCCAGTTTTACCTTTTGGCATCTTTTGGCAGAGCATAGCACTCCAGGGCCATCGTCCCTATAAGGAAGCACAAAATCCTTTCTGGCACCAGAAGTACGGAGCGGACCTTATTATGTGCTGAGACATGTGAATGACAAATGATGCAAGTTCTTGTGGGACACATTGCTACAATACCTACTGTAGGGCCTCCTCAGACTTAAATTTCAGCCCGAGCTCAAAAAGGCTATTTTTCTGCCCGAGCTTCAAATCCGTCGGAGTCCCAACCATCCGCCTAAAGCCTTTTTGAGCATGGTGTTTTAACTACGAGGCAATCGTCTTTCAAAATCAAAAAAACCAATGGAAATAATTTAGGGTGTTGTTCTAACACGTTTTCTTTAGGACTTTCTGTACCCTTAACTTTTAGTTTTTATACCCTTAACTTTTAGTTTTTATACCCTTAACTTTTAGTTTTTATACCCTTAACTTTTAGTTTTTATACCCTCAACTTTTAGTTTTTATACCCTTGACTTTTAGTTTTTATACCCTTAACTTTTAGTTTTTATACCCTTAACTTTTACTTTTTATACCCTTAACTTGGAGTTTTTATACCCTTAACTTTTAGTTTTTATACCCTTAACTTTTGACTTTCTGTACCCTTAACTTGGAGTTTTTATACCCTTAACTTTTAGTTTTTATACCCTTAACTTTTAGTTTTTATACCCTTAACTTTTGACTTTCTGTACCCTTAACTTGGAGTTTTTATACCCTTAACTTTTAGTTTTTATACCCTTAACTTTTAGTTTTTATACCCTTAACTTTTGACTTTCTGTACCCTTAACTTGGAGTTTTTATACCCTTAACTTTTAGTTTTTATTTCCTTAACTTTTAGTTTTTATACCCTTAACTTTTACTTTTTATACCCTTAACTTGGAATTTTTATACCCTTAACTTTTGACTTTCTGTACCCTTAACTTGGACTTTTTATACCCT
>CAMXCT020004124.1:27500-39829 GCA_947184155.2 Cladocopium goreaui | reverse complement strand
CTAAAAGTTAAGGGTATAAAAACTAAAAGTTAAGGGTATAAAAACTAAAAGTTAAGGGTATAAAAACTAAAAGTTAAGGGTATAAAAACTAAAAGTTCAGGGTATAAAAACTAAAAGTTAAGGGTATAAAAACTAAAAGTTAAGGGTATAAAAACTAAAAGTTAAGGGTATAAAAAACTAAAAGTTAAGGGTATAAAAACTAAAAGTTAAGGGTATAGAAACTAAAAGTTCAGGGTATAAAAACTAAAAGTTAAGGGTATAAAAGCTAAAAGTTAAGGGTATAAAAACTAAAAGTTAAGGGTATAAAAGCTAAAAGTTAAGGGTATAAAACCAAAAGTTAAGGGTATACGTAGGCTCTAAAGAGACCCGTCAAAAACGCCTAAGAAATAATCCTTGAGCCTTCCCTGGTTACAATGGCAAAATCTGACTGAATGGCAAAATCCGCCCGAGGTCTAATTTTCAGCCCGAGGATCTAAAAGGATCCTTTTAGCAAAAGGCTTAAAATTTAGCCCGAAAGATGGTGCTAGGTATAATGAGCAGAACCATATTGGGCACAAGGCAAACACAAATGAAAAAAGGGCAGTTCTATCAATTTCTGGCTTGCCACCGCTTAAAGACCAAGCTGCGACCACTGGATCCTGGATTGTTTGAGGATCCAGGTTACTTTCAAACTCCCAGAAGCGGCTGAACTTTTCGATCAGATATCTTGCATTATCCTGCCATACCGAAGGCTGCCCGAAAGCAACAGAAGCAGCAGGAGGAGAGTGAGGAGGAGGATGAGGAAGAACAGGACGAGCCTTCTACAAAGGCTGCCCCAGCTGAGCAAGAGTCGGATGATGAAGAAGTAGACAAGCCTGCAGCAAAGGCTGCCCGAAAGCAACAGAAGCAGCAGGAGGAAAGTGAGGAGGAGGACGAGGAAGAACAGGACGAGCCTTCTACAAAGGCTGCCCGAAAGCAACAGAAGCAGCAGGAGGAGAGTGAGGAGGAGGATGAGGAAGAACAGGACGAGCCTTCTACAAAGGCTGCCCCAGCTGAGCAAGAGTCGGATGATGAAGAAGTAGACAAGCCTGCAGCAAAGGCTGCCCGAAAGCAACAGAAGCAGCAGGAGGAAAGTGAGGAGGAGGACGAAGAAGAACAGGGCGAGCCTTCTACAAAGGCTGCCCGAAAGCAACAGAAGCAGCACGAGGAGAGTGAGGAGGAGGACAAGGAAGAACTCGACGAGCCTCCTGCAAAGGCTGCCCCAGCTGAGCAAGAGTCAGATGATGAAGAAGTAGACAGACCTGCAGCAAAGGCTGCCCGAAAGCAACAGAAGCAGCAGGAGGAAAGTGAGGAGGAGGAGGAGGACGAAGAAGAACAGGACGAGCCTTCTACAGAGGTTGCCCGAAAGCAACAGCAGCAGCACGAGGAGAGTGAGGAGGAGGACGAGGAAGAACAGGACGAGCCTTCTACAAAGGCTGCCCGAAAGCAACAGAAGCAGCACGAGGAGAGTGAGGAGGAGAATGAGGAAGAACAGGACGAGCCTTCTACAAAGGCTGCCCCAGCTGAGCAAGAGTCGGATGATGAAGAAGTAGACAAGCCTGCAGCAAAGGCTGCCCGAAAGCAACAGAAGCAGCAGGAGGAAAGTGAGGAGGAGGACGAAGAAGAACAGGGCGAGCCTTCTACAAAGGCTGCCCGAAAGCAACAGAAGCAGCACGAGGAGAGTGAGGAGGAGGACGAGGAAGAACTCGACGAGCCTCCTGCAAAGGCTGCCCCAGCTGAGCAAGAGTCAGATGATGAAGAAGTAGACAAACCTGCAGCAAAGGCTGCCCGAAAGCAACAGAAGCAGCAGGAGGAAAGTGAGGAGGAGGACGAAGAAGAACAGGACGAGCCTTCTACAAAGGCTGCCCGAAAGCAACAGAAGCAGCAGGAGGAGAGTGAGGAGGAGGATGAGGAAGAACAGGACGAGCCTTCTACAAAGGCTGCCCCAGCTGAGCAAGAGTCGGATGATGAAGAAGTAGACAAGCCTGCAGCAAAGGCTGCCCGAAAGCAACAGAAGCAGCAGGAGGAAAGTGAGGAGGAGGACGAAGAAGAACAGGACGAGCCTTCTACAAAGGCTGCCCGAAAGCAACAGAAGCAGCACGAGGAGAGTGAGGAGGAGGACGAGGAAGAACTCGACGAGCCTCCTGCAAAGGCTGCCCCAGCTGAGCAAGAGTCGGATGATGAAGAAGTAGACAAGCCTGCAGCAAAGGCTGCCCGAAAGCAACAGAAGCAGCAGGAGGAAAGTGAGGAGGAGGACGAGGAAGAACAGGACGAGCCTCCTGCAAAGGCTGCCCCAGCTGAGCAAGAGTCGGATGATGAAGAAGAAGACAAACCTGCAGCAAAGGCTGCCCGAAAGCAGCAGAAGCAGCAGGAGGAGAGTGAGGAGGAGGAGGACGAGAAAGCGGCCCCAGCTGAGCAAGAGTCGGATGAGGAAGAAGTACACAAACCTGCAGCAAAGGCTGCCCGAAAGCAA
Source organism: Cladocopium goreaui (assembly GCA_947184155.2). Taxonomy (NCBI): domain Eukaryota; class Dinophyceae; order Suessiales; family Symbiodiniaceae; genus Cladocopium; species Cladocopium goreaui. The sequence continues at coordinate 37,338 of CAMXCT020004124.1, read as the reverse complement.
CAGAAGCAGCACGAGGAGAGTGAGGAGGAGGACTTTACAAAGCCTGCTCGAAAGCAACAAAGGCAGCAGGAGGAGAGTGAGGAGGAGGATGAGGAAGAACAGGACGAGCCTTCTACAAAGGCTGCCCGAAAGCAACAGAAGCAGCAGGAGGAGAGTGAAGAGGAGGACGATGAAGAACAGGACGAGCCTGCTGCAATGGCTGCCCCAGCTGAGCAAGAGTCAAGTCAGCTGGGTTTGATTTTGTTTTTAGTGATGTCACGATGTCCGTGCTTCTGCAAAGAAGCACTTTTTTTTTTTGAGTTCTACGGTTGAATCACCAACCAGGTACTCCCGCTGAACTCTCTTCACCCCTTGGAATCCTGGAAACTAGGGTTCAAAACATCTTCCCCCTCCAAGATTCCTATCCAGGGAACTAAATGTAGCTCCCTGCTTAATGGTGCCAAAATGTCTGTAGGAATTGATAACGTGGTACTCCACAGGGCATAAAGCATCATAAAGCTATGGTATGAAATTCCTTTGTTGCCATCTCTGAGCATCTTTGCAAAAGCTGCCCGAAAGCAACAGAAGCAGCAGGAGGAGAGTGAAGAGGAGGACGATGAAGAACAGGACGAGCCTCCTGCAAAGGCTGCCCCAGCTGAGCAAGAGTCAAGTCAGCTGGTTTTGGTTTTGTTTTTAGTGATGTCACGATGTCCGTGCTTCTGCAAAGAAGCACTTTTTGTTTTCGGGATCTATGGTTGAATCACCAACCAGGTACTCCCGCTGAACTCTCTTCACCCCTTGGAATCCTGGAAACTAGGGTTCAAAACATCTTCCCCCTCCAAGATTCCTATCCAGGGAACTAAATGTAGCTCCCCGCTTAATGGTGCCAAAAATGTCTGTAGGAATTGATAATGTGGTACTCCTCAGGGAATAAAGCTATGGTAGGAAATCTTGTGCTGCCATCTCTGAGCATTTGGCCCGACCGTTGCTGCAGCAAAGCAGACTGTACAGGAGACAAGGGATGGAGGAGAAGAAGAAAGCTCTAGCTCAGAAGAAATTGACCCTGAGGCAGGGTTGCAACATGGTTTCACAATAATAATCCTAATCCTTATAATCATAATACAAATAATGCACGTCCTTTCCTATGTTTAATTTAATATCATTATTTTTTAAGGGAATACCTGTAATTTTTCTTTGGAAACAACCAATTATCATTTAAGTTGAACTGCATTTACAATCACTATCGAAACAACAAAATATCATATTGATCCATATTGATCCACTAGATGCTTTGTCATTTTCACCCTAGTCTTGAGGCCGCACTTTCGACTGCGCCATTGAAATGTCACCCCTGCAAGGTTCTGGCAAAGCACCAGGCTCAAATGCGGGAGCGGATGGCTGCCTCCAGATCCGAAGACGACCCAAGCAGCGAGGATGATGCGGTACTTCCGCCAGAGCAACGGAGAAATCCATTCCACCACAAGGTGCCCCTTGGTCTGGGTCCGGGTCAAGAGTGGAAGTCCTCCAAAAAGGCCAATTTCAGATTCAGATATCAGATGATTTTGGCCCTTGTTGGTATACGCAGAAATTACTCTCATCCCAAGTTCTTTTCACGAATACCCATGAATACCCAAGTTACAAGTTTGACCTGTTTCATGCCTGGTTCCATCCTGTTGTTTGACCATTTTTGCCCAGTCCTTTCCCCGTTCCCACATCGGAAGGCTCTGGTAGACAGCATTGGCTACTACAGCCGAGACGAGGCTCCTGCGTAAGGGCTAACGACGAAATACGATGATACCAAAAGACTTGACCATTAGGAATGCTGGGTTAACGGGATATTTCTCCAATATATCAGTAACACATAGTACCATTCTAATATCCAATTTGGGTCTGTCTGCAATTGGGGACCCCAAATGTATCCAGGGCCGTGTTGTTTAAAATGAGGAGAATGATGATGATCCATTGGCCTCATTTTCGAATAAACCCATATTTTTTCTTGCTGATTTTCGGACAAACTCGATCTTTTCAACTGCAAGCTGTGTTTGAAAAGTTTGACTGCCAAAGTGCATATAGGTGCATATAGGTGCGTCCAAAAAAGGGAAATTAATGCCAGCTTTTGACAGTTGTGACAGGGAACATATGGGAACATGATGTTCTAAACCATGGGACCCATGGGATTTTGGGATATTTTGGGGGTCCAGTTGGGACTGGCGCACATGGCAACTGTTTGCAGGCCTTTGACATTTGTGAAATGTGGAGATCGTCTCTTGGCGGATTCTGCTGGGGATAGCTACGGAAGCCATGGCCCATTCATAGATGGTTTATGAATGTTTATGATGGCTTACAAGTGCCGATAGTACCTATAGGATTCTGGTGATATTCCCTAGCTTTGTTACTTAACAAGACGGTAGTGGGTTCAGCAGGTTCACGGAAGCTGCCCATTCCAAGCAGCACAGAGGGAAACGATGCAGGCCAAGTCACCATTTCAAGTGACAATCTAAAACTACCCGGCCTGGTAAACGTTTACATAACTATATTGTAAATCACCATTTTTCATGGGAAAACTCACTATAAATAGCAATTTTCAATAGCAAACTGTTAGTTTACCAGGCCAGGTATCTAAAACTTGAGCCATAGAAACGAAGATGCAGAAATCCAAAGGTTCAACAGTTCATAACCGCACTTCTGATGTGTTCTTTTGCTCCACCTAAAGTGTTTCAATTGTATTCAGTTGTCACAAACCTGCATTGAATCAGGCCCACCCCAAGCTCACAAGTGTGCGAAAGATTCCTTTTTCATCAATTTTAGCCCCACAATTTGCATCAATTTGCCATGACCGGCACGCAGAAACTTGATACTGAATCATATTGACAGGAGAGGTCCAGGCAATAAGACATTTTTCCAAGCATGGACCTGTCAATTGTCGCCGCAGCATCCGGCATCCTGAGGGATATGGTTGAAGACATCAAAAGGGTGAAGAGGGAGAGAGGACAGGAACAGGCCAGGCGATAGCTTCAGCTGGATCATTGAAATCGGCCAGAGTTTTTCTATGTTTTTCTGGTCAGAAGTCGTACGAATCCCATGCCATAAGCTACCATTTGGGGATGGATGTTTTATACAACCCACAAAAAATGTGATTTTGGGGATTGTTTACTGTTGGGTGACCCATAGTTGATTGGTCATTTTTACAGTGAAACCATCCCATTTGGCGGTGGTGAATTTTGACGCATCGGAATTGGCGAAAACGACAGAGAGCGCACTGTGCTTTTTTCTAAAAAAAAATCCTGCATCAAGATAGGCGCATGAAATGGATCAGCTAGTGACTAGAAATAGCGACATCATCAAACACAAACTGCAGTCTCAAGTGACCTGAAGTGACAAGCTGACAACCTGACAACCTCAAGTGACCTGACCTGACAACCTGACAATTGATTTCAATTTACTTTCAATTGATTTCAATTTACTTTCAATTGATTTCAATTTACTTTCGATTGATTTCAATTTACTTCTAACTGATTTCAATGTACTTTCACTTTACTTTCAATTGATTTCAAATTTATTTCAATTGGTTTCAAATTACTTTCAATTGATTTCAATTTACTTTCAATTGATTTCAATTTACTTTCAGTTTACTTTCAATTGATTTCAATTTATTTCAATTTACTTTCAATTGAACTTTCAATTGATTTCAATTGATTTCAATTTACTTTCAATTGATTTCAATTTCCTTTCAATTGATTTCAACTTACTTTTAATTGACATCCCATAGTAATCCCATAGAAAGATCATAGAAATATCATGAAAATCCCATAGGAATCCCACAGAAATCCCATAGAAGATCATAGAAATAACATGGAATAGCATAGGAACCACAAAGAAATCCCATGAGAATTCCAATAATATTCCCATAGAAATATCATAGAAACATCATGGAAATACCTTGGAAATCCCACAGGAATCCAATAGAAACCCCATAGAAATATCATAGAAACATCATAGAAATACCATAGAAATCCCATAGGAATCCAATGGACATCCCATAAGAATACCATAGAACTCCCATAGCACCCGTTCAGAAATCCCATAGAAATCCTCCAGAAATATCATAGAAACATCATGGGAATCCCGTAGGAATTCCATAGAAATCCAATAGTAATACCATAGAAATACCATAAAAGAAAAAAGCTTTAGCAAAGGAAAAGATAAAGGGATTTGTTTGAAAAAAATCGCCTCAGGAAGCAGCTGGACAATAGTGAACCACCCAAACAAACATACTATTGTGGATCAGGCTTGCTCATGGACTACCCCCTTGAAAAATTGTTTGAATGATGTTTTTAATTGGGTTCTAATAAGGCATCATATATTTTGGGAAATTGGGCATTTCTGGGAATTTCAAATGAAAGAAACTAATTAAGAAAGTTAAGGAAGTAAAAGAAAAAACTTTAGCAAAGGAAAAGGTAAAGGGATTGTTTGAAAAAACATCACCCCAGGAAGCATCTGGACACAATAGTGAACACCCCAAACAAACATACTATTGTGGATCAGGGTTGCTCATGGGCTATCCCCTTGAAAAATTATTTGAATGATGTATTTTAATTGGGTTTTAATAAGGCATCATATATTTTGGGAAATGGACATTTCTGTGAATTTAAGTGAAAGAAACTAATTAAGAAAGTTAAGGAAGTAAAAAAAAAGCTTTAGCAAAGGAAAAGGTAAAGGGATTGTTTGAAAAAAAAACACCCCAGGAAGCATCTGGACACAATAGTGGACCCCGCAAACAAACCATACTATTGTGGATCAGGGTTGCTCATGGACTACCCCCTTGAAACATTGTTTGAGTGAAGGTTTTCATTGGGTATTAATAAGGCATCATATATTTTGGGAAACTGTGCATTTCTGAGAATTGCAAAGGAAAGAAACCAATTGATGAAGAAAGTAAAAGAAAAAACTTTAGCAAAGGAAAAAAAATAAAAGGCATGTTTCAAAACAAATAATTCACCCCGCTTCGCGTGGGGTGGCCGCCCACACCGCAGGTTTATTTCGGTCCGTGAGAGGGGCTAAGGGTGGTTTTCCCCCGTGGGGGCTCCCCAAGCTAAGAATTTTCACTTTCCCCCCCCGTGGGGGCTCCCCAAGCTAGGGAATTTTCACTTTTCCCCCCCGTGGGGGCTCCCCAAGCTAGGGAATTTTCACTTTTCCCCCCCGTGGGGGCTCCCCAAGCTAGGGAATTTTCACTTTTCCCCCCCGTGGGGGCTCCCCAAGCTAGGGAATTTTCACTTTTCCCCCCCGTGGGGGCTCCCCAAGCTAGGGAATTTTCACTTTTCCCCCCCGTGGGGGCTTCCCAAGCTAGGGAATTTTCACTTTTCCCCGCCGTGACAGCTTCCCAAGCTATGGAATTTTCACTTTTCCCTCCCTTGGAGGCTCTCCAAGCTGCGGAATTTCAAATAGCTAGACAACGACGCCTAGATAGTCCCCCAAATCCCGTGTTCTTTGAATGTGTTTCCATGTTTGCAATGGTTTCCTTCAAAGCACGGTACTTTACACTTTTGTCGCCATAAAACCGGTCGAAAACATCATGTTCGACAATGCTTCCAATTCCCTTATCTCCCCAACCGTTGAAAATACCGCTATTTACAGTGTTTTCTTCCATTTTTCCATGTGCCAATGCCGGTAGCCAACTCCAACATATATATACGAAATCCTTCCAAAACATTTTTTTTGACAGTGTTTTTCCAATGTTTCCAGTCAAACAGACGGTAATTTACACGTTTTTTGCAATAAAGGCAGTAAATCCTTCCAAAACATTGCTTTTGACAGTGTTTTTGTAATGTTTCCAGTCAAGCATACGGTAATTTACACGTTTTTTGCTATAACGTCAGTCCAAAACACTTGTTTTTGCAGTGTTTTCAATGCTCTGGCATCGAAAAACCCTGCAAAATCTTGCTATGTACAATGTTTTTTTCATTTTTGGCCGTTTTTCCATTGCCGGAAAGCTACCAAAATGACCCAAAATTCCATTTCAATACCCTCTTGCGCTCAGACACCCAAAAATCCTCGAAAAATGTCGAAAACACCACCGTATTCTGGTCTCGGTGCGAAACCGTTTTTGGGGTCTGGTCTCGGTGCGAAACCGTTTTTGGGCCCCCCCCCCCCAGCTAAAGCTGATATAGCGACTGCTATATTAACAAATGTCATTGAGCATTTAGTGTTGCTGTTGCCCCCCAATAAGCACGCCTTCACCGCCAAAGCGGTGTGGGCGGATTAAAAAAATAACATCAGGAAGCCAGCTGGACACACTAGTGAACCCCTCAAACAAACCATACTATTGTGGATCAGGTTTCAAATGATCAAGTGAAAAGAAACTAAGAAAGTAAAAGAATTACTTTACTTCGTGTGATCTGTGATCCCCATCATAACATTTATACATTTTGTTACTGGCAAATCTTCTGGCATTCTATCTGACATATTTTCTGGCATTCGATCTAGCATTCTATTTGGCATATCTTCTGGCATTCTACCTGGCATATCTTCTGGCATATGTTCTGGCATATCTTCTGGCACACTATCTGGCATATCTTCTGGCATATCTTCTGACATTCTATCTGGCATTCTATCTGGTAAATCTTCTGGCGTTCTATCTGGCAAACATTTTTGCACTTTATCTGGCATACCTTCTGGCATTCTATCTGGCATATCTTCTGGCATTCTATCTGGCATATCTTCTGGCATATCTTCTGGCATATGTTCTGCATATCTTCTGGCACTCTATCTGGCATATCTTCTGACATTCTATCTGGCAAATCTTCTGGCGTTCTATCTGGCAAACATTCTGGCACTTTATCTGGCATACCTTCTGGCATTCTATCTGACATTCCATCTGGCATATCTTTTGGCATTCTATCTGACATGCTATCTGGCGTTCTATCTGGCATATCTTCTGGCATTCTATCTGGTCGTTGAGGTCCAGCGGTGCTCACTGAGCTCGGAAGGTCCCAGGTTGAGGTCCAGCGGTAACCACTGCGCTCAGAACCTTGCAGTTGAGGTCCAGCCTTGCCCACTCAGATCGGAGGCAGTTGAGGTCCAGCGGTGCCCACTGCGCGCGGAAGTTGGCGAAGAGATTGGCGACGAGTTGGCAAGCCGAAGCCGGCAGTTGAGGTCCAGCAGTGCCCACTTGCGCGCGGAAGTTGGCGAAGAGATTGGCGACGAGTTGGCAAGGCCGAAGCCAGCAGTTGAGGACCAGCAGTGCCCACTGCGCGCGGAAGTTGGCAAAGAGATTGGCGAAGAGTTGGCAAGGCCGAAGCCAGCAGTTGAGGTCCAGCAGCGCCCACTGCGCGCGGAAGTTGGCGAAGAGATCGGCGACAAGTTGGCAAGGCGGAAGTGGACGTGGAAGTTGATGCAGACATGGTCGAGGAGAAACTGGAGGAGGAGGAAGAGGAGGAGGCGGAGGAGGAGGAGGATGAGGAGGAGGATGAGGAGGAGGATGAGGAGCACACCTCTGATAAAATCTAACAACCCTCACCTAGCAGGTGGGGAAAAAAGGTTTAAACATATTGGAAAAATGGACACAATAGTGGACCCCCCACACAACAAACACACATTATTTAGGATCAATTTAATTCTAAAAGAATATTGTTTTTAAACAGAAATTATATATATATATATATTTAAAAAATATTTTTAAATAAAAATCAAGAATAAAAGAAAACACAAAAATTAAAATTCATTTTTTTAAAATAAACAATTTTATTTGTTTAAACTAACTTGTAAAAAATGAATCAAATTAAACAAAAAATAGAAATAGTTTAAAACAATTAAAACAAAAATAAAAAAACTGAAAAAACTTACCCCAAAATCCTGTGGACACAATAGTGTACCCCCCCATCATTTCCAAAGGTTCACAATAATTTTGGGGTCTGTGGACACAATAGTGTACCTCCCACTAATCAGGACCCAACATTACACGCCTTGAAGCATAAACATGGACAAGCAAGGGTAGTTTCTACACTCCAAATTCGTGCAGACCAGACATATGGGTCAAAATACCAGATAAATGATGATGAATGTCAAGCTTCCACGTAAACCCCAACAAGTTGCAGGCCATGCGTTACTTCTCAGAAATGCGAGAACAGTATCTTGGCGTGGCGATGGGTCTATCCGGGGAGCAGTGAGAAATCAGAAGCTAAAGAAACCCTTCTTTTTACCACTGAACCTCCCCCAAATAGTAACAATTACCCCAGATTGTTCGTTTTGGGAAATTTCATTTGGTCAATTCGATTCTTGTTTGATCCCTTTAGAAAAGAATGTAAAATCAAGGTCCCATTCGAGGGTTTCACCACCTAATGATTAGATTTCAATCAAGACTTTGATCAATTTTGACATGGAAAATGTTAGTTTCTAAAATTCAGGATTTGATATTATTGTTAGGGGAAAACTCCTCACCCTACTAATACTTACCGCCTAAGAATAACAACTACTCCATGTGCTTGCTATTCCAAGGGAGAGAATGAAAACAATGCGTTTGGAGGCGCATTGGCGTGGCGTGCCATCTCTGGCGCTTCATCCATGTTGATTTCAACATTGGAAGTTGGTTGATGGGTGTACTGGGTTATATCGGCCTCTGGTAATCAAACAAACTTGGCTGGAGCCACGGGCCAAATGGATATATATATATAATAGGAGAATCATATATATATAATATAGTTATATAACATATGTATAGTATATAGTATATAACATATAACATATAATATATAATATTTAATATATGATATATAACCTATAATATATAATATCTAACATATAGCATATAATATAAACTATTTAATATATGTAATATATAGTATCTAACATATAATATATAACATTTAGCATATAACATATAGTATATATTATTTAATATATAACATATAGTATATCAAATGATATTTTATATATAAGATATAAAAAATATATATAACAAATAATTTCTAATATATGATATATATAATATTTACTATACAATATATAATATTTATAATATATTTTTTTAAATAATATTTTATATATAATATATAATATTTGCTATATGATATATAATATATAATAATATAATAATATATATAATATGATATATAAAATATAATATAATATAATAACATATATATATATTATAGGGTCATTTAGGGATATCATGGCAATAGCACTCATAAGTTGGGATGTAACCCCTATAAGATCCTGTAAGTATGGTTATTTATTATATACATGACCACTTAAAACTGAGGTTGTAACCACAAGTAGTGCCCAATCAATTTCTTCTGGTTTCAAACACATTTTTTTGAGCCCAACTAGTATTGAACGTCATCATAACCTATGATGGCAATACCCCGCGAACCAATTAGTTAGACCCCAAGTCATCCAATCATTCGCCGTTGATATGGGGATATATGGGGAGGGGTTTGAATAACTCCGAAAAAAAACGATTGAAATCTGGTGGGTCCCCATCTTCCGACCCTCTGGTGGTCCCAAGACGATAGGTTGATTGCCTTCTTTCACACCTGGAATTGGCCAGGCTTTGGTTCCTTGGCATGAACAAATTGGCAAAAATTTTTGCTGCATGCTTTGGGCACTTTTGGGAACAACTGTAGCTTTACAGTACTGTAAATCCATGTCCTTTGATCGAGGAGCCGGTGATTTCATGGAAATATATGCCGCCCCGCAGATACCCCCAAAACAAGGCATGCTACTAAGGCATGCTAAGGCCTTATGTTCTGCAGGGAAAATAACGCAGAAAAAACGAGTTATGACCCCCCCCTTGGATTACCATACTCATGGGGTGAATTCACACCTCACCTCGCTTATTGCGTTCTTGGAGATGATCCCTATC
>CAMXCT020004124.1:0-25000 GCA_947184155.2 Cladocopium goreaui | reverse complement strand
TGCTATCCCAAGAACGGAGGCCTCCAATTGGGGATGTTCAATGTCATTCATTTTCTCTTGAATTCTGGGGGCTGTTTTGGGTTTACCTTCAAATCAGAAAGCCAGAAGTTCGACCTTCGTGTTCGTCATTTCGGCCCAAGCTGCACGCGTGGGCTCTGGCGCGCGTGCGAAACACCTCAACGAAGATAGGTGTTGGAGGCCTTGGGCTGGGGATATCAGTTCTGCATAGTTTGGGGAGGTTGACGTCAGTCTAATGTGGCACACTATTCAACAACCTCCACTTGGGGATAGTAAAAACATTTACATCACTCAATTCTATTGGGATTTGGGATGGTGTGATGATTATTGCGGGCTTTCCACATTGCCCATTTGTGGAACATATCCTTTTTCAGTATGGAATTTAAGTGCCAGTTTATTGTGAAATCTATCCCTTAGTTATTGAGGGATACTAATGTTACATCGACAATAGTAAAGGGCCCCCCCGTGTTTTTTTTTTTTAGGGGAAGGGGTCTGCTTTGCAATAGTAAATCGAAAATCCCAACTCTTCCCCAAGGCTTCTGTAAGGTTTTGACAAATCCAATGCAATCACAATTAAAAACCATTCAACCAAAATTAAAAACACCAAGGAAGAAGGGAAAAAAATACAGCTAGAGCCAGAAAGGTTGTTTTTTATTGCAAGTGCTAATTCCAATTTTTAATTGCAAATGCAAGGACCTGCAAGGGGGTACCCTTTGTGGACCTGTTTTTTTGCAATTTTTTAAAAGGACTTTAATAAAGAAAACAGTTTTTTTGAACAAGGTAAAGTTTTTGATTTGGTAAAGGTTTGCTTTGTTTTTGCTTTTGAAAAGCATGCAATCACAATTAAAAACATTTACTACATATCAATTAGCCCCTTTGACAATTTAGTATTGGAAAATCTGATAATTTGGGAATTTTCTGAAAATTATTTGCAGCTATTGGGAATGCAGCACAACTATTGCAGATGCTCTGGACCAAGATTGATGTTAAAATCAATAAGGCCTAATTTAAAATCAATAGGGGCTGAAAAATCAGATTCTGAAAATTATTTGTAGCTATTGCACGCGCTTTACTATTGTTAATCCAACATTACAGCGATTGGGGTATGTAGCTTCTGGATTTCTCCATTATCAAACATCCACCAGTTGATAACGTTGATCCCTCCAACTGGTGGAAGATATCCCTCGTGACTCGCACATGTTATAACTTCTACACTGCAAATGTTTGACTACTGTTTGTATTCTGCAAGGTTCCATAGTATTGATCCTTTGTTTGTTGTTAACTGCCAAACTCAAAGTCGTTCAAGCTTCCAAAGATGGTTGCGGTGTCTGTGAAGCAGGGGCTGAATTGGCAAGACAGAATCTCGTTGTCTTGAGTACCAGCAAACCATACGGTTTGATTTGGACGCATGTTCGCACAAAGGTAACTTTGGAAGTCCAAAAAATATGTTGTCCAAAATCAAAATTTCAGGCTTGACAGTTATAGACTCAAAAAGTCAAATCGTCAGTTGGTATTAGTTCAAGGTGTTCCACGGTTGCCCACTTGTGCGGGAGAGATGGTGTGCCATAATGATCATGAATGACCCATCATAGGGGTCGCTTCTGCTCTATCAATTCTATACAGCCACTGCTGTCACAGGTGACGAATGGGCGCCATGCGTATTGCGCTCATCGTGCTTCTGGTTGGGATCTTAGCAAGCGATCTGTGAGTCAAAAGGAACTCTTGGCAGATGGTCAACATCTCGAGAAAATCACATTTTTTTTAAAAAAAATGTGTTTTGGCCACTGGCATTCCATTCCTTCAGACAATGATCTTTTTTGGTTTCAACACACAGTGGATGTTGCCAGATCTCATTGCCAGGCTACCTTCCAGACATCTTCAGGCACCAGTCACCGACACCAAGCCAAGTTCTTGGCTCGGGCGGCTCAGACTTTGCCCAGTGGTCGTGTCCTACCTCCCCTCCCCACACCTCTGTGCGGCATGTTTTCGTACATGTTTTCAAGGCAGCCAGGTATTTATTGTTATTTATTTGATCACTGGTAATTACCACGTCTCAATAGGCTAATGATTCCACTTAATTACCCGGAATTACCCCTTGGGGGATCAAAATTGTGTACCCAAAACATCCCAAAGCTGGATCAACTTGTGATGGTTTGCTACAGTTTCACCCGCCAAACTCTGGTTTTATGATGTTGAGGCACGAGAGCCTACTGTAAAGGCGGCCAGGGAAGATATGGCTCCCATGGGGTCAGTTGATCCGGGGGAAAACGTAAAAGGGGACCATGCCATTATCGCCACATCACAAGAGATTTGCGAACCTTGAAGTGCTTGCATTTCTTGCATGGCTTATGGTTTGCATCATTTTGCAACCTAAATGAAGATATATGGGTTTGTCTCAGAACAGGAACCTCATATGGTTGGTGAATGTTGATGATATGATATCGCCCAATTAAAGGGTTGGTTATAAATTATAAAATGTTATAAACCCACAATACCTTTGGTTAACACATTAAACCTATGAGAACCTATTCATTGATGGTTTGTGTCTTGCTGTTTTCGCTGTTGTTGGTCTCATGCGGCAGGTCATTGATTCGGATGCAGTCCCGCTAACCAATGAGCAAAGGAGCGCAATCTTAGTCCAACTCTGCAAGATGGCCATTGTTCAGCCTGGTTCATCATTGTTCAGTATCATTGTTAGTCATAGTTCAGTGACCTCGATTGACTTGCTGAAATCAAATGTTTTCAAAAGGTTCATCTTGAAGAGATTCAGACTGATTCAGCTAGAAAGTTTGGAGATCCGTGAGATCCGTTCATTTTGCCGTCGCATCACAGGCAAGACTCTGTGGTGCGAATCACCGATGTCTCAGTGCAGAAGGTCGATGACCAGACGCCACAGGCTGATGGGGAAGAAATTCACCACTGCTCAGATTAAAGGAGATGGGGATGATCCAAAACAATCCAGAACAGTTACTGCCGGGGGAAACTCAAATGCAGAATTTTCGTGGGGCTTGTTGATATTTGTTGATTTGGAAGGAATAGCTGGAATTGTTTCCTGTGAGATCTTTGCATCAAGGGTATTTTTTAAAGCGTTGCATTATGTTGCATTCAGTGTGCTGCATGACAGGAGCAAGATGACATCAAGATCGAGGTGGTGCTTTGGTTGCAACACTAGGGGCCGCAGGCCAAGGGCTTTTGAAACGCCAAGTCAGCACTAGCAGCGGAAAGTTTCGGTTATAAAAGGAAAAATCTATATTGATTTTGGATGAATATGGACAGTGTATCGAAAAATCCATTGGCCCTTTCTACTTGAGCATTGGCAGTTTGAATGTTTCGTGTTGGTTTGATTTGGCTTGTACTTCTAGGTTTATATAATGTTATATCATGTTATATCATGTTACATCATGTTATATCATGTTACCAGTATATCATGTTACATCATTTGGACTCCTGTAACCATCTCTGCCACAATCCACGGAATCTCCAGTGCATCAATTCCCCACTGAGATCGGCATGCACACCAAGATGGTGATCCCCGGAAGTGCTCCTCCGATGCTCGGTCAGGAAAGCCATCAGTATGAGTAAAGCCTCAGTAAAGCAATCATACACCGTGGGTTTTGATGGTTCATACCACCTATGGCACTATGGTATTATGGTGATGTTGTAACCACATTAGATACTAATATAGGATATCGGGCAAACATGATTTGTTGCAAAATACTCCTATCAAAGATTGGCCAAAGGAACTTAAGTCTTCCCGATTTAAGGTAATCTATAATTGCTTTTGGTCTGGATAAATCCTATACAGGCAGTGGTTTCCGGATTTTGCTCACATCACCATCTTGGATGTTGTGGGAAGGGGAGTCAACCTATCAAAAATCAAAGAGCATCGCACGAATGAATGCAGTTCCACTGTGGACTGTGGATCTTTGCGGCATTCTTTTCGCCCATTTTTCCGTGCGGCTTCCAATCGCGTAGGCTTCCAATCTTAAGAACTTGGGGCATCTACCCTCTGGTAAACTAACATAACTATGGGAAATCACCTTTTTTTATGGGAAAATCCACTATAAATGGCCATTTTCAATAGCTACGTTTTCTGGAAAGACTGTTGAACGTTTCCTGCATCACCTTTCCGAACGCCAACCGTCCCAGGACAATGCCTCCAGACGCGAAGGAGGTTCAGACGCCAGCGGTTCACCTTACCTGCTGAAGTTGTGATACAAAGTACAGGGTTTGTCCAAAAAAATTGGCAAAAACCAAAGACCCAAATCCAGTGGCTTAGACATGTTTGGAAAATCATGGGCAATCTACTTCTTGTGTTCGCCGTTTGGCATGGGTTCTTGATGTTGCAACTGCGAGCTGCCACACTGAATGGGAGATGTTGTAGACTGGGTGTGGATGAACAGAGTCCTTCTTCTCTTTGCATTCCCCACTAAGAAAGCGAGAAAAAGAACGTCAAATAATACTGTATTATACGTTACTAGTATTCATGGTATTTGTAACACCATCCCCCAACATGTACTGGAGATACGGCTATGAATCAGAACCTGTCCGGCTCAGGCAGAAAAGGCGGCAATGAAGATGTTTGAAGACATGTTTGAGGCACAACAAAATTCACAATGGGATATGGGATATATAAAGCTATGTTAACGGATAGATATACAATGATAATATCTAACTATGTCAACAGATATATAATGGATATGTTTCTATCTATTATGTCAACGGATATATAATTACAAACTATCAAAATTCATCACGGGTATATCAACTCTGAATTGGTGTATGAACGATTAATGGGTATATTTTCACTTTTGCTGGGTATATCAAGTATTAATGGCTATAATACCTCTGTTAAGTTGAATATATACCTCACTTCAACTTCCGGAATACATCTGAAAGATTCTGAAAGTCATTTTTCCACTGTGGTCACAAAGGTCCCTGGAAAATTCCATAGGTGGGGCTCCTCACCATATGATTTATGGGTAGATATATCTATAGTTCATTACTGGCACCGACTAATGGTCTAACATTAACATGGATAGCCAAAGTAATCATAGTCCACTACAATATACATATTCATAATTATTCATATATCATAAACCAAAAGTTGGGAAAACCAACAGTTTTATCCCTCCCCCAAAAAAACAAAACTTTTCACTGCGGAGCCTGTCCTCGACCAGGCCTGGGGTGGAAAAGTCCCAGAGGTGTCCTCTGTGAAGGCCTTGGGCAAGGCCGGCAGTGGATGCATCAACGAGGAATCCGAGGATGTTTGAACGAGCCAGTTTTCTTGTTTTCTTCGGTACAAGATCAACCAATGAAAATTTAACGAATCAACCAAACATCCGAGGATTTGTCGAGCAAAATCATGCAAAAACGATGTGTTTATGGAACAACACTAAGGGCTTTGGCTAACATCAATGGTTTGTCCAACGCTTGCCACACAAAGATGGCTGCAGGAAGACCGGGGAAGATTGGTGCCTTTTGGCCGCCAAGAACCAAAGATGTGCATCAGTGTTACTGTGGCTGGGACGATCATTGAGGAAAACTGCTTACTGGGCAGATGGGGAACATATAGGGGTTTGTCTGAAAATAGTGTACCCCTACACCCAATGGTTTTGCTGATCATTCTCCCTACTAAATGGCTATTTCATTGGGGGTATACCCCATTTTCAGACATACCCATAGGAAAAAGATGTATTTATAAATACTAAAACATGTTTTATAAACCACAGGTTCTATAAATATATCCACCAGTTACTGAACATAAATCATATATATTCTAATCTTGGAAATCAAAATTGGTGGATGAGCCAAGTCCTACTTGGATTCTTTCCAGATGCTGCTCGCTGCGAGATGGTGATATGTATAAGACCCAGGTTGGAACTCATGCAGTCGCTGTACACCCTCTAGAGCAGTCCCTTGTTGCAGAACCTAATTTCCACACATGTTAGAAGCCCCGGTTCTTTACCTGATGGAGAGGTGTTAGTGTTAAGGATTGGCTCATATGTACATATATGAAATCACGTATATAATATATATATATATATACATACATTACATACACATGCTTATCATGAATGGAATGACCCTGAACGTGTACGTGTATGCACTATACTCTCAAATGCAGCATTCAAGAGTTTTGGTCCCCAAAACATAGTACTCAATTTCCGTGTGTTTCTTTATCCCAATCATGTCGAGCAAATGCTGCAAACGGTTTGTTCATTGAATATTTTTGCCAAATTTAATTAGCCATCAAAAAGACTGGGATTGCCTATCAGCCAATCAGGTGCTAGTACCAGAGTTCACCATGAAGGACTCTGTCACCAAGATCATTGAGGGCCGCATCTATAAAGCTGTGGAGGCTGGGAGATGTTCTTTCTTGTCTAAATGATAATATAAATCATCATTATATTCTCGACAAGCAAGCTTGTGAGTTTGCAGCGTTTTACAAGTCTTTGACTTCAGAACTGATCACATATTTTGATGAATGATTACGCCCACCCCAGCGGCCTGCGCAAGGTGGTAGGCAATGCAACTCAGAAGGCGGCTATGGGGTTCGTTGCTTGAGCCTTGAAAAGCAGCCATCCCCTTCAACTATTCCTAGATTCAGTACTGAACTCCAGTGTTTCTAGGCTGTTATTCAATCTTAGGGGGAAGGAATTGATCATTGCAGAAATCAAAAGGATAGGAAACAGGCAACAAGTACTATGTTAGTATGGGGATATAGCCAAGAGGTGTGGGGAGATGTAACCAGCGAAGAAGGCATTATCCAATACTCGACTGTTCGCTTACCAGGAACCGACAATAGTGAGGATGCAATCGCATAACTACATGCACATGCCAACAATAGAAACTGGACAGCTTACACAGCCAACAACTATGGCAACCAGTGTTATTGCAACAGTGTTCGAAAATCATGGGTATGTCTCAAAATTCACGGACATTTGGGTCTTCTCCTTCAAGATCTATATATTGAGCTTCCTGGGTCTTCTGGACTTTCGGGTTCGCAGAAACTTGTCTAAAAACTCTTGTGCGAAGAAACTTGCACTAGGGAGGGTGCACATAGCCATGGTTTTAGGCTGAGGCTGCAAGTAGACTACTGTTCCCCGCTTGTGACCCTGGCACGGGAAGTGGATGTTTTCGGAGATTTGAACAAAGAATATGACACTGGCGAATCGATGTGTTGTTTTCGGCAATCAAACACTGCTGAAACATTCTCATGTAGATGAATCTCCCAAGTACAATAGGCAAGTGTGTATATCCAAAAGAAGCCAGTCAACAACCACGGGCAAAAATGCTACCCACTCATAATGGGAAAAACCTCAGTTCTATATATATATATATTGTACCTATATATACCTATATAACACAGTAACACATATACAGAGAGATCGCAGCCCAAAAAAGAGAGAACCGTCAAATCCTACTCCAATAGTGGTACATCACTTTCTGTCGTTGTCTATCTTTATGGGTGGTTGCCAATAAAACGTATACACATAGATACCCATCAATCATCAACAACCATATATAACAAATATTAATAATGATAGAATCCCAGCATATACTAAGTCATGATCATTATGATAGAGATAATCAATAATGATAGAAACCCATTATAGAGATAATCAACAATGATAGAAACCCATTATAGAGATAATCAACAATGATAGAAACCCATTATAGAGATAATCAACAATGATAGAAACCCATTATAGAGATAATCAATAATGATAGAAACCCATTATAGAGATAATCAATAATGATAGAAACCCATTATAGAGATAATCAACAATGATAGAAACCCATTATAGAGATAATCAATAATGATAGAAACCCATTCTGGAGATAACCAACAATGATAGAAACCCATTATATAGATAATCAACAATGATAGAAACCCACTATAGAGATAATCAATAATGATAGAAACCCATTATAGAGATAATTAATAATGGTAGAAACCCACTATATAGATAATCAACAATGATAGAAACCCATTATATAGATAATCAACAATGATAGAAACCCATTTTATAGATAATCAACAATGATAGAAACCCATTATAGAGATAATCAACAATGATAGAAAACCATTATATAGATAATCAATAATGATAGAAACCCATTTTAGAGATAGTCAATAATGATAGAAACCCATTATATAGATAATCAATAATGATAGAAACCCATTATATAGATAATCAACAATGATAGAAACCCATTATAGAGATAATCAGCAATGATAGAAACCCATTATATAGATAATCAACAATGATAGAAACCCTTTTTATATATAACATTATTGTAACTGGGGCTATCCGGAAAGCTGCACGCCAGAGACAGGCCACAGCCACCGTGGCTGCTACGGCCTCTGCGAAGCAGCATGCCATGGTGCAGGTGGGGTGTTGGCATTTTTTCATCTATCAAATTGGTTGAAACCATCTGAATTCATCATATTGAAACTACTTGGAAATGAAAGTTGAAAGATGTTTTTTCAAGATGTGCATCATTGATTATTATTTTTTGAATGGCAGATCAACATTTTTTACAGATTACAGTACATATATTGAATGGCAGATGTGCAGTTTAATTATGGTTGGAATGATGGTTAATGATGGTTAATGATGATTACATATATAACCATTAACCATCATTAACCATCATTCCATTTGATCCCAAAAATCTCCGTTTTTGACACCGGATTCCTCCGATCTGCCCAGGCCGAAGCAACTGGGAAGGGCAGTTACAATGCCACGGCGACGGCCCATGCGGAGCATACAGAGCCTTGGTGTTCCAACGTGGTTGAGCTGGTCATCAGTTCTGTGATATGTAATGTGCATGTAATAATATATATATAATATGTATATATATATATCTATATCTATATATCTGAAAACCTGAGCACTTGTTTATATATATAAATATCCATATAATATATATATATACGCATATATATACTGATATTGTTAAACTTTTTAGTATTGTTATTATTAACTAATATTTGTTTAGCTCATTTGTAGTATTGTTGATTGACATCAATGAATATTGATATGCTTATCATCATTAGCATGCCAATTATGATTTCCATGAGGATCATGAGGATACTTGTATTTTCTTCTTATTACCTTTATTTTTATTCTTAACTATTTTCTATTTGCGCCACTATTGTTGTCACTAGAATCACTACTATGATTGTGATGGGTTCTTATCATTAGTCATTAATCAAGCATTAATCTTTTATATAATCATCAATTAGTATTTGATTAATCACTATTGATAATATTCTGATGAATGACTATTCCAGAGTCAGTTCAAACAAAATTTGTTTGATCTGTCACTCTGCCAAGGCCTATGCGGAGGCCACCGATCAGGTGACGGCCAGCTATCAGGTGGCTCTGTTCCGTGCGTTGGGTCCTGTAATTAATGCCCAAAAGGATGGGGCGGTACAGTACAAGTGATACCCGTAGAATCCGTACATATGTACATACATATGTATAGATAAAGATTGACATGGATACAGGCATATATTTTCATATGTATTTATTGATATATTAAAACACAGTTAATGATAGACGTATGACTATAGCTAGGTGTTTTGTTGTCGGATTCTGATACCCTGGGAGGCCTCCGCAACAGCGCTGGCCGGATCTCCCGTCAAGGAGAACAGTGACGTTATCACAAAGGCTCACATCAAAATCGACACTTTGCTCTACATGAGGGGATTATGTGGAACTATACTACCTATAATATATATACATACATACATACATACATACATACATACATACATACATACATACATAGATACATACATGGATACATACATAGATACATACATAGATACATACATAGACACATAGACACATAGATACATAGATACATCGATACATAGATACATAGATATATACATACAGGTATACATACATACATACATATATATATATATACATATACATATACATATACATATTAATGTATTTACACACACACACACACGCATATATATATATATGGGGGTTGAAATAATTCTATAGGGGAATCCCGTTCTTAACCAACGAGTATAATGAGCTACATGAAGGTTGAAACAGCTGAAATGGATGAAGGTAATCCCTCTTGTTTTGGAAGTTGTTGATGATATTGATCTCAAGTTGTGTATTTTTCTAAAGGTTTTGATGATTCTGCTACATTGATGTCAACATGTTTGTCGTGGGATTTATAATATCATAACCCCTTTAAGGGTACTTTTCAGGGGGGACCATACCAAAATGTAAGATACATTTTTTGGGACCCCCCCCCCCCTTAAATGTAAAATTGGTCGCTGAACGTGCCCCAGGTGTCGTTTTTGTGGGGAGGGTCTTCAAAATACCTTCAAAATGTAAGCTTACATGGTCAAGGCCCCCCTCAAAAACACCTTGAAAAATGTAGCTTACATTTTGGGTACGTCCCCCCCACTAAAACGGTGGTGATTCTATAATGATGTTGTAAGGATCTATTAGCAGGAGCTGCAGAACTAATGTGGTAATTGCAGTGTATGTGCCAGCCAGCAGAGCGTCGCATGTTGTAGACAGTGTAAGCATCAGCGGTGAAGCTTTGGTTGTCATCCTTGCTTCTTTGATGATGTGGGTGACGAGTTGCCGGAAATGTCCCTAGTTGGTGGTATCAATTTCGAAGATACCTCATTCTTTCATCCCAAACCGGCATGATTCGCATCGTGTGAGGAAATATTTCTGATATTGCAGGTGTTGCATCAACCCAACAACTCTATAGGTCTTGCTTTATGATATATATATATACAACACCATATCCTTTTCTGAATAAAATAGAAAGGATGTAGGAACAGTCATTCCTCATTTGCTTCAAAAATATAGATATTAACCCAGCTTTGCAACCCAACAGCATACCTGAATCTTCCACCTACGTCTTTTTTCAGACCCTGTGCCAAAGTCCTGTTTTTTCAGTACCCAGAAAACTTTTCAGGACCTACTCTCAAATTCAGGACCTGGCCATTTTGGGGTATCAATGGTAATGGCAATCATTGGGTGCAAACATGTGAAACCAACATTTGGTGGATATTCAAGCCATTGGCATTGATCCGCGCAAATAAAAGCACTCCCAGCCCAAACTCATGGCAAGGCAGGATCAGAATATAGTATATTCCAGAAAGTATGTCAGAATAGATGCCAGATAGGATGCCAGAAAGAATGTCAAATAGAATCTCAGAAAAGAATGTAAGATAGTATGTCAGAACATATATGCCACATATACGTCCAGATGATATGTCAGAAACTATGTCAGAATAGTGTGTCAGGGTGGGGATCACTCTTAATAAGGCAATTTTGAAAATATATTTCAGGTTCGGAATTTTCAAACTGTTGTCCTTCAGGCGCCGAAGCTCCCGTTGAAGGTCAGCATCGCCCCATGTCAACTGGTCCAGTCCCACTTCCATTTCAACAAGTCCAACTTCAT
Organism: Cladocopium goreaui; assembly: GCA_947184155.2. Taxonomy (NCBI): domain Eukaryota; class Dinophyceae; order Suessiales; family Symbiodiniaceae; genus Cladocopium; species Cladocopium goreaui. The sequence continues at coordinate 13,516 of CAMXCT020004124.1, read as the reverse complement.
CGATTAGGGTGTTGGTTGAATGGACTTGGGACTCTAGCTGGCACGGCATCCCTTGTAACCCTGTAGGCACTGTAGTGGGCAAAAAGATTGTAACACACAGAATCAGCATCATTTTGATCAGGCATTCTTTTTGCTAATCCTTTCTCCCTATTACGAAAAATACCCCCGAATGACAAAAACTAGGTGCGATTTCCAATTTTGGGAAATGTCAAATTGGTTAATTTGATTTTTAATTGATCCCCTTGAGGAAACAATTTTAAAAATGAAGGTACCATGTGAGGCTTTCACCCCCAAAGAATAAAAAACTAGTCAACACCGGGGTGTCTTTTATTGGGGTCCGTCCTTTAAAATCGTCAATTTTAGTTTTTTTAATTTAAGTGTTGGTGTTTTATTTGATACTAGGCGAAAGCTTCGAAATCCGATTCTTGGTAGTATTCTATTTAAAGATTATTTTCATGGATTTTGAAATTAGAAACAAAAAACGGTTTAATCCCTTCCCCCTGTTGCTAAACAGTCGCCCCTTCACCCACCCACCCAAATAACAAACACCTGGAGGAGTTTTTAGTATTGGGGGGGTCTTTAGTATTAGGGTACGAAGCTTCCCCCTAATACTGATAAAAAAAAACACACACACACACATATATATATATATACACATATTTCTATTTCAAAATCGATCAGATTTCTTTCTTTTTAAATCCAATTAAAATATGGCAAACAAGTGGATTCCGAAGCTTAATATCAAATAAAAAACCCCAACATAAAAAAACTATGTATGTTTTTCTATTTCGGAATCGATTAGATTTCCTTTTCAAAATAAAGTAAAATATGGCCAAAAAATTGGATGTCGAAGCTTTTCCCTTATATTAAACCCTAATATCATTTTGTTTTTTTTCCTGTTTCAAAATCGATTAGATTTCCTTTTGGAATCTAATGAAAGAAACAAAAAACTGATTTTGAAGCTTTCCCCTAATATCAAATTAAAATCTAATTATTAAAATATGTTCAAAAATTGGATTTCGATGCTTCCCCTAATCTTGCATGAAAAATTCCAATATAAAAAACTAAATTTGTTCTATTTCAGAATCGATTAGATTTCCTTGTAAATTCAAATTAAGATATTGCCAGAAATTGGATTTCGAAGCTTTCCCCTCATATTAAACCCTCATATCAAAGACTATTTTTTCTATATCAAAATTCATTAGATTTCCTTTTGAAATCTAATTAGAATATGGTCAAAAATTGGATTTTGAAGTTTTCCCCTAATATTACTTTAAAAACCCTGATATAAAGTATTATTTTTTCTTTTTTGAAATCGATTCGATTTCCTTTTAAATTGTAGTAACAAAAATAAAAACAAAAACCGGATTTCGAAATGTTTCCTCTAATATTAAATTACCAGCCCTAATATATTAAAAAAAAACTGTTTCAAAATCGATTAGTTTTCTGTTTAACATATAATTAAGATATTGCTAAAATTGGATTTCGAAATTTTCCCCTAAGATTAAATTAAAAACACTAATTAAAAAAAAACTATGTTTTTTCGATTTCAAGAATCGATTAGATTTCCTTTTGACGTCCAGCAAAAATATTGCCAGGAAATGCCAAAAAGTGGATTTCGAAATTTTCCTCAATATTATATAAACGTTGTAATATAAAATACTTTTTTTTTCGACCTTAAAAGACCCTAGTTTAAAAAATCACCGGGGCTGACTAGTTTTTATTTTTTGGTGGTGAAATCCTGAAATGGGACCTTCATGTTTAATTTGTTTTTGAAAAGGTATCAATTAAAAGTCAAACTGGCCAGCCTGAAATTTCCCAAAATTTAACGCGGACCCTAGTAAAAGGAATCAATGTAATATTTTAGTATTTAGGGTACGTTTAGTAAAAGGAGGTGGGGATTAGTAAGGTTTTCAATTTAATATAAGGGGAAGCTTCGAAATCCAATTTGGCAAGATTTGAGTTAGATTTTGAATAGGAATTAAATCGGTTTTGAAATATAAAGTTCATTTTTTAAAACGAATGTTTTCAATTTAATGTCAGGGGGAAGCTTCGGAATCCAATTTTGGCAATATTTTAGTTAGATGTTATTTAAAAAATGTTTTCCAATTTAGTTTTTTTTTTTAACCAAGGGGGAAGTTTCGCACCCTCATACTAAATACCCACTAAATACAAAAAATTATTCCGTGTGTTCATTATTGGGTGGGGAGGGGCAGACGGTTTATTATGACGCAGGGATTGGTCAGGCATCACTTGCTGGAATTATTGGATTCTTTTGGGATGATTGGTATGATGTTTAGTCAGGCATGGTTCCCTTCAGTCATGCACGATTTTTGCAAAAATCCTATTTAGGCACGACCCCAAAATCCCAGCCCGGCAAATTCCGGCCCGGGCCCGGCAAATTCCGGCCCGCGCCCTGCAAATTCCGGCCCTGCGTTTTTCCAAAATCAGGCAAAACCAGTAAATCAGGTATTAAGTCAGGTGTAGTTACCTTTTAAGTCATTAAGGCTAGTCAGGCATGGTTCCAGTGGGTACCTTTTAATTGTGAAGGCTAGTCAGGCATGGTTCCCTGAATTCAGGGGCATGGGTACCTTTTAATTATGAAGGCTAGTCAGGCATGGGTTCTGTTAAGTCAGGCGTGGGTGGGTACCTCTTAATTATGAAGGCTAGTCAGGCATGGTTCCCTTAAGTCGGGTGTGGTTACGCTTTAAGTCATGAAGGCTAGTCAGGCATGGGTACCTTTTAAGTGATGAAATCTGAATCAGGCGGAGCTCCTATTCTAAATGTGTTAAATCCAATTGTTCAGTGTGGAAAATCGATTTTTTGGCTGGTCTACGGGCAAACCCTGTGTCTTCCAATACCATAGCGTGCTGATGTCGCTTGCCTGCATAATAGTTAAGGCCAAAGCTTAGGTCATCAGTGTGATCCTGAAATGGCGCCACGACCAAGAAGATGACATGTGTAAAATGGGCCCTGGATTAACAAAGGCTGACTAATGAATTTGGAGGATGCCACTAAAGTATGACATGTAATCACTTTTGAGGAGCACTCTATGGCACGCAGCGCGCGCAGCCTGCTTTACGGTTTAGCGTTTGAAAGTTTTAGGCTTTGCCTCTATGGCACGCAGCGTTTGAAAGTTTAACCGTTTACCTCTATGGCAGGCTGCGCGCGCAGTACGCGTTACGGTTTAAAGTTTGAAAGTTTTAGGGTTTATGTGTGTGGCACGCAGCGCGCGCAGCGCGCATTAGGGTTTAGGGTTTGGAAGTTTTATAGTTTATTTTATTGCACGCAGCGTGCACAGCGTGGGTTGAACTTTAGGGTTTCGAAGTTTTAGGGTTAACCTCCATGACACGATGGTTTAGGGTTTGGAGATTTTAAGGGGTACTTCTATGGCACACAGCGCGCGCAGCGCGCGTTAGGGTTTAGGGTTTAGGGTTTGGAAATTTTAGGGTTTACCTCTATGACACGAGAGTTTCAGGTTTGAAGATTTTAGGGATTATTTCTATTGCACAAAGCGCGCGCAGCGCGCATTAGTGTTTAGGGTTTGAAGGTTTTAGGGTTTATCTCTGGCACGCAGCGCGCACAGCACGCATTAGGGTTTAGGGTTTGGAAGTTTTAGGGTTTATTTTATTGCATGCAGCGCGCACACCGCGGGTTAAACTTTAGGGTTTGGAAGTTGCATAACACGATGGTTTAGGGTTTGGAAATTTTAGGGTTTACTTCTCTGGGACACAGCGCGCGCACCGCGCATTAGGGTTTAGGGTTTGGAAGTTTTAGGGTTTACTTTATTGCATGCAGCGCGCGCAGCGCGCATAGAGTTTAGGGTTTGGAAGTTTTAGGGTTTCAAGGGTTCCAAGGTTCCAGGGTACCAGGGTCCCACGGTTTCAGGGTTCCAAGGTTTCCAGGGTTCCAAGGGTTCCAAGGGTTCCAGGGTTTCAGGGTTCCAGGATCCCAGCAGGGTGCCAGGTGTGCAGGGTTGCAGGGTTCCAAGGTTCCAGGGTTCCAAGGTAGCAGGGTTCCAGAATCCTTGAGGGTTCCTGGGTGCCAAGGTTCCAAGGTTTCAGGGTTCCACGGTCGCAGGGTTCCAAGGTTCCAGGGTTTCAGGGTTCCAGGGTTCCAGGGTTCCAGGGTTCCAGGGTTCCGGGGTTCCAAGGTTTCAGGGTTCCAGGGTTCCAGGGTACCAGGGTCCCACGGTTTCAGGGTTCCAAAGGGTTTCCAGGGTTCCAAGGGTTCCAAGGGTTCCAGGGTTTCAGGGTTCCAGGATCCCAGCAGGGTGCCAGGTGTGCAGGGTTGCAGGGTTCCAAGGTTCCAGGGTTCCAAGGTTGCAGGGTTCCAGAATCCTTGAGGGTTCCAGGGTGCCAAGGTTCAAGGTTCCTCAGGGAACGGTTCAGTTCCAAGGTTCCAAGGTTTCAGGGTTCCAGGGTTCCAGGGTTCCAGGGTTCCGGGGTTCCAAGGTTTCAGGGTTCCAGGGTTCCAGGGTTCCAGGGTTCCGGGGTTCCAAGGTTTCAGGGTTCCAGGGTTCCATTCCGGATTTTGAAGGCTGCAAGTCCCCGCGAGCCAGCCCCAGCCCTAGAGATTGAAACCCAACAGGCCCTGCTGTTGGGAATATACAACCAAATGTATGATATATTAGAATATATATATATACATGTATACATAAATAAATACATATATATATACATAACCAGTGAATAACCCTCATACCTTGCTATGTTGCATTTTCAATCCGTTGAAGCTGTGGCACCATCGACGCACTGAGGAAGCCCAGGCCACTTCTGTGGAGAAGGCCACAGCCAGCGCCACGCGCAGAGCCAACGCCACCAGGCACTGGCTAGGATATAGATGGGATATTAGATGGGATATACTGTACATTTAATATACATATGGATATATGGGATATATATATATATAATGATATACATATATATATATATATATGGGATATGTTATACATATGGTATATGTTTATATATATATATGGGATATAATGTCGGCATTACCCAAAATGTGATGATTTGTCATCATTTTGTCTATCAAAATGGCTAGAATTTGGGTATACATCCTATTTTCAGACAGATCCTATAAATGGTAAATATAAAGGGATGATAATCTGAATGAATTAGTTCACGATGATCATGACCGAACCCCTTGCGATGTTACTGGAACAGTGGGGATTGGGGTAACCCCAAATGACCGAACTTTTTAGGTGAGTGAACAATAAGTATAGTTTATCCAGATCAATGGAAGTGCTCTCATCTCCTGGGCATGTGATCCATCATCACCATCCAACACCATTCTTGATGAGTTTTCATCAGCACCATCCATCCGCAATCATCACACTCCAACATACATTGTTACATCATCATACTCCAACACCAATCATCACTATCCATCAATAAGTATCTATCACTCTCCGTTGCTATACACCATCCAACACTGTAGTACCTCCACGGAAAATCTTCAATTCACCATCCAGGCTTGCATTTGCTCTCAGCAAGCACAAAAGCATGGCTTCTGTTGAAACAAATGTTTGGCTATTTGGTGTTAGGAAATCGTAGCAGCTCCAAGTTACCCTAATTCAGAACTGATAGTAAAGCAATAATAAACCATCCCCAAATATCTCCAAACTTACCACAAATGGTTGCTACAAAACAGCGATCCAGGTCCGCCTCTGCCACTGTCAACGAAGGTGTGGGTCGGGAGATCAGCTTGGACTGGTATCGAGATGTCGACGTAGATTAGATATTGGTGCCCTGAACCATTTTTGTTACTGAAATAGAATAACATACCATACATATAAGGATATTATACTCTAATATAATATGTTCATATGTATATATAATTATATATATATACTTTTAATATATTTTAATATACTTTTATAATCTTATATATATATATATACATACATATCCTGATTCAGTCGAGGTTCCCTTGAGTCTGAGACACGCCCGGGTCTTTCTGCAACGGCTGGCGGATCGGGCTCTCGAGGTGTTGATGTGCAGCTGTCTCAGACCGGCACAGGCGTGCCATGGGGGTTTCCATAGTCATGGGGATACCCCAATAGCTGGATGGATAATGGACAATTCTATTCAAATGGATGATTTGGATTGATTTGGGGGTATTCCCATGACTTGGGAAACCTCCAGTTTTTCCAGGTTTACGGTGAGGAAGCTGTGCTTCAGCACAGCTTTTTTGCTAGACATTCGATTGCATTTTGCAGGTCCAAATCAGAAGATGCTTTAATGCTTTCAGGTAAGATGTTTCAAGAGCCAACTAATGATTGGAGAGGCACATATACACAGAACTTCTTCAGGAATTGAACGTTTTCTATGTTGAATATGATTAGGTTATTGGGTGATGTTTGAATATGTTTTTAAATATGTTCTTATTCACATATATATATATATAATATTGTATATATTGAATCATCATTTCTGTGAGTTATCGAAGGAAGTTTTGAAGTCAAACTTCAGAAGAGAAGAAGAGAGAAGATCAGAGAAGAGAAAGAGTCAGAAGAAAGAAGATCCAATTGCAAAAAACACAACTCCAACCACCTTTCGATCCATCAGTGGATTCGCTCTGCCATCCGTGACTCACAACAACCAACCTCTCCTATAGGTTTCTTATTTTTGAAATTTCCGCCACCGCCTTGTGTGGTACTACTGGTATACAATGGTAGATGTATATTATCCATCCATACGCACGGCAATTTGTTTTTCCCACTTGACCCATGTCTTGGGGAGAGGGACCAAAAAAAAAACAAATAAGGATCAAAAAAAAAACAAATAAGGATCAAAAAAAAACAAATAGGGATCAAAAAAAAACAAAATCCAGAAAACATGAGAAAACACAAGGAAACTATCACGAAATGAAGGCAAAACCCTTGGATCAAAAAAAACAAAATCAGGACAGGAAAGAAAGAAAGAAAGAAAGAAAGAAAGAAAAAAAGAAGGAAGGAAGGAAGGAAGGAAGGAAGGAAGAAAGAAAGAAAGAAAGAAGTAACCTTCTCTTGAAAAATGAAAGGAAAGCTTCCTTCTCTTGACCCCCCCACCCGCTTTTATTTTTTAGCCGGCTCCCCTTGCTACCTACTATTCTTTTTTTTCACAAGCATCATCGTTGTTTATTTGGATTCATTTAATCTTGATTGATATCCATCGCGACTTGTGCCTATGTACTTCTTTCTTGGTACGCATTGCGGGGGGAGGCGCTGCGCCCTCCCCCCTGCACCCCCACCCGCTTTTTTTTTAATCGGTTCCCCTTGCTACCTACTATTCTTTTTGTTTTTCATAAGCATCACCGGTTATTTGGGTTCATTTTATCTTGATTGATATCCATCGAGATTTGCGCGTATGTACTTCTTTCTTGGTACGCATTGCGGGGGGAGGCGCTGCGCCCTCCCCCTGCACCCCCCCACCCGCTTTTATTTCTTAATTGACTTCCCTTGCTACCTACTCTCTTTCATTTTTTTCATAGGCATCGTTTCTTTGGGTTCATCTTCTCTTTCTTAATCTTTATTTATATCCATCGAGACTTGAGCCTGTGTGCTTCTTTCTTGGTACGCATTGCGGGGGGAGGCGCTGCGCCCTCCCCCCTGCACCCCTCCACCCGCTTTTATTTTTTAATCGACTTCCCTTGCTACCTACTCTCTTTCGTTTTTTTTCATATGTATCGTTTCTTTGGGTTCATCTTCTCTTTCTTAATCTTTATTTATATCCATCGAGACTTGAGCATGTGTGCTTCTTTCTTGGTACGCATTGCGGGGGGAGGCGCTGCGCCCTCCCCCCTGCACCCCCCCACCCGCTTTTATTTTTTAATCAGCTTCCCTTGCTACCTACTTTATTTCTTTTTCTTCGCAAGCATCGTTTATTTGGGTTTATTTTTTATATAATCAATGTTTTCATTCTTGCTGCTACTACTACTACTACTGCTACTACTAGTACTACTACTACTAGTACTACTACTGCTAGTACTACTAGTACTAGTACTAGTACTACTACTGCTAGTACTACTAGTACTAGTACTAGTACGAGTACTACTACTACTACTACTACTACTACTACTACTACTACTACTACTACTACTACTACAACTACTTTCTTCCTTCCTTCCTTCCTTCCTTCCTTCCTTCCCTCGATTTCGTTTTTGTTTTGATCCTTATTTGTTTTTTGATCCTTATTTGAACTTATTTGTTTTTTGCAAGATCGGAGAAACACACTTACAAGTATTATGACACATCGTGGACGAACACTCGACCAGACAACATGCAAGCACTACGTGACCTGTTCCTGGAAATGTATGTGCCGGCCAGAGGCCCGGCAAAGCGCGCAAACTAGCTCTGGCCAAGCCTTTGTTGCCACAAAAAGGTGGATGGTATGGCCCACCAACTGCTACGTTTAGTGTTGCGGTACTACTGCTGCCGCTGTAATCCGCTGTATGCTGTGACAGCGCAACAAAGGTGGATGATAAGGCCCATCTACATTGCGAAATGTATCATGACCATGTGACGCTTTGCGGGGGGAGGCATTGCGGGGGGAGGCGCTGCGCCTTCCCCCCTGCACCCCCCCACCCGCTTTTATTTTTTAATCAGCTTCCCTTGCTACCTGCTCTCTTTCATTTTTTCATAGGTATCGTTTCTTTGGGTTTATCTTCTCTTTCTTAATCTTTAATTATATCCATCGAGACTTGAGCCTGTGTGCTTCTTTCTTGGTACGCATTGCGGGGGGAGGCGCTGCGCCCTCCCCCCTGCACCCCCCCACCCGCTTTTATTTTTTAATCGACTTCCCTTGCTATCTACTCTCTTTCGTTTTTATTCATATGTATTCCCATTTGTTTTTTTTTTGATCCTCCCTTTCCGCAGTTTCTTGACGATTTTCACTACGATCGTCCTTATTTGTTTTTTTTTGATCCTTATTTGTTTTTTTTTGATCCTTATTTGTTTTTTTTTTGATCCCTCGATTTTGTTTTTTTTGATCCTTATTTGTTTTTTTTTTGATCCCTTAGCCCATGTCTTGCTCGACAGGCGAAGGTGATGCCGAAGTGTCCAAGACCGCCAGTGCCACTGCGGAAGACACGGAGACGGTGACGAAGAGCTTGGGATTTGTAGGGAGCATGGGCTGGGTGACCATGGATAAATGATGGTTGTAACACTAGTATCACTAATCAAAAATTGCGGTAAGATAAGATGTACTGTAACATTTTGTAAAGTGGTAAACACAATGATAATCCTCCAATTCTGGAGGCTTCATATCACCCATTTCTGGTGATATTGGGATGGTTTACTATTGGATTTACCACATGAACCATCATTACTACTTTATAATGAGGACATACCATCTCCATATAAAATAAAACTATAAAATGGTGCCAGTATGGGACTTCATGAGGATTGCTGGGAAACCAACCACATGTATATAATGGAAACATTCAATGAAACATGTAACTACATAACAATACATTTGGGTGTGTCTGAAAATGGTGTATAACCCCAGTTATGGTCATTTTGATATTGAAAAATTATGATAAACCACTGGACTTTTGGGTACCCAATTTTCAGACAAACCCAACTACAAAAAATGGGAATAGTATGGGATTGACTTACAAAAACCAAGGGGATTGACTATCAAACAATCCATCAAAGATGGGGCTGACCGCAACCACTAAGTTATGAATGGCTCATTAAGGGCTTACCCAGGACCAACTATGATTATTGGCTTATCAACCTTATGAACTATCTAAGGTTCAGGGGTCTACCGTGGGTTGGGTTGAGTCGCCATGATACCGTTCTGTAATCAAACATGGCAATGGGAAATCCCCGAGAAGTGTTTTTTTTTAAATGGGAAAATCATCTACAAATTGGTGATTTTCCAGCAAACCATGTTTGATGACCGGAGAATCTATAATCGTCAAAAATGGTGATATTGATCTTCAATCACCGGGATATAACTCCGTAAAGATGGTTGGTTAGGGCGGCAAACATGGGTAGGTCAGGAAAGTGGGGTACCATTTTGTGCCGACTTTTTGTTGCCCTTTATGGAGGTTCCCTCTACCGTCGTCGGGAGGTTCACAATTTTGACCAGTATTTAGCTGTGGGATTGGTGATGCAACTGCAACTGGTGTAATTCCCCATGGATAGAGAAGATGTCACAGTGGTGTTCTGTGGCACTTGAGTATCTTCTCACCACATCATTCCTATGGACCATTCATCGCCCATGGCTCGTTCATGAGCCGCAGCGATTTGTCTAAGGACCATGAAGGTTGGTTCTGAAGGTGTGGGCAAGTTGAAGAAGTTTTTCGAGGTGCCATAGTACACCAAATCCAATGTTTGATCATTTCCCTATCAAAGTTGCCATTTTGGAGTATTCCCCATTTTTAGACACACCAAAATCCTTTGGTCCACTTCTTGCGAACGTCATGATCATCCACTATTCCAGCTCTACGATGCTCTACGTAGCTGTATCTTGGACGTTCATAGGTTGCCTTTGCCCCCACAGTTTCAACACTTGTCAGAAATCCGTTGTGCATACCTTGGTACTCTAAATGCATCCTTTGATGCGCCAAAAAGTGTTGTTTTGCCAATAGGTTTCATGTGAAATGGCCGACAGGCCTCAGCCACTGCCCAGTCTTGGGTTGCATCAAAGGCTTGCATTTCAGCTCGCAAGGCGCAGATGGATCAGTTTGCACCCCTTACACTCCAAAAAAGGTCCATGAAATGGTTGAATGATGCCCTTGGAATCCATGAATTTCCAAAATATCTTGGAATACATGATGTTGAATATATATATATATAATTATATATATAATTATATATATATATATAATATATTTCTTAAGATGTTCAAAGCATGAAAACTGCACAACTGCATCCTATGTTTGGAGCCAGCGGCGAGGCACGAAGCTTGTTGGATTCGACTGCCATGCAGCTGCATGGAATTCCCTTCGCACTGGCTGTCTACAACAAGGCACGTCGCAGGGGGTGGCAAAACAAAAAGGTTTGATAAGGTTTCGCCCATTAATTATGATATACTTACGTATATACATAATATATATATATATATTAAATTAATATAAATATATATGTATGTATATAATTATATATAATGTGTTTTTCTTTGTAGAATAACCATAAGTAGTTTTGCAGGTTAACCAGCCTCTAAGGCCCAGTATATGACATGTGTCAAATTACCACTAAGGCTAAGGATATGATTTTTTTTGCTGATGTGATCAAGAATTTCTTCATGGGATACCATTGCTGGATCGATCAAGAATTTCTTCATGGATAAACTACCATTCATGTCATTCATGGACACACATATCATGACATGAAATCAACCCATTAGATATCGTAAAATGATGACTTTTCCTATTAGATAGCCCTTTTTTCCCATTTTGCTGTGATATTCTATGAATCCCTTACCTCCCATTCCTTATCATTATCCGACCAATTTTTCCCGATGGTTAGTATCCCAGAATTGGTTTAAGGGAAAATCTGCAGAAGACACCCACGTTCAGAGGGTTTCTTAAACCGTGACTATCTGCTGATTGGTTCCGTTGAACCAATCCGATGGAGAATCCCATCAAATCCCCATCCCCATGTGCTGGTGATTTTTCTGGTTCTATATCCCAGTTGATGGTTTCTACCATTGAATCCTCATAAATCACAAGTTGTTGGTTAAGATCCCAAGAAAACTATGCAAAAATCCCATGAAATTCCATAAAACACCCCACCAAATCCCCCTAAATTGGCTGGTTCCAGGCCCATCCTCCGCTTGGTTTCAGGCCCACGCCGTAGCCTTCGAGAAGGCCAAGGGCAAGGCTGCTGAGATGGCCCTCAACACTGCCCAGGGGGTGCCGCTGGGCGGGTCAGGTTTCTCTTGTTTTTTCCCAGGGTTTCATATTGTTTTGGTAGAGTAATTAGGTTAATTATGAAAATGAATTAGAGGAATTAAGTCATTAAGTTAGTTACAGTATTAATAACTACTAAGTATTCTGAACATGATGATATCAATTTATACTAAGTTAAGTAATTTAGCGATATGTCTACAGCATTAATAGGGAATCTCGAGAGCCTTTGGCTCACCCCATTTGTTGGGAATTTAGATAGCCCTAGCTCCGAACCGCTTCCTCCAAACCACTGGGAGAGCGTAATCAAAAAAAATGTGACTGGGAGAGCGCTAGGAGGTTCAATAAACAATGACTTGTTGATGATTTGTTGTTCTTTTTGATTATTGTTTTTCGGATGCAACGTAAACCATGGGTTTTGGTGGCAAACATGTGTGTCTAGGATATTTGCGCATACTTGCACAATTTTCACACATGTGGATGGTACATGATTGTACATGCCAAGTTGTTCGAAATGCATCGTTTGTTGGTGACCACAGATTTTTTTTTGATGATCCCAAGGGACTTTTAGCATCAGCTCGCCAGGCAGCAAAGAGACAGGTGGAGAGAGAGCTGATAGCCCAGATCCAAAGCTATGCCAAGGAGTCAGATTGCATTGCGATTGATGATGACTATATATGACTATGACTGATGTGTTTGACGGTTTGACGGAGACTCCGTTTTTTTTTTTATGGAATACGATTTTAACATATTTTAACAGGAATCATGTGCTAAACCGAATAATAATAAACCAAACCCCAAATCACCATCTTTATATTATAAACTATCCCCAAATGGTAGATTTATGGCATAATTTATGGCATTGGGTTTCCCACATCATAGATTTAGAAAGGTTTCATCCGATCCAAAGGACATGCCAGTGTTTGAATGAACGCATTCAGCAGGTCCTGTACCTCTGAAAGTTACACTCACCGCTCAACGTGTAAAAGGAATGTAGGTTTCGATATCCTTGATTTAAAGAGATTCCCAAATCAAAAGGTATTCCACGAACTTAAGCTTGTTTCTTTTTTGACACCAGTTTTCGGTTTGAAACAACCCATGTTTTGGGTTTGTTTTTGAGGTCAAAAAAGCAATCGCAGGAGCATTCAGCGGAGCTGAAGGACTTGGCCATGGAGGATGCTGTTAAAAGCACCTTGGGTCAAAAGAAACAGCTGGAGGCCATAGCAACCGCGGGATGTGAGCCATGGTCATCGGCCAGTGGCCAGGAATGGAGTTGACTTGAGGTTGACTCTCAAATGCTGTTCTGATGGAGCCGAAGGGTTCTTGCGAAATCAGGGAGTGCTTTGCGGTTTCGGCTTGATGTCAAGTTGGCAACAGCTACGTGTTGAAAGCCTGAAACACAATCATATTTGTTTTTTTGGGTCCATTGATTACTGACTGGAGAAAATACGTCCAGGGATATTTGCCAACAAGAAGTGGGAATGGACACTTGAGGGAACACCAAACGCCAATGAATCTGAAGTGTTATCGTGCAATTTTAAAGCTTCTTGGATTGCCTGCTGAAGAGTATAGATGTATGTGCCTATACTATGTATATATACACACACACGCATGTTTGCATGCTGTAGACTATATCGGGTATACTATATATAATATTATATAATTATCTATATAT
>CAMXCT020004123.1:0-45264 GCA_947184155.2 Cladocopium goreaui | reverse complement strand
TGCCATTTCGATTTTCCGTTTCAGGTGCCCCCAGGCGCCCGCCCGGGCTCCACTTTGTTGGTGGATGTGGGGAACGGCCTGGCAGTGCCAACCTTGGCGCCTTGGCCTCGAAGCAGATCCATGATGGGTGACCCATGGTGACCCTGTGGTATACAACTCCAACATACAACTCCAACTAATAATTATATGGATATAATTATATGGAAGATCACCACTTTGAATAGGTAAATCAACTATTTTAACATGGGCTATGTTCAATAGCCATGTTAGTTTACTGCAGGGTATTCATTTAACCATCAAATTATTAATTATGACGATAAGCGTCCATTATGGATGTTATTTAGGAAAGCAATAGTAAATCAACCCTAATTTTACCACACGTTGGTGGTGCATAGTGTTATAAGCCATGAAAATATGGGTTGTTTATGACATTGCTTTACCAACAGTAAGTTGGGATGCAAACCTCTGTAACTGAAGTGATATATCCACTGATTGGATGGGTTTGAAGGGAAATCAACGAGAAAGCCAATGGCTGTCGAAAGTGGCTTTATGATATGTCCACTGATCACTGGAACTGCACTTCCAAGTAGAACTTGCAGAATTTGCTGAGATGGCCTAGTTCTTATCAAACACAGGGGCTTGGACCAATGAATAGCGGCTTTTTAAATGGGACTGCAACAAATGATGCATTTTTGAGGCAAGTCTTTCACTAGGTCTGGGGGCACACGGATGATCACATTCGATCAGAGTGGGTTTTAAGCCGCCTATGTTGGCAGATTCTTGGCACAAAATGGTTCAAATCTCCTGATGCTCAAGTGCCAAAGTACCCTTTTCAGCTTTGTTTTTGTTGTCAAGAAAAGAGTTTGAAACGTCGATTGGCAAATGTGGAACATGTGCTACTGTTCAACTTAGAATGCAAAGGACCCTCCATGAGCACATGATCCATCAAAAAGATGGTTTTAACAGCGGCACCAGCAATCTTTTCCCTCAGGAATTATACTCAAAAAAGGTCCAGCGGTTGTTTCATTTTATGGCTCGGACGCTTGCTAGTATTTGCGTATGAAGGAGACCGAACCCTGACTCAGCTCGTCACCATCAAAAACTGATAGGCATTGGAAACTATCTGGTGGCTGCTCCCCAATGCGATCCAGTCCAGCACCAGGTTCCGGAGTCTGCTTATGCCGGGCTCACTCTCACGCTGAGACGCTGAGGCATGAACTGGGAGGGCCAACGGTTCTCAAAGTGAAGATATCTTGGGTTATCACGAATTTTACGTGGGTTAAAGCCAGCGGACCTGCGGCTTTAATATAATATCGTGTTGCTTCGAATGCTCAAACTCATCTACCAAGAGTGAGGCAACAGATTGAACTCGAGACCGGTACTCGCAGGTAAGAGTTTGTGTCAACGCTTTCGAAGGATTAACAAATAGCCGAATCATTATCGGACCTTAGTTTGTCCGCCAGATGCCGGAATCCAATGACCCTAGTGGCTTAGCTGTGCTGTACATTGGGTCGCAATCCTCCTGTAATTTTGGACATAATTTTTCGATCATGTCAACTGATTCATTATGGGGGCACCCTCAAAAAGTGACGAATGTACGCTATCAAAATGGTAGCGATCTCAACTCAGCCCAGTTGATTTCACAGATCTTGCAGCTGAGGTTCCAGGCGTTCAATTGAGCGTTCAGCAGACGCTCCTGCTGCCATCATTGGGGCTGTGTTCTGTAGATTCTGTAGCCAACAGGTCACAATGACAATGGTTTTTTTCCTGGGCCAACAAGTTTCGATTTCACATGTCATTTCATGCGCTCACGTGTTTCCAGATGGGTTTGAACCACCAGACGAAGCGACAACCCCATTGGTTTCCATAGACACTGAAGGGTCAGGATGTGGAAGCTGGTGGCACAACATCATGGTTTTCAGCTTCACTGTCGCGTAGATTTGGCTGAAGGGTCCCCAAAAACGGTCGGTCGACCGCCCCAGAAAACCATCGGAAGATCTGGGTGGAAGATGTCACCGTCAGCTATTCGGCCGCTGCGCCAGCAGGGTGTGTTTGTTTGTCACTTTCTTTGGTGCAACACTATGCAACTACAAATAATCTTAAGTATGGTGCTCCGGATGGTTATATAGTTATATAATATGTTTGTGACTCACCAGTCACTTCACGTTTGCCCGGTGTTTTGGGATATCTAAAGGGATACCCATCCAATTACTCCCGGCCAATATAAGTGGTCTGCAACCCATGTGCAAATATGTATAACCATGATCAACCCACATCTAACATTACGAAACTTGGGATATTCCGCAACTGGGGTATGTACATTACAGTAATACGGTTAAACTACCGCTTTCCTAACTGAGATGCCCATCAAAGGAGGCATCAGTGAGTCCTGAAGGGATTTCGCACTCGTAGGAGCCACCCGGGGTGGTGAACGCTGGTGTTTTCACTGGGGCGACTGCCATGCGGCCGCCATGGGCAGGGGAAAAGAACATTTCTTGGAAACATCAGGCTTGGAATCGTGATTTTGGTGTATTTTGGTGATGATTTTGGTATATTTTATGGTGATTATGATGGTTCTACTACTGGTTTCGATGAGTTCGACCTGTCAGCCCTGGTTTATGTGAGAGATGACCCCCAAAAGACAACTTTCGTAAGCGAATTTGTTGGATGGGTTGAACGTCATTCAACGACGTTGCATCAGTGGTCAGTTCCAGTTCTTCACACCAGCGTCCTTAGGGGAGGACTTTCGGTCGTCGTTCAGCTTCACCAGAGAAAAGCTGCGCGATGTGGAGCAGGATGTAGCAGCAGTGCGGAGTGGTTTCCGATGGGATGGGTCAAACAATGGTGAAATCCATTCGAATCCCCTGATTTTCCGATAGATTTCTTGGGATTTTTCGGTATGTGTTGGGGGTAAACATCCATAGCTGCTGGCTCTTGTGATATCTTGTGATATTCGCCAGGGCACCGCAGTTTCGATCCATAGCCGCCATAGCCATTTCCAAGTTGTACTGGGGTGATTGCAGCAATGAAGCTAGTGAGCGGGATACATCCTTGTCATTGAAGGGGTCAGAACCACACTCCACGCACTCACACATTCAGCTGCCTCATCAGAGACTTGGTACTGCGGCAAGCCAAATCATAAAGCATACCCATAGCCATTTTTAGCCAATGACTTGCTATTTGGAGTGCTTCAGAACCATACCCCTGGGCATCCCAAAGATAGCAAAAAATGGTAATTTCCAGGCGAAGAGTTTGCCCAGATTCATAGTTGCTTACAGTACATCCCAATTATAATCATTACTGGTTGGTGTTTCATATTCATGTTCAACCATACCCATAGGATCCATGTATGCCATATATGGTAACATTTACCATCAATATACCCCAAATGTTAGCATATATACCAGCACCATGGATCCTATGGGATATATAAACATAATGATCCCCAATGACAAGCTGACAAGTGTCAGAGCTGGTGAAGCCACAAACCAAACATATCCATAGCCATGATATCCAGGCTGTAGGGATAGCGAAGAAATCCGGGAAGCCAAGTGGAAGCCAGTGCCTGCGAGCAGGCCACTAGTGAGTTGATGGGCGGGTTTGATGGTGGTTGATCTTTGTCCATTAAACCATGACTTTCTTATACTTTATGATTCTATGTTTATTGTTTAAATGTTCCATCCCACCTGGAATTTTATGATCCGAACAATATATGGGAGCCGTCCAAAAACCCCAGAAAGGTTTTTAGTAAAGGACCTATTCTCGCATTTTTCCCATGGTCTAAAACCTGCATCGCGCAAGTTTCGCGCAAGGGCGGCCCAAGGTACGCGCAAGTACTATTGTTATCATTATTACAAGTACTATTTTTAATTAACATTTTGATTACTACTACTACTACGACGACGACGACTACTACTACTACTACCACTACCACTACTACTACTACTACTACTACTACTAGTACTAGTACTAGTACTACTACTACTACTACCACTACTACTACTACTACTACGATACTACTACTACTACTACTACTACGACTACGACTACGACTACTACTACTACTAGTACTAGTACTACTACTACTACTACTACTAGTACTAGTACTAGTACTAGTACTAGTACTACTACTACTACTACTACTACGATACTACTACTACTACTACGACTACGACTGCGACTACTACTACATTACCACTACTACTACTACAACTACAACTACAACAACAACAACAACTACTACTACTACTACTACCGTATCTGATTTAGATCTTAAATATTAATATCTCGAGTTGATAAACATAGATAACCAGGGTGGTAAATAGGCCATCCAAAGAAAAAGGAGCAGATAGATAGATAGATAGATAGATAGAGATAAAGCAGCCAACGCCATGCAGCAGCAGTCCGGAGATGGTGAGCAGGAAGGTGTTTCAGAGTGGTTTCAGACCTCTTTTGGGCTTGTTTTTTGGGTACCCCCAGCTTTGGGAGATGAAAAAAGAAAGAGAAAAGGTAGAGAAAGAGAGAGAGAGAGAGAGACAGAGAGAGAAAGAGGGAAAGAGAGAGAGAGAGAGAGATAGAGAGAGAGAGAGAGGAAGATGGAAGATGGAGACAAACAGAAGGCGAGAGAGAGAGAGAGACAGAGAGAGGAAGAGGGAGAGGAGAGAGAGAGCGTTGTAAATGGTGAGCAGCGGGGTGTTTCAGAGTGGTTTCAGACCTCTTTTTGTCCGTAGGCTACCTCAGCTTTGGAGAAAAAACAGGAAAGAACGGGAAAAGAAAGAATAGAAGGGAGAAAGAGACAGAGAGAAAGAAGAAGTCTTGAGACGGTGAGCAGGAAGATGTGTCGAACTGGTTTCAGACCTCTTTTGGGGCCGGTTATGGGGCTACCTAGTTCTTAAGACATCCAAAAGAAGGGACTCAAAACAGATTGTACTTGAAACACATGCGGTCCGGAAAGACACGCAGCGGTCGGGAAAAGAGGATAACACGAGACAGAGATGGAGACAAACAGAAGGCGAGAGAGAGAGACAGAGAGACAGAGAGACAGAGAGAGGAAGAGGGAGAGGAGAGAGAGAGCGTTGTAAATGGTGAGCAGCGGGTGTTTCAGAGTGGTTTCAGACCTCTTTTTGTCCTTAGGCTACCTCAGCTTGGGAGAAAAAACAGGAAAGAACGGGAAAAGAAAGAAGAGAAGGGAGAAAGAGACAGAGAGACAAAGCAAGCACCCAAAACGTACTCTAATTGTAGCCATTGTGGCCCGGAAAGACCTGCAGCGGTCCTAATGTCTACAATTAGAATACTTTTTGGGCGCTTGCTTTTCAGGACCGCTGCAGGTCTTTCCGGACCACAATGGCTACAATTAGAGTACTTTTTGAGTGCTTGCTTTTCCGGACCGCTGCATGACTTTCGGACCGTAATGTCTACAATTAGAGTACGTTTTGGGTGCTTGCTTTTCCGGACCGCTGCATTAGAGTACTTTTTGGGTGCTTGCTTTTCCGGACCACTGCAGGTCTTTCCGGACCACAATGGCTACAATTAGAGTACTTTTTGGGTGCTTCCTTTTCCGGACCGCTGCATGTCTTTCCGGACCACAATGGCTACAATTAGATTACGTTTTGGGTGCTTGCTTTTCCGGACCGCTGCATGTCTTTCGGACCGCGATATCTACAATTAGAGTACTTTTTTGGTGCTTGCTTTTCCGGACCGCTGCATGTCTTTCCGGACCACAATGGCTACAATTAGAGTACGTTTTGGGTGCTTGCTTTTCCGGACCGCTGCATGTCTTTCGGTCTACAATTAGAGTACGTTTTGGGTGCTTGCTTTTCCGGACCGCTGCATGTCTTTCCGGACCACAATGGCTACAATTAGAGTACGTTTTGGGTGCTTGCTTTTCCGGACCGCTGCACGTCTTTCCGGACCGCAATATCTACAATTAGAGTACTTTTTTGGGTGCTTGCTTTTCCGGACCGCTACAGGTCTTTCCGGACCACAATGACTACAATTAGAGTACTTTTTGGGTGCTTGCTTTTCCGGACCGCTGCAGGTCTTTCCGGACCGCGATATCTACAATTAGAGTACGTTTTGGGTGCTTGCTTTTCCGGACCGCTGCATGTCTTTCCGGACCGCAATGCTACAATTAGAGTACGTTTTGGGTGCTTGCTTTTCCGGACCGCTGCATGTCTTTCCGGCAATTAGAGTACTTTTTGGGTGCTTGCTTTTCCGGACCGCTGCAGGTCTTTCCGGACCGTAATGTCTACAATTAGAGTACGTTTTGGGTGCTTGCTTTTCCGGACCGCTGCATGTCTTTCCGGGCCGCAATGTCTACAATTAGAGTACGTTTTGAGTGCTTGCTTTTCCGGACCGCTGCTCATCTTTCCGGACCGCAATGTCTACAATTAGAGTGCGTTTTGGGTGCTCGCTTTTCCGGGCCGCTGCATGCCTTTCCGGACCGCAATCGCTACGATTAGAGTACGTTTTGGGTGCTTGCTTTTCCGGACCGTTGCACGTCTTTCCGGACCGCATGTGTTTCAAGTACAATCTGTTTTGAGCCCCCTCTTTTGGATGTCTTAAGAACTAGGTAGCCCCATAACCGGCCCCAAAAGAGGTCTGAAACCAGTTCGACACATCTTCCTGCTCACCGTCTCAAGACTTCTTCTTTCTCTCTGTCTCTTTCTCCCTTCTCTTCTTTCTTTTCCCGTTTTTTCCTGTTTTCTCTCCAAAGCTGAGGTAGCCTACGGACAAAAAGAGGTCTGAAACCACTCTGAAACACCCCGCTGCTCACCATTTACAACGCTCTCTCTCTCCTCTCCCTCTTCCTCTCTCTCTCTCTCTCTCTCTCTCGCCTTCTGTTTGTCTCCATCTTCCATCTTCCTCTCTCTTCCTCTCTCTCTCTCTATCTCTCTCTCTCTCTCTCTTTCCCTCTTCCTCTCTCTGTCTCTCTCTCTCTCTCTCTTTCTCTACCTTTTCTCTTTCTTTTTCATCTCCCAAAGCTGGGGGTACCCAAAAAACAAGCCCAAAAGAGGTCTGAAACCACTCTGAAACACCTTCCTGCTCACCATCTCCGGGCTGCTGCTGCATGTCTTCCGGACCGCGTTGGCTGCTTTATCTCTATCTATCTATCTATCTATCTATTTATCTATCTATCTATCTATCTACTATCTATCTATCTATCTATCTGTCTATCTATCTATCTGTCTGTCTATCTATCTATCTATCTCTCTCTCTCTCTATCTATCTATCTATCTATCTATCTATCTGCTCTTTAAATGTATTTCCTTGTATGTTGTGTTCAAGTCTTTTCTGTCTGTAAATTGTTCTTTTCATCAAGGTCAGCTAGACCCCCCGAAGGGGTCTGAAACCACTCTGAAACCGCTCTGAAACCACAGAAGTTCAACACGTGCAGAGCTACTTCCCAGTACTACTTCCCAGTACTACTGTGTACTACAAAGCTTGCACAAAGCACTTCCCAGCACTACTGTGTACTACAAAGCTTGCACAAAGCACTTCCCAGTACTACTGTGTACTACAAAGCTTGCACAAAGCACTTCCCAGTACTACTGTGTACTACAAAGCTTGCACAAAGCACCTCCCAGTACTACTGTGTACTACAAAGCTTGCACAAACTACTTCCCAGTACTACTGTGTACTACAAAGCTTGCACAAAGCACTTCCCAGTACTACTTTACACTACAAAGCTTGCACAAACTACTTCCCAGTACTACTTTGTACTGCATGGCTTGCACAAACTACTTCCCAGTACTACTGTGTACTACAAAGCTTGCACAAACTACTTCCCAGTACTACTTTGCACTACAAAGCTTGCACAAACTACTTCCCAGTACTACTTTGAACTACAAAGCTTGCACAAACTACTTCCCAGTACTACTGTGTACTACAAAGCTTGCACAAACTACTTCCCAGTACGAAATACTAAGTGAATACTAAATATTTAACATTCGAAAACAAGTACGAGAATAATGATGAAAAACAACTGAAATGATGAAAGTGATCCGGGAGTGTGGTCGCGCAAGAAACGCGCAAGGTTGGCGCAAGCTCGGCCCAAGAGGCCTTTGTGGGAACAGTAATTTAGGACAACCCCCATATATATATATATATGTGTGTGTGTATATGTGTATATATATATATGTGTGTGTGTGTGTGGAAGGGACCTTTATGTATAGAATGACGGGGTTTGGGGAAAAAACATCACAAGACCTACAATAACTGTCCGAAGGTTAATTTTGATTTCATCTGCTGCCGCTCCACCCTTTCACATTTCCATCTCGCTTCTGAGGACCTCAATTACTATTCCATAAGAAAGGCTAGTCTAAAATCCGATCTCCTTATTCATCTCCTTTTCAATGTTTCTCTGAATTCATGGGTGCATTTCCTTTGGCTTTCCTTCAAGTTTGCTGTCAGATTTATCCTGGCATCTAGACTTTGTACATTTCCTTTTCGAAATTTAAATTCCTAATGAAATTGTTCCAGTTCCTTCAACCTTTCAAGTTTTATTTTGGCATTTTTTTGCCCACCAGGGGGGTCTAAATGGATCTAATATGATTCAATATGTACGATATGCCAAAGAACTGCCTTTTTGTCCATCCCTCCTGGAGATCATGGTGCCCCATTCCGCCAAGACAAACATGACTGGCTCATATTATGGTTATATAATTTGCTGAGCTAGGATTCCGGATGCGCTCCCAAGCGGTTCAGAATGGCAGGCAGGTGCAAATCGCTGCGCAACTCGGTGCGCTGGTGGCGATGGATGGCGGCAGCACGGATGTCAGCGACACGGCAGAGGCCATGATGCCATGGAGCGGGTTGCGCGAGTCGCAGGCTGGATGGGTGGATGTCCTGATATGTCCTGATATACATTAGTACTCGCCCTCTGGTAAACTGCCACATAACTATGGAACATCTCCATTTTTAATGGGTAAATCAACTATTTCGACTGGGCCATTTTCAATAGCTATGTTAGTTTACCGGAGGGTGTTCATTGTGATTTTAGAATGTATAATGCCATTTATAGAATGTATAATTCCAGTTATGGCCATGGCTATTGGTTATAACTGGTGATTTCTATGGGATTCTATACATTCCATAGGTGGGGTTTTAGTGCTTATAAATGGTATTTCGGGCGATAACTATATATGGTACACCATGGTTGTGAGAAATTTGCGTGTTGCTTTCTCATGGCATGTTGGCTTTGTTGGACAACCCCATCTTACTATGGTTACGATATTTTATATTAATAAAAACATGATTAAGCCAGTTAGAAACAGAACTTGTACTTTGCAGTTTTAATTTTGGAGTGGTAAACCTTGGTTGTTGAGTATGCTTAGGGATTCCAATCACATCCTCACCATTGTGCCTTGAAATACCATGCAAAACATCTATTATCTCTCAGGGAGTGGTGAAATGGTTGAAGTTATATCAGCTACGTCAGCTGCAGCCAAGGTCCATGATGACAGTTGTGGAGTCACTGTCCACCTTTCAAGGGGCTCAT
Organism: Cladocopium goreaui; assembly: GCA_947184155.2. NCBI lineage: Eukaryota > Dinophyceae > Suessiales > Symbiodiniaceae > Cladocopium > Cladocopium goreaui. The sequence continues at coordinate 35,765 of CAMXCT020004123.1, read as the reverse complement.
GATAAAGCCTGAAGACCAGGGCAACTCCTAGAGACAGAATCTGCGGAAGCAGCCAGTTGGTATAGTTTCTATCGTTTATTCTTGTTTTGTATTGTGGATGTCAGTTTTCAGCATGTGTTGTTGATTTCATTTAATGAAATTCATTTAGTTTAATCTGCCCGGAATGAGGCGTCCGGCGTCGTCTAGGTTCCGTTTGCGGAAAATCTTTGGACCCCAATCAGTGCCAGCTTCTCCTCCCTGCAATGATCCCCCACTCCAAAGCCAGCTATTCGATTCTCTTGCTTCAAGCCTACTAGGACCGGAAGAATGAATCCTGTTTTACCGGATATTGCAGGAAGGCGGAAGAAATTCGGAGGTTCAACAATGATATGATATGATATGATATGATATGATGTATTCTAGGTTTTTCCTGTTTTCCCTTCAACCAGCCCCTTGAAACCAGCTCGCCACTCAGCTGGGATGACCACTGTGCTGGTTCGCAGGCGGATTGGTCCGCCATTGCCCAAGCCACTGCGACTTGGCGGGTGTGGATTCCCCACCTTTTTCGAATTGCCAGAAGTTGCTTCAAAACGGATCCTGTGAGTCCTCCATGAGGGCTACAAGTCTTCGTGACTCATATTTTTTCTTTGGGTTTTGGCCCGTGCTGAGTCAGTGCTGTTGATGGCGAGGGTGTCAGGATGAATCCAATGTGACCACCTGGACGGCAGCCAGGACATCTGGCTGGCCACACGGGGCACATAAGCTGTCAATGAGTAGCGGCCATCCACAAGTCCCAAGTACCAGCGGCCTACAATGCAACCAACAACTAAAAGAAAATAACCATGTTTGTCTGAACATGGGCCCCCCCAAATTTTGATGGTTCATCATCACTTTCCCCCAGAAGAACATATTAGAACTTAGAACTATATATGATTTTATGGCTACCCCCATCTTCAGTTGGCCATTTGCCGCATCCGCAGTGGGCCGCGCGTCGCAATCTTTGGCTCAAAGATTTGCTGAGGGCTCAATAGCGAGTAGCCTTCAGCCGGTGTGAGTGCCTGCTTCGGTGCCCGAACAGTTCAAGGGATGGCAGGAAACCGGTGTTTCTACCACCAAATGTAGGGTTTTCCGGTGTGTAAGAGGAGCACCTGACTGTAGGTCGGAAGACTAAGACTAAGATGAATCCTTCAAAGGAATAAAGCCTTGGATTGATGGGATATGTGGGTTGTCTCAAGTTGGGGGGTACTGTACCCAAAGAATCTTGAAATTGTTGTTTTTAATGGGAATTATGGCAAACCATTAAGTTCTGGATTTCATTTTGGTGGATTAAACCATATTTGTTGGTAGATCTGTGGCCTCCTTTTTTTTGTGCGAACCCTTTCTAATGGTGACATGCTAATCCCCATGTGTAGCAAGAAACTCTGCTAAACCACGTTGCAGCCGGTCGAAATAGTAACCCCAAGGTGCACAGACACAGGGCTAGTAGATGATGAAGAACGAGGCACGCTGATGAATGGACATCTGATTTTTGAGGATTTACAGTACCCGCAACATCCCGCAACGGTGTCTTCAAACATGGCTAGTTGTGAAATCCTTTGACGAAATGTAACTAAAGGGATGGTTTCTTGGAAATCATCGAAAGAAATGGTGGATTTTCCAGCAAACCATATTTGATCTTTGATTACTGGAGGGTATTGGGCAGAGCCATGGCAGTCATAAGTGCAAAGGATATAAATGGGGAATGCAACATCCCGCGAACCTAAACGTTTTCCAGGGTAGCCAAGGTTTGTCACGTGTTCCCCAAGTCGGGAAGAAGAATCTCCCGCAATGTAGTCCAGTACCACCCATAAATAGAGTAGAGTCAGTCATTGAAAAAGGTACTGAGTTCATTGGCTAGCGGCTTGCTACAAAGTGGCCCCACTAGATATAAGTTTATGTATCACATGCTACAACCCCACCTAGGCGAGTTAGAATCATGTTATATTCCCCATAAAACCACTATAAACCACGGCTAATCAGGTTTGAAATCAATTTAGCCATCTTGCGGGGCACCATAAATCACTGGATTTTGCAGCGACGGAATGAAGAAAGGTCAATCTCAGCCCGTCTTTGGCTTCCACCTTTAAGGTGGTATATACTGGGGATGAGAGAGAGAGAGAGGGCGGTGGGGAGGTATATAATGGGTATTTATATGAACTTATCTGAATCAATTATAACGACCTCACGCTGCGACGGCACTGGAATAATGGTTTGGATTGGGGTAAGTATATCCCACATAGAAGAAATACAAAGACATTGAATTATATATATATATAATAGTATCATTTATATATTCAGTTATCATCATTTATCCACATCTGTTTGCAAAGGCGACAGCCAAGGCGACAAGTTTGGTGGTGATGATCCCAATTTGTGATGATAGATCTTTGGGTCCAGCATTTGCCCACAAACAATGGGATATGATGGATGAAATCCCTGGACCCCAGCATGGCCATCAAGAATCACCATGAATCACCATGAATGGCAAATGAGTTACCCGGTAAGGTAATTCAAGAGTTTGCGAACTTGAACATGGCCCAGTCGAAATAGTTGATGACTACCCATCAAAAATGGTGATTTTCCACAGTTATTTTCTAGTAAAATCACTATTTTTCATGGGTAAATCCATTATTATGGCAATTTTCAATAGTTATCCCATAGGATCCATGGTGCTGGTATATATGCTAACATGACTGGGCTATATTGATGGGATCCATGCCACACCATATATGGCAGCACCATGGATCCGTCATGGCTATGTGGCAGTTGACCAGGCCGGGTAGAAAAACCTCCGTGGCCCCACATGGGATGATCGGTCAGAGGGCGCCAGGCACATGGGGACGCGGAAGATTACACAGAGAGTGATGACGAGGGGGCAGACGGCTACCGCAGCATTGGCAGCAAGGAGTGGGCCTCTAGCCATGCCATCTATAAATCTGGGTGATTTTTTTAACGACCGAAGCCTGTTCTCCCGAGCCCTGGAATCATGGTTTATTTGAGGGAAATCATCCCCAAATGGCCGAACCATTCAGGTTAGTGAAATATTATAACTTACCCAGATAAATGGGATATTAATGGGAAATTAATGGGATTTTATAGTGATTCAATGTGATATTAATTGGATATAGCCAACCTGGTTATGACTAACAGTTCGCCATGGTATAGATGGGCCATAGAAATAGATGGTTTGCCGAACTTAAACATGGTGATTTTCCATGGCTATGTTAAATCACCAGATGGTAATTGGTTTAAAAAAAACATGCCAAAAAAAACACATGTCCAAACATGCCAAAAGCCTATGAGGAGACACCAAACTTTTCGGCACCAAAATCAACTCATTGAAACCATCTGAACCAGGGCCACACTTTTCGGCGGTGCAATCTTCGCTTGAGACCACACCTCTTTCGCTGAGGCAAAGGTGGATACCACCCCGTGCACGTGGGCGAGATTTACAACGGCCGGTACCACGTATTGGCGAAGCTGGGTTGGGGCCACTTTTCCACCGTGTGGCTTTGTCAGGACCGCTGGTAGTAACCTGCGATCGAATGGATTTCATGGGGATAAGCGTCGAACATGGGGATATCATAGGGATATAATGGGTAGCCAATGATGACCTGGTTGGTGGTTTCAACTCTGTGTTTCAAACCATATTTGGGATGATATTCCCAACTGACTAGCGTCTTTCGGGGAGGTTGAAACATGTTGAAAACGCCAACCAATTTTGATGATTTTGATGTGTTGTGTCTTGATTATACATTGGTTACTGTAAATTGTGTTGCGACCTCACTGTTCTCCCTCACTGGAATGACGATGAATGGTTTGTAAGGTGAATTATCATGAATTATCCCAATATTAATCAAACTTTTCAGGTTCGTGAACTATTTCAATTTACCCCAGAGTTAGATCTTTGTTCTTTAATTTCAATTCCTCAGAGTTATGGAGGATCTAACAATGGAGACTTCCAATGGAATAATTCATGGATCCAGCCGTGGCGCACTCAAGTCGTCCAGGAAATTCATCAAGCTTCTGTCATTCTTCATGTTGTTTTCAGGGATTGGCCGCACTTATGAGATTTTATGTATATACATATTATGTATCATCATCATCATCATATACATACATACATATATATATATATATATTATGTATGATTATGTATGTATGTGTATGTTTGGTCTATTAGGTCTTTTAATTGCATGTATTTTCCTGCTTTTCCTTGTTCCATTGTTGCGCTCCCCCGGCCAAAAATCAGCACACGCCACACAGGACCTCTCAGCAACCCGTTATGTAGCCATGAAGGCTGGACAGATGAAGCTTCCAGCCTTCCCAGAACCATCGAACCTGCCAGAAGCCACGGGCCAGGTCCAAAAGAGCGCTCCACACTACACCGAAGCAGCCTATGATGAGATCGAACTCCTGGCCGAGGCAGCGGCTTCACAGTAATCCACATTTTTTTTTGTTTGGAATTGTTTTTAGAAAAAATAGAAACACGTCATATCCCATAGGATCCATGTATGCTATATATGGTAACATTTACCATCAATATACCCCAAATGTTAGCATATACCAGCACCATGGATCCTATGGGTATTAGATCAAATTTCATGTCCAGGTGTTAGATGATATTTGATCTGGGGTGAAGCCACCAACGGATGGAGGTTTCCATGGCCAGGGGTTATAGCTGGTTTAGTTCATGGAAAAACCTTTTAAACTATATTAAAATTGGGATGATTTAGGGATATCCTAAAATTTTAGGAATCATCCATATATATATATATATGTACATACATCATATGACTTATATGACAGATTAATGTGGTGAACTGTTTAAGCATTACATCTTTGATGTTTAAACGAGTCGACCAAGCCGGAAGACCTCGATCATCCCTAAAGAGGGGACACCATCCCCCCAAGAAAAACCAGAAATTTTAGTGGAAACTGATCGTTGGAATTTCTATTTAAGGACTTAAAGAAATAATTACTTGGATCTATTTAGATCTATTTGGCAGGGTCTATGTTTCTATGTTAGTTGCGGGTATGATGATCATTTCCTTGAACCAGCGGGAATCATTGGGATTCGTTGTGAGTTGTTTCAATCACGTCTTATTTCCCATCCTGTGAAATGTATGTTGGGTTGATCATACCACCCGACTTGATCTGGTTGGTGGTTTGGAACATGAATTTTATGACTTTCCATCTATTGGGAATAATGATCCCAATTGACTTTCATATTTTTCAGAGGAGTGGCTCAACCACCAACCAGTGATATTTATGCCATGTTGGTGATATCTTGGTGAGGGCGCCTTCGATCCTTCGGGCCTTCCTATGTTGCCTGAGGATCCCATGCATCAACTGTTGCGGGGGTGGTTAACCACCGATTGCAGCCTTGCGAGGCAGCCAAAAGAAGCAAAGATGCAGCATGGGAGGTCGGGCCTGACACATCGCATAAATTTGCCTTGTCTAAGCTCTAAAAGCAGTGGAGATACGTAATTCGAGAAGAGATATGATGAAGCTAAAGCCTTTAAAGCCGCCAAGTGGAGGATATGAAATGTTCGATAACTGGCAACACACCAATCATGTCATCATGTCGTCATAGTCACCATCCCATTGGTTCATATTGGTCCCATTCCATGCCAGCCAGGAAACTCAGAAAGGACCTTTGAGGGAGCTCTTTCCAGATGGGGGAGAAGGCTTCACCGGAGTAGTCCAGCTCATTGTCGCTTGGCGTAACCAAAAAAACCTCTGGAAACCTCGTGAAAGACGTACCCGGATCTGGCCTTTTTCAAAGATTCCCCATGAGACAATCGCAGATTCATCCACAGGCTGATTTCGCCATGGGATTTTGGGCTGGGTTGGTCAATCGGCTGGGGTGGAAGCCTCGCAGCTCCTTCCGAGGACTACTTCGAACATTTTGGTGTGAACGGGAAGCATGCACTTTGCACGCATGAGGGGTCGCTGTGAATATTGGAAAGGGCAGGAATGAAACGGACATCTGTGGCTACCATGCGCCTGTGAATGTCAGATTCCTACAGCCTAGGGCCTGCCTACCTTGCGAATTCTTATTCATGATCACATGTGTTTAATTGTGTATATATATAGATGTGTGTGTGTGTGTCAATATGTATCATTATAATTGATTATCCATGCAATATTCATGCAATGAGCTAAACCCAAACGCCCAAAGCATCCCCAATTCGGATCGGCCTGGTTCGCTGTGGCGTTGGTGCTGGATCACCCAGTGAAGTGCCGTGGACATTTCGAATATGCATAGCAAGCTGATAGGTACATTTGTGGAAACATTGGATGTTTTTCTTAACATCCCCCGATAAATACCCGCGATTGCCTAACAGATCCAAAAATGGAGATAGTATGCTGAAGGCCATATGTTTGGATGATGTGGCCCTCCCTAAAAACCCAAACATAAACATGCTAGTAGTACGGCCAGGTGCTGTGTGTTGCCCGGAAGGTTCAAATGGCATTTAAACATGTTTTGAACATTATCCTTCAACATGCTCAAACACCTGCGCAGGGCCATTTTTTTTAGATTTCCCAGACGACCCTAAACCCCAAAACCCTAAACCATCCTAAAACCTAAAACCCCAAACCCTAAAATCCCAAACCCTAAAACCCTAAAACCTAGGCTCTGAAAACTTTGAATCCTAAACTGGAAAATACTAAGTATACGCAGTATTTTCTGCAATCTCTCCTAATTATCATATATTCAACAGCACGACATTCTCAATGTTAATGTCTGGGCAACTCACGGCATCTGTGGGTAGTAGGTACGCGATGCATTAAAAATGGCCACGATCCAGGTCTGCATGGTCTTTGAGACGATGGGTCCGAACGTTTTGGCCCTCATCAAGAGGTCAGCTGGGCGAGGTAGGTGTTAAATTGCAAGGGGATGAGCACTGGGATATTTATATACAACTGACACAGTGACACATTGATATTCTACTGGCATTGCTTACATGGGCCGTGCTTAGACATATGGTGCACCATCCACATCCCGGTCTTGCACCCAAAAACTTGACATAACTTGACCCTTTCCCAAGCCCCGAGCCCAGGTACAATTTCAAAGGCATTCCCGTGGATATTGTCCGGAAGGTCACCACTCACACCTTAATTGGCTTGGATTATTTGCACCTTGGCTGCCGCCAGGGACGAGTTCAGTCTTGATCAGTACCCCAACAGGTTCTCCATCCTGGGCACTTTTTGAAACTCTTGTGGGTCCCTGGAAGGTTTAGGCAAGCAGGTGTTGACCACAATAAACTCCCAGTCACCCCACAGTTACTTGAAGTAAGCCGACTGTTTTTTCAAACATGTTGTGCTTGTCTTTTTCATTTGCAGGTCCGTTCTTCTAGGCAAATTACCCAAACATTTGATGGTCAAATCTATTTGGGCTACCTAGAAAAGTTGCCTTGGGATCCTTGAAGCTGGTCTGGGAGCAACCTGGGCATCACCATACCACCATACGCACATATACATGCCATGCCATTGCATTTCGTAACGTTCCGTTACGTTACGTTACATAATATTACTTACCCATAGGATCCATGTATGCCATATATGGTAACATTTACCATCAATATACCCCAAATGTTAGCATATATACCATACATGGATCCTATGGGTTACAATACGCACTTTTATGTGAATATATACCATTATATATATATATATATTATATATTATATATATGTGTGTGTGTGCGTGTGTAGGTAGAGAGATAGAGAGAGAGAGAGAGAGAGAGAGAGAGAGACCTCCGACCTCAGGCACCGGGTTTGTGGCATCATCCACACGGATTTGAAGCCAGAGAACGTGTTGCCTGAATTTTCATGGTGCTGCAACATGGTGATTCAGTGGGATTGAATGGTGTTTTAGTGCTGATTTAATGGTTATTGAATGGAAAGTAATGTTGATTTAATGGTTATTTAATGGTGATTCAATGGAATTTCATGGAATTGAATGATGGTTTAATGGGGCTTAATGGCTGTTAAAAACATATGTCCTGGATCTTTCATCGAGCATTTCATGGGGATTCAACCAATACCTTTTTCACCCCGGCTTCGCTGAGCCCCAGCAACAACCACGATTTTTCCGGGGCGAATCTCAACTATCTATGGCTGGGGAGGTAACTTTTGGGTGAGTCACCTGTGGGGGTCGTTGGTTGATATGTTTCATGTTTTATTGTGTGGGAAATCGACCAGAAATTGGAAGCGTTTAGTTCAAAGTCACCGCTTTGGGGTTGTTAAGTGACCATTTCAATATAGTGACTTGAAACTGATAAGATTACCTTGAATTTAAAGACATGGACAGAATTGGAAAGATATGGAAAGTGCATTGACATGGACAGCATGGACAGTGGATCTTTCGAAGTCTGCAAAACTTGGGAAACCTCGAAGGTTGGTGGGCTGCCCCCGGGGCGTTCCCGTGAACAAGACGGGCGTGCCATTGGTGGGCAATGTGGATCCCGCCGCGGTGGCTGCGAACTTCAAGAAGGACACAAGCGCCAAAAGCGAGGAAAAGAAGGGCAAGAAGAAGGACCCGCTAGTACTTGGGAGCGCAGTTGGGATGAGAAGAATGGGTATCACTCTATATAGAAAAACTATGAAAAACTGGTTGGTGGTTTGGAACATTTTTATGACTTTCCATCTGTTGGGAAAAATCATCCCAACTGACTAATATTTTTTCAGAGGGGTTGAAACCACCAACCTGTATATGTATATATATATATACATATATATATAGTAGGAATAGTAGGAATGTAGTAAGAACCTCCAGAGCTTGGGATATGGGACCCCTACAACTATGATGAGACATAGACCACTTATTAGTAGAACTGCGGGTTCAAGACCCTTGTGTATTAGTCATAAAAGACGATAAAGTTAATCCAATCCCCTTCATATTAAACATCCCCTACAGAAACCATGGTCGTGGATGTCGGCAACAAAGGCACAAGTTTCGAACCATACAAGATTTCTGAAGTGAGTACTGCACCATTTAGCAACTTGAGGCAATGGCATATCCAGCAGATTCATGTGCACGTGGTTGATTTTCCACTGCCCCGTATGTTTATCAGATGGTAAAATCCCCGCCCTTTAGAGTTCTAGACTACCCTTCCAGGCAGTCTGATGGCAGAGGCCCCCAAAAAGATAGACAATGCACAGTAGCAGTGCGACAACTTCTAGTTGGTCCCTTCTGGGCTCATCACGTCAGGACAAAAAGTTTGATGAAGAAGGCCGGGCAAGTGGGCTGAAACAGAAATACAATCTGGTGTCATCATGGCTAGCTGGGAAATTCCTTATAAATGGAAATCTTACTGTAATGAGAAAATATTCTATACATATATATATACACATATAAATGGTGGATTTTCCATTGCCATGCTTGATTACTCAAGGGTACCTGGCTGATGTTCAATATGTTTTCAAATTATGGCTCTATTATTGCCCAGCAAAGGTGGTATGGAAAGCGGCCATGAGAATATCCAGACTGGGGTCCCATTTGGTCTCTGATTTTACACCCCAGGAAAAGCCAAATTGACCGAGCTGAATGATGACTATATATATATATATATATATATACATACATATGTATATATATATACACACATAGGTCTTGAACGTGTCAGAAAACCGCACCCGTGACATTCCAGGTTTTCAGTTTTGGCCTATTCAACCTTATAACTATGTACTATTATTTCAAGTTGTCCTCATATGACTATACCCCAACATTATTCCGGCATTGGTCAAAACTTTCTTTTATTGTTTTAAAGGAGTACTGTTTGAAATACTACTAATACCAAGGCTATCTATGCTTTCCAGTGTTCTGTGCCCTTTTGCTTTATCAAGCCGAATCATACCTATAATTACCCAGTCGCAACACTACTCGCAGACTTGAAGGGGACATGTGCAGGATTTGCCTCCTTCAACCCACTTGGGTGCAAATATCATGATCCCAACCGCAAATGTTACCTTAAATCATCGAAATCTATCGAAATCTGCTTACGCCCACTCCGCTTAAATTGTACCCCAAAGATGTCTCGAGTCTCCAAGAACTCCAATGGCCCAGAGCTGGTTCCACCGCAAGGTTCAGATGTCGAAGATGAAGCTGCACCCAGACCTCCACCTATGCTGGTTCCTTGACGTCAGCTATGCCGTTCTGGGAAAGACACCATTGGATTTTTTTTTCACAACGTGGGACCGCCCCAGTTCTAAGTTGCTTTATGTAGCTAAGGTGTAAACTATATAGTTAATAGTTCTAGGATGTTATAAATAATGTATAATATCTATAAACTCTGATTATTGGAGTTCTAAACCACCTTAGCTAGGCCCTAGGTGGCCCATATGTCGGGGATCATGTTGATGTTGGGCAGATCCATGGATCCCGCACACGGAAGGTATGCAGAAATATCCCATTTTTCGAAGACAGTTTAAGATTTTTTTAAGTCGTTGAATAAATGTTGAATCCCATTCAAAAAACCATATCAGCCTTTTTTTAACTCCAGGTAGAGTCACAACTGATCCATCGACATAAATCTGGATCAGTTGTAGCACGGATCAACCAATGCCTTGCGGCAAATCTTAGGTCCATGACCCCATGCAAACAGCTCCTCCTGAGCCTATAGAGCCTCCCTACATGACGCTTGGACGCGGTGCTGGTCTTGCTGGTCTTGAACTCTGGGGACTATCCCAAAAGATTGCCGTTGAAATAATCGCAACTAGGGAGTCTAGTGATGATTAAATCTTGTTCTCCCCACGCTTTGGCACGGATCAACCAGAGGATTTGGAGGTTCCAAACCAGACAATCCTGTGTGGCAACAGACAATGTGAAGATCCAACAAAACTGTGTTCGTATAGAGAAATAGCTTCAGACAATTTCTGATTCTCACATCAGTAGGTGGGCCCTAAAGTCCCTAAAGGTCATGATTGTTGACCCATATTTCATGAGTGAACTTTCCTAACATCCATGATGGCAGCCATGGCAGCCCATCCGCCCCTCCGGCAGTCGAACATGGCTGGGAGATGCCGAACTTAATGGGCCAATGGGCATTTAAACGGAAACATGATCTATAAATGCGACATGTTCGACATGTTCAAAAACGTTTTAAAAACGCTTTCCATTGCCATGTGAAATTGACTCATTTGTAAGGCGGGAAGCCATTAGTACCCTGCAGCCCTGCAGGAAGCCATTTTTGAAGCCAAGCCGATCAGATCCCACTCTGTTGTCTTCATATGGTGTCTCGGCACGGACCTAGAGATTGGGATGCTTGGTTAGCGCCACGAATGATTTATGATAGACTAGACTATCAGATTGACTTTTCAAGCAGCTTTTGTAATATCAATAAATATATTTTTTTTGCAGGCGATTTTGCATTTGCAATGGGTAGGCAATAATGGATACGGATGGGGATGGGGATGGGAATATAGTCAGCAGTCATTGGCATCCAATGTGTAACATGTAATTTAACATGGTGTAACCATGATATTTCCACCACAGACACAGCTTTGTACTTCAGCTCATTTGACATTCGTGCCTCGAAACTAGGGTTGTCTACATTTACATTTGGTTTAGACGTAAAATGATCCTAAAAGCTTTACAATCCACATATCCACCCCATATATCCCCGTAGAAAAAGACAGTCCCTCATAATGGGAAAACCATGCATCGAATTTGGGATTGAGAGATGTTCTGTCTACTCCAGTCTAGCACAACCACTTTGTCGTATATACAGTAATGCATATTTACTGCAATACAAAAAGGCAACCAAGTCATGAAATATAAGGTATATATCTATATGCCAATGCCCACATATTAATATAGACATTTTAACATATCTGCATATACTATTAAAATACTATTATGATGACATCAATGATTTATTGGTACTGCTGTAGTCATTCTATAAGTGTTGTTATTCTTCGTTGTTCTTCGTTGCGTTCATTGGTGTAATGACTAGAGAGACGCATTGGGATATGTCCATCTCAGTGGGGTCGCTCCGAGGCGATGACTCCATTGCATTGAACCGGCCTTTGTACAACCACGCGGGAAGCTGCTTGGCCGAAAAAACCATCGATCACCCGCGGCTTCAAGTAATCCAAAACGCCCCTGTTGTTTTAACAATCCAAACGCCAAATTCAAAGGAAACCCAAGTTTAGTCTTGGAATTGGTTGACATTACTTTTTTTGAAGTTTGAGACCCCACCAGGCTGGATGATGAATGATCCAAGTAGACGACCATATGATATATCTGGTGTGGCTCCAGAGGCACCCAGCTGAATAGCTGTGCCATTTCAATTCTGTTGTCAAATGTGTTCATCTTTTCCCATTCAGACATTCAGACTGGAATAGCTTACGTGATTAGCACTTATAACCCATTCACTGTGACATTTCTTCAGACCTTTTTCAGACCCTACATGTGAAAAAACCAGCCAACCAGCCATCAAAAATCGAGCCCGCAGCATCCAACCCACCCACAAATCTGCGCCCAGCTATGCCCAGCTAGGTCTGATGAAGGTCCCTCCTCCCGGAGTCCCCGTGCCGGCTCCCATGCCGCCCAGCTCCTCTTCCGGAGTAGCCAAGCCGGAGAGCCCCTTGGATGCGGAGTGCCCAAGCCAGGAAATCCCTTGTTGGAAACCTATGGGAAATCCCAACAAAAATCCAGAGAAAATCCCATGTGACATGGTGAAATCCTATCCAAAAGCTGACACATCTCATAATCGCATGGTTTCTTGCCGAAAAACACTTAAACAATCTTGAACCAAAGCTAGAAATGCTAGAAAAAGGATGGGGATGGGTTCGGGAATGGTCGATTTAGCTCCAATTTATGGTAATTTCGATGGTGAAACAGCTGGAGTTTTACGGCAAATGTGGCCTGCGCTGTCAACCCCGGATAAATACAGCATTATAACATCGGGGGGTGACCAAAATAGTTATAACATGTTATGACTTATTTAGGACACTGCCACCACCCTATTGGGTCCTATCAGTCTGGGTATGCCTGGGTCCCTGGTCCCTATATTTCCACTACATCAAAATTTTGTGGTTTTGTTGTTTTGAGTCTTCAAAAGCATGTATGTTTTCTTTTCTTTTTTTCCGGATGCCCAAGTTTGAGCCATACCTGACCGGATTTTTCTACACCTGGCAATATTTGTCAGCACCATTTGCTGAATCACCACCATCAGGAACAAATCCATCAACGTCATCATCCATCATTGATGTCTGTAACAATGTTTCCTCATTGTTTCTTCAGCAGCTGGCAGCTGCCGTCAGCACCATTCGCAGTCTTGTCCAGGTATTGATGAGAAATTGATCGAGGAGGTTTTGGGTTTGGATTTGTTTGACCATGACGGTGTCACCTACAAAGTGGCCGACTTGGGCAATGCTTGCTGGGTGGAAAGGCGGGGGACCAACTCCAGGGACTGTCAGATCTTGCTGATAAGATCTAGCTGGGCCAGCTCCCTATCTCATAGGATCCATGGTGCTGCCATATATGGTAACATGGATCCCATCAATATACCCCATTTATGTTAGCATATATACCAGCACCATGGATCCTATGGCTATTTGGGTCTGTATTTTATATCTGGCTGGTCTTGGAGATCCCGTGATCTCCATTGGGAATTCCTCACAGCTGGAGGCACTTCTCAGATGACATCCAGACGCGACAGTACCGCTCGCCTGAGACCATCATTAATGCAGGATATGATACCTCAGCCTCTTGGCAAAGATACCTTTTCTAACCAACATCTTTTAAAGCGCGAGAACGGAGAAAGGCTGGTGTGATCTGGTGTGGCCTTTGGTCAATCGAACATATCTGGAAAAACCATCTTTTGGTTGGAGAAAATCTGTAGATACCTTGCTGTACTGGGATTTTGTTGTGAATAGGCAAGGTGACCAGAGGATATCTTGAGGGTTTTACGGGGCCACGTCGCTTTTGTTGGTATGCGTTAGTGACTGTTAGTCCGGGGGCTCCTCATCATGTGATGGATCCAGCGGTTTTCCTCTGATATTGCTGTATATAACATATTCTCACGATGCACCAGGGCAAATGACGCGAACCTCGCGTTTGAAACGATGGATCATAAGTTCCCGTTATCATGCGTTTCTTTTACCCCAAGAGTGGAACGTATGAAGCCCGATGAAATCGTATATGTAGCTTGTTTCCCCGGGCTACATTCCTCATCCCTCATCATCCCTCACCATCATCCATCATCATGTTGGTTAATCAAATAACATCAGAAAACCGGAGATGGCTACTTTAGTATAAGTACACTTGATTTATTTCTTGCATACGCCTTGGCAGAATGAAAGTTACGAATCTCAGCTGTCCTTTGTCATCCTTTGTCCAAATGTCCCAGGCAGACATTTGGTCCTTGGCATGCATGGTTTTCGAGCTGGCCACGGGTGACTATCTGTTTGATCCCAAAGCCTCAGACGAATATCCCCGGGACGAGGACTGTAGCGGCTGTAGCGGGCGATGGCCATGAAGCCATGGTGATTTCTGGCTGATGCTTGGATTTGTGGTTGCATACCCATAGGATCCATGTATGCCATATATGGTAACATTTACCATCAATATACCCCAAATGCTAGCATATATACCAGCACCATGGATCCTATGGGATATTGACCATATTGACCATATTGATCAACGAAAGCCGAACGATAGAGAATCTCTACGCCCTTTTTCGAATGTATTTTGGAATGCAAAAAATGGTTTGCGGATTCCATCCTTTTTTGGGCAACAAAAATGGGCAAGCCACAACAACAGGGTCAACAATGGAAAAGATATGGATGCCCATGGGGGATGTCCCAGCCATGGTTGATGACACCGCCATGGGTCATTCCATTAATCACCACTAGTCACCACCATTTGACCATTATTAACCACTACACTAGTAACCCATGGTTATACCACTAAAAAAATCATGAATAACCATCAATAACCACTATTATAGCATTATTAATAAATTATTAACCACTATTCAATATTCATCACTTGCAACCACTATACAATTAATCATTCCAACAACCTCTATGTAGATGAACCATGATGAACCAACCATTATTAAATATTAACCACTTTTAACAACGGTTACACCACTATTCATCCAACGGTTTAAGCGCCAGGACCACTTGGCACTTTTCATTGAGCTTTTGGGGCCAATGCCCAAGGATCTCATCAGTCGTGGAAGGTGCCCCCACGTCGAATTAAAAAGAGCTTGGCCGCCCCGGAATGGAAAACGCTCATGAATCACTGGTAATTATACATACCTGGAAAAGTTATAACGACCTCACTGCGACCTCACTGGAATCATAGTTCATAAGGGAAATCATCCCAAAATGGCATTATTTCAGGTTAGTGAAACATTATAATTTACCCAGACATATACGTATAGCATGAGTCAGTATGAGTATGTAATGTAATAAGATGCACACACACACACACTTGCTCACACACGCATCTATATATATATGTGTGTGTGTGTTTGATTGCGTGTGTGATATATATATATATATATGTGTGTGTGTGTGTTTGAGTGTGTCTGCGCATGTATGTATACGATATATATATATATACCTCCAAAACATCCCCAAAAAAATCCATGATGGATAATCCACCGCGTCCCGCAGGCGGTCGAGCACGTACTTCAACCGCCGCGGGGAACTTCGACACATCAAGTCCCTGCGCTATTGGCCGCTCGCCGAGGTGTTGCCCCTTGGCGCCAGCGGAGTGGGAGGATGTGGGAGGCCTGGAACGCTGGACTTTGAGTGTGAGTATCCCCGAGATTGATATTTATTGTTGAAATTTATTATGAGTTGGCATTGGGAATGCAGATGATGTAATACCAACTTAACTTAATTTACGAATTTATTGTGCATTATGAGTTGGTATTATTGGGACTGCAGATGATGTACAGTAATTATACCAACGTTTGTCTAAACCTTACATGTCAGGATATGTTTTATGATATTATCTCTGTGTGTTTTGCATGCATGCAGATCGTAGTAGTTTGAACGGAGTGTACAAGGCATAATGACCCTGTTACCAGAATAACCCCATTTCAGTGACGGGGGGGATTGTGCATGTCCTATTGATGAGAACATGCCGACCACTGCACATGTATATTCATTCAATGGCCATCATTTGAAAATTTGCAAGTGGTTGACTACTAGACCAGATGACATGGGTGCAGTTGAGTTTAACTCTGAATCGAATGGTTCTATCCAAAAACCACATGTCTTTATTCAATTGTTTCAAGGGAAATTCTATGGCAAACCCTCTAATTTCGGATGGCAGCCACTGCACACATCATTTTCGATTCAACCCCTCACACAGACTTCCCAGTCCTCAGTTTTTCGACCAAGGCTACAGAAGTACCACATGCATGCGATCGAGGCAAAGAGTTTGGCGTCATTCTTGCTGCCAATGCTGCAGCTATTGCCGGAAGACAGGACCATCTGGGACCACATGGAGCTGGAGGGATGATTTTTATGGTGATTTCACCCGGAAAGTAACTGATGGTTTCGAGTTTCTGGCTTTATGTGTGAAACCTTCGTTGGTGAGTTGAACCACCATGGGGCATATTTTGAAGCCCGAAAAATGGGATCATCTCGACTTTGACTAGAGAAGACTACAGAATCTACAGAGAGAGAGAGAGAGAGAGAGAGAGATATATATATAGACAGGTTGACAGTGCCGAGCAGGAACGTGGATAAGCTCCCAACTTTTTAGAGTTAACCACTTCATTTGGGGGGTTCTGTAGGATATTGATGCACCCTCAGGTGCTACGGTGACCTGCACTGCAGGATTTCCGCCAAGGCTGCCTTGGAGCATCCATGGTTTCGACCTCAGATGGCTGGGAAATCCCCGAACTCTGCTGGGAGGTTTATTATTTGGGGAAATCATCGAACTGTACTGGTTGGTGATGTTACTTGGTTTCTAGACATTATCAACCATAGTAGTTCATATATCCACCCCTGGTTGGTGGTTTGAAACATTTTTTTATGACTTTCCATATGTTGGGAAGAATAATCCCAACTGACGCACTCATATTTTTCAGAGGGGCGGGTTGAAACCACCAACCAGTGTATAAATGGATCTAAATGGTGGGTTTTCCGGCAAACCATGTTTGATTGCTGGAGGGTAGTGTCTACAGATGTACGTTTGTCTGAAAATAGGGTAGCCTTGAAAACCCAATGGATTATTATGGCCGGTACCCAATTTTTTTAAAATAAAATTTGGACAAGCCGCGACAAGCCCATATATAACAAACACAGAGTGGATTTGGTTCAATATGAACTGTCAAACAAACCATGGATGGACTTAGATAAACATATACAGGTTGGCAAGTTGTTTAGAGGCATGGTGTTTGTGAGCCCCCCAAGCTGAGAAGTGGCTGGGTTGAAACCATGGTTGCGAATTAGTAATGCACATCCGAAAGTAGGGATAGTCTAACCACTCCGTCGCCGACTTTGGGAGCAGGGTCATTGGTTCTTGATGTTTGGTATTGGACTCAGATGCACATTTATTTTGGCCGGTGGTTAGACAAAAAGAATCAACAAGAAAAACGGTGGTGGGTTTGAAGCTACCAAGTAATATTGATTTCAATGCAAGGGGCCACTAAAGGGCTACTGGCCTCCGTCACAGCGTGGATGTCTCAAGAATTCGATCATAGCCTCCGTACCTTTTTTGCCCCGGATATTCCCAAGGCTGTTCAGAAATCAGCATGCCCCCAGGAGGGTATTGAATAATGAATATCACGACTCTTTGTATTCAATTAATAGAATTGAGGATGGAATCTTATTAAGGGATTGCCTGTACATGATTTTCCCAGAGGCTATGGTGATGTGGGGGTCCAGCCGCCCAGCCGTCCAATTTCTCTGATGTTTTTTGTTCAGCCATGATTCAAGGGCGCCGTAGGGTGTTCCGTTCCGCTCTACCATGTGCACTGGTGGCCCTCATTGTTTGCGTTCCATTCCAATCTGCCATGGTCGCTGGTGGCTCTAATAGTCTGTCGTTGCGACCCTATCAGAAGCTTGGAAGAGCTTGGATTTGCTGCAGGTGATTTAAGTGCGTGCTGGTTAATCCACTGTTTGGCTGGGACATCTTCCAGGAATATCCAGGACCTTCAAACGACCAATAAATATTTGGGTTTTATGGGTCAAAAAAGCAAAAAGCCGAAAAGTGGACCAACCAGCATTGTGGCACCAGTTGTGCGCTTGTTTAGAATATATTTGGAAACACTAGTAATTGTCATGTTTGATCAAGTGTTGGCCTTGCACCCTGGCATTTGAATACACATTTACGATACATCTTTTGCACAAGTGCGCAAGAACTTGTCAGAAGCAAGCAATTTCATCCAGGAATTTCAAATGACCCCAAGCATTCTTTACACGGCCAGAAAAATTGTGGGCTCTGAGAGCTGGCAGCGTCTGAAATGAACTAAAGCAGCGCGAAAAGACGCACATGCAATTTGATGTTTGTCTACTGTACCGGGTGCTGAGTATATTTGTGCAAATTATTGGTCTAAACGAACGGCCGAACACAAGACCGCAAAACGACCGCAAAAAGACCGCAAAAACCTCCCCAAAGGCGCTTAAGTATGCTTAAGTCCTATTTTTGCCTTCCAGTTCCTGCTTTAGCTTTTTGGCACGACATGCACTTCAGGAAAATGGCCACAGAAAACATGTTGTGGTCAAATTCCCGGAGCTGTATTTCCGCTCCGCATATTTTGGCATTTTTGGCCTTGTTCACAGAAAAGACTTCGCGTTCAAAGCATTCGCCCCCCTGCAAAAACATCTATCCTAAACATAAGGTCCGTGTGGAGGGCGCAGTCCAAAAAAACATCAGACAACGCAACTTTTGAAGAAATGATTGCATTCCCCAAATCCTTGCTGGCACCCGAAATACTGCAGGAGTCAGTGGGAAAATCACAGCAGCAACACCAATGTTTAGCAAAACGGCCACCGAAACATACCGAAACAACCATTTCTGGTTTGTGGTTTGGAACATGAATTTTATGACTTTCAATATATTGGGAATAATCATCCTAACTGAGTTTCATATTTTTCAGAGGGGTTGAAACCACCAACCAGATTTGCTTTTGGTGGTTTGTGGGTTCAGCATGTTTTTGTTTATTGGATTTTATTGGGCCATTTGACGCAGATCGAAGGACGGAATGCGTGCAACGATGTGTCGAGAGAAACACTGTAGTGTGCATGAACACTGGAACAGGAAAGACTTTGATTGCTGTCAAGGCTTCGCAAGGGGTAGTGTTTGGGTGATGTTTGAATTTGTTACTTCGTGGGGCAAGTTAACAAAGCTGTTAACAAGAGGCCATGATTTCCATATGATTTATTTTTTCCAGTGGACAATAATCTATCAATTAATGATCCATGGTGGACTTGTTTTTTCCCCTTATGACATCTATTTAAACATGTTCGCTGCAACCCCTAGGTTTGCCCGCGGCCAATCCCGCATATCCTTTGACATGCTCAAATCCCTGCGCAGGGTTTAAGTTTTTTACTTTCCAAAACAACAAACACGGTAAAACCTAAAACCCTAAAACCTAAAACCCTAAACCCTAGATTAAAACCCTAAATCATGAAAACTTAAAGTCAAAATCACTGCGTATAGCCAGTGTTTTCATTGATCCTCTGGTGATAAGTATATCATATTGTTTGGATGTGTTGTTTGAGTGTGGGCGAACCAGAGGGTTGCGGGGAACATGTTATATACGTGTGTATATATATAATTATATATATATGTGATCTCAACTGTTAACTTTAACATACTGCGGGGCATTCCACTTCAGTACTGAAGTTTAAAGTGACTGGGATTGGTTTGATCCACTTTGATCCTCCATTAGATTTCTACCCATATCTACCCATATCCAAAATCTTCCAGGATGATTCACTAGCCTTCGGTAAACAAAGCTGCTTGTAGCAATGGACATCACCAACTTAGCTGCTATTCACTCATAGATATGTTTAGCTGTTGCCCATAGATATTTTTGTTGCCATTGCCACGTGGGTACAAAGTTCCAATGTGTTGCCACTGAGTTCCAATTTTCATCTATTTTCAGCCATCCAACTCCAGATATATCCATTCTTTCACCCATGTTCAACCCATTTGTCAACTTACTTCTGCAGAAACTTCGCCAAAGGGCACCCGATTGCACGGCACGTCACGAAAAGATCATGCGCCATTTCTGGCTCCTCATCCTGCCGTCGCATCGACACCACAAGAGTTGGATGAAGTGGACGAAACCACCAAGTTTTGGTGGCCAAATAACCATGATATTTCACCAACCAACAACTATAGTTGGTGCCACCAAGATATCTTTATACAATCATACTTAACCAGAGTTAACATAGTCAACCACCAAGATCATGTTGTAATAATACATATACTATATAAATCGCCATATTTTGCTGCCTTATCTTCAAGAATGGCCTGAAAGCCAGAGCAAACTGCAGGTCATTGACCACTACCTTCAGCTGCAGAGTGAGCAACGGATCCTGTTTCTGGTGCCCACCAAGGCGTTGGTCAAACAACAGGCAGACTCTTGATCCATGTTTAAAGCAACACTGAAATAAAGAAAGGTTCAACCGCAAGCTATAAGGAAAACATATTTAAACACATAGAAATATAATCAAAAACGTCAGGGAAGAATTTGTGACCGGGTTATCTTCTGAATGTTGGAAATCCCTGGGCCCCCAAATCCAATTCTTTCGGAAACATCATTTTCCCGCTTCACATGCAAATTTGGGGTTACATGCCGATTTCAGACATCATATATTCCATGTTTCACATCTGGAACACGCTTGTTTGTCATAATTTGTTCCCACAAAAGGAGGTACTGTCAAAACCAGGTAAGACATAAGTTGTTTGCAGGATATCTAAGATACTCTAAGATCCAAAGATCTGGTGATCGGATGGGAACCACAGCCGGAAACAGCCGGACTGAAGCATCATTTGACAAAAAATGGAGCTGGACCCAGGCTGAATTCCAAGATGAATGGCTAACTGCCCGACATGTGGTGGCTATAGTATGCCCTGCATTGCCCTGCCATAATCCAATCTCTCCCCATTTTAACCTCGCCCAGGAGTACTGCCGAAAGCATTGCAGTGCCCAGCCTCGGGTGAAAGAAGTTTGCGGCCCCTTAGCAGAGGATCCGGCGAAGGTTCGCTTTTGCCACAGTCAGTGCGTGGAAATTTATGTTGCATAGCATCATACAATTCTGCATGTAGACCGATATGAACTATGAACATGACATTCTGTGTTCATTGGTATGTTGACATACGTGCGTACATGCCAAACTCACCAGTCTTTGCTTTTTTACGGCTTACGATCATTTTGCCTTAATGAAAGAGTGACCACATGTGACCAGCGTCAGTGGTTAGTATCATCCAAGACCTCGTTCCTTTATGACATCAGCGCCGGCGTTTCGAGCCTCAGATGTCCTCAGCTGAGGTATGGAAACTGATGCTTGGGACGAGATCAAATGGAATGAGATCTTCCGAAGCTGGCTGAGGGTTTCAACATGTTTCAACCGTTTTCTGCTTGTCATTGCTTTGGGAAGATGATACATGATGATCCCAGTCGACTTGTGTATACTTGCGTGACATCAGTACTTAGAATCCAGATTTTTGGCACTCAAGATCCCCAATCTTTGGAACTAGAGGGATCTTGCTGCATCATTCTCTGAAAAAGTACGGCTTTTCTTCGCAGCTTGATTGGTGAAGTACGCCAGTTCTGTTGTCAATGTCAATGTCACCGAGTTTTGTTGGCCAAGTATGCTCAACCAGGAAACCATGAGATCATTGTGGGCACACCTGAGCCTTTGCGTGCCGCCATGGATCGTGGTTTTCTGCTCTTCGGCAACAATAGCTGGTAGGCAGGGTCTTCTGGGGCGAACATGGCGCGTCAATCAACAAAATCAACCACTTCATGTATATATATATACACAACTATATATAATTATATGTATATTATATACGTATATGTTAATATATTGGGGAAGATCGGATATATAACAATTAAAGGAGGTTTTAACGAAAGTCGGAAAAACCACAGACCATTTCCTGGGGCGATTTAGCCAATGGTCCATCCCATCTGGGACGCTGATCCCCACCGAGCAACTTCAGGGGGCGAAGAACCACCAAGAGCAAAGCCATGGTTTTGCTCTTGTGACATGTGGTTATATAAAAAAAAACAAACTATATGATATATCTAATATCTGTATAATCATGAGTGAATACGGCTTTATAATGTCGTAAGTCATTAGGTTCAGAGCTATAGAGGTGCAGGATGCCACAGAAATCCCCGGAAACCGAGTAGTGAATGAGAAGCCCCCAGTCGGAAATGTCAGTCAAACAAATCCTCTAGGGACCATGGCTTTCTGTCTAGGGCCCATGACCTTGAATCTTGACTACTCTGTGGTAAACATAGAAAAAACTACTGAGAATGGCCATAGAGATAGATGATTTAAACATTAAAATGGGTGATTTTCCAGTTAGTTATGTGACAGTTTCCCAGAGGGTAGGCCAGCCATAATCTTTGTGGCTAATTCTAGGGGAAAAACAAACATCTAGCCTATGTAGCCTATGTTCAAGGACATCAATCACAGGTTGGTTGTTTCAAACATTTTTTATTTTCCATTTCATATATGGGTTGTCATCCTTCCCATTGACGAACTCATATTTTCAAGATGGTTAAAACATGTTAAAACCACCAACCAGTTCATCTTTCAATTGCACATGTCTTTAGACATCAATGAGTCATATCGGTTGATCTTCAAGTTGCCTCCTAATGTGGAGCGGAGCCAAGGGATCCCAAGAAGGTGCCCCTTGCTCGCAGGAAGTTGGGCTGTCGGAAAGAGGGGACCAGGCAACAGGGCCAACAGATTCAAGGATTTCAAGGAATGATATTAGTTATAATATGAGTATAATATATATAATACACTGTAATATATAAGAAATTAATTAACTAATTAATTCATTAATTTATTTATTATTTATTTAGTTATTGATCAATCTAGATATTATTTATTCATTTATTTTTCTATTTATTTATCTGTCTATTTATTATTTATTTATTTATTTATTTATCGATTTACTTATTTATTTATGTGTGTGTGCAAGTATGGTAGCAACAGTTTTTTTAAGGATATTTTTATAATTGCTTCTCATCTGTATAATATGAATAATAAATAGTAATTAGTATGTTTATAGTTTCCTGAATCTCATGTGCCTGGGTTTCCTATAGGTCATTGGTGATTCTCGATGAGTGCCATCAAGCGACTGGAAGGCACCCCATGGCTGAAACGATTCGGATCGTGACGCTGGGCGGTCAATGGCCATGCAACAGGAACCGATTGATTGGAGGTACCTACCATATATTTTAGGCATTTTTTAAGGCCTATGTCAGGGAATTATAGAAAATCTGCCCTTATATGATACAGATGATACAGTACCTCCATTTTAGGATCCTGAAATTCCCATTGCCAATGGAGACGGGCAACCCTTTGCGAGCCATGATGATGACTGATTGGTCAGGTCGGAATATCTTCGAGTCCTTCCTGGCAAGTTAAGGGAATTTCAAGTTTCCAGGTCCAAACCCGACAGTTTTCCAGCTGCCATGCCCGAGGAAGAAGTTGGAACAGGAACTTCGGCCACGGATTTTGGGACTCACTGCTAGTTTCTACGCCGGAAAATTGAAACGCCGCCGGGCATCAGTTGGTCCCCTGATCCCCAGTGGTGGACCCGGTGACGAGTTGGAAGATCCACTTGGACTGCCCCATGACATCACAGGATAGGCGCCATAGGCGCCATAGGCCTTTCCCAGCGCGGCTGCAAAGGTAAGCGCGATTCCGAAGAGGGACGCCTGGAACTGGAATTGTTGCTGGATGCGAGCTGCTCGGAATTCGCGCAGCATGGAGACACATGGATATCCCAGATTCATCGACAGAGGGGCACCCCATGGCACCTCCCAATTTTTCAAAACCAATGACCAAGGCCAACCAAGGGCAAATCGCGAATTACATCGTTGTTTTTTTGGGGGGTTTTGACGTAAAGCACATCATTGCTAGCAGCAGGAGTCAGGATGTGTTGACTGCTGGCAACTTGTTCTTGTGGCAATGTCTCAGCCTCGCTAGTGATAGCATGTAGCTTCCATCACGCAGCTCTATCCCACTCATGGAAGTACCAATGCGTTCGAGGTCAAGCGCGAATTTGGGAATCCTAAGGTGAGTCTTAGATGAGCGGATGCCCCAAATATGCCCCAAATTAACTTTTTTTTTAGGTGGTATAAACCATTCCCACATGGGTATTGTTTTTCCCACATCAATTGTTTAACCAAATGATGTTTCTTGGCGTTGGGGGTTGCATTTGGGCTGCCCAGTTGGCCAAGGGCTTTGCTTTCGCCGAGGTCTCTTCTGTCCAGATGTTCCCAATGGAAGCTTTGGTTGCAGTTAAGTCCCAACCTTAGATGCTAGATGATGCTAGCATCTATGATAGTTATTTTGTCAGTTGTTTCAAACATATCTTTTTACATGTGTTTATTGTATCTGTGCCAAATGTTAATAATTACTCATTCTCTTGGCGGGGCTGTGTTGACACCAACAATGAGTCCTAATCCTGGGTCGTGCGGATGTGGCTCCGAATAGCTGCAGCACACCAACCAGCTTGTGATTGGCCTTGTTTTGCCACAATTTCTGATGTCCGGTTGTCCGGCTGTGGTTCAAACCTGTTGAACTCTTTTTTTTTTCATCCCTACCGGACTCGTACGTCCTTTACCTGGAGCTTTTGCCTCCTGACTGTGGCCTAAAAGTGGGTTGATTTGGGCAATGTTTAGCCTTATCCATCCTTGTCCAATGTAAATATAAACCGTATCAATATGCATAAATATTAATAAATATGTACAAATTGAATTCGTGTGTTTGTACAGGCGTGTTCCTGAATAAATAGTCCACAACAAACATCTTGATAGCATGGACGACGTCCCCCCAGCGGAGGCAAACAGCAGGAGTTTAAGCACGTCACCTGGTCTGAGGACGTAACCAGCTCCTCGATGCGACTGAAGACATGAAGACCGGACCAAGTGACATAGTTTCAATATGTTTCAATATGTTTCAATAAACCATAATATGTTTTCTGAAAGTGACATAAATAGGATAATAGGTGACATATTCATCTGGGATTGAAACAATGATATAAAATTATGGCATAGTTTCAACATGGTTCAACCCCAGATGAATAACCATAGTAAACCTGGGTTCCTTGGTTGATCAACCAGTACCCCCAAAGTGACCGTTTCCGATCCAAAAAAGAATGGTACCACCTATAGAATGTGAAATAACATTCAACTCAGCACAGTTTTTTTTAATTAGCATATTTGGGGTCCCACGTTGACTGACAAGAACCTCAGATCAAAAGCCACCCATCCTTCTGGCACAGGTTCCGAGGCGTTTGAGGCTGCCTTTCTGAAAGAAGTGCAGGAAGGGCTGGATACAATGGCTGAAAAATTGGGTGATGCCGCAGAAATGAAGGACTTTCGCAGGCTTGGGATGCGGATGCATCATGCCTCTTGGAATTCATGGAAGGGAAGCAAGATGACTTTTTCGGGGTTCACTGAAGTACTGCCGAACTTGCCGGTGGCTCCAACGGATACAGGAGATGAATTGGTGTGAGGTGCTGGGCTCCCCAAAGAGAGAACCCGTTTTTATCCGTTTTTCAAAGAGGTTTCCCATGGTCAGTGCCACTAGATACAGAACAAACAGCTGGCTACTCCGGCGGGCATAGGCAAAGCAACAAATGGACGGCGGGCAATGCATGGCCACAACAAGCCACACCAAACCAACATGACCATGGTGAGGCAATGCTTTGGAGATAATACCTGGGTTGGAGCAGCATTTTATAGAGGATTTCTGGGCTGTTGCACGCCCCTCTTTATGTTTCTTTATGTTTCTCACGTGTTCCTCATGTTTCTCTGCACATGCGTGGTCAGCGGAGAAGCATTTCATAGACATTGTAAACGAAGTAAATCACCACATAGACACCACATAGACATAGTAGGAACAGGACATTTGAAAGAGGGATATAGAGAGGGTTTTCAACTGGCTTCTGGTTGTCAGCTGACGGAGGACCATTCTATGGACACGTTTCTCTATGACATGCTTCCATTAGTCATCTTAATGCACAACCAAAGGGAATGGGGTTTTCATATGTTTTCATGTTTGGAGGTGAAACTGTGAAACCTTTATTGGTGCGCTTCCACCATTTCGTTGGGTCCAACTCCACAAAAAACTGCTCAACGTTACCCCACTGAACGCCGTTTCATCCGAGGTTGTACAGCAGCTGGGGCAACAAAGTCTGGAGGTCTATGTGAAGAGCTGGACTCAGACACAGTTTTCACGGAATATCTCAAGAAATCTTTAGGCGGACTCGGTTAAACATGTTAAACCACTTTGATTTACCGGAGCCCTGATCATGGCTAGTGAAATTCGGTGGAATTCATCTATACTGATTGATCTGGAAGAAAGAAAACATTATTTCCATGGCTACATCGCACTTAGGAAATGTGTCGTGCGACAGTTGAAGCAGCACTGCGAAGAACTTCAGCAGATTCAACAGCTTCCGGTGGTTCGGCCTCGGTTGATTGAAGGAAATGCTTGGCCATAAGAGAGCGATGATGTGACATTATGTGACATGTTTTGTGCGGTTTACTGTTTCTAGACTTACTGTTTGCACCACGCCCAAGTAGACAAAGTAGACAAATTCTAATTTGCCTCAGCGTCCCAAACCATATCCTTAAATCGAGATTTGCAGGTTGAGGAGCGATCAAATGTGGAGAAACTTCTGCAGAAGCTTCCTTTGCTGCAAGACACTGAGCTTGCAAAGAAATAAACCAATCCCCATGGAATCATACATATCATACGGAATCAGCATTCAGAAAGAAAGGCCTGGTGAAAATTGGGAAAGCCTTTGCTAGCCAATCTCAACCTATATGATGGTCAGTGGTGAATGGTCGGATCTTTATGCATATTTCAGCATTCTCTTATGGTTTTATTGTTGTCACATATGTTTGACGTGTGTATGAATGTATGACCCCTGATTTCAGAATAGGTGCAGCCGGGGCCGGTCGTGGCTTGCCAGGAGTTGACGTCCCAATTCTATTCCCATTTCACAACTCGACCTTGCTTGACCCGTGCACCAAAGATCTCTGCAAAAGTGGAAAAGCTGTCCCACATCATTTTGAAGGAGTGGAAGGATATGTAAGGTACAGAAGCGGGAGAATAGTGGGGATCTGACCAGATCTTCCTGTACCATCCTGTACCACTGAGTTGGTGTGACGAACAGAGGTTACCTTGCCTTCGTCACTAAGAAATAGCAATAGCTACAGTGTCAACTGAATGGTTGAGGCTATCCGGTGGTTAGGACCAGTAGGAAGGAGCTAAGGAGAGGCTATTGTTTAGACGGAGGGATGATTAGACAAAGAGGTGCTGAGAGAACGAGCTGTCATGAAACGGAGATGGCATGAGAACGATAGAAAGGGATTTCAAGAGAAAACTTGTTTTGCACACATCCTATAGGCACATTCTTTCTTCCCCTAAGGTCCTTACCTCCGGGTACTTACAGATTCTTATAACTTAGCCATATTTGCATACATTTGCATACGTATTTTGAAATAATAACATATTTGTTTAGATGCTGGAACATGTGCAGACATAGGCACACCCATAGACATTATAGAACTAAATACTTACATGATATATATATATTGATGTACATATATAATTATATATCTTTGTTATTAATTATGTTATATAGTTATATGATATGATTTATTTAGCTATTTATCCTATTTACGTACATGTAGGCACATGCATGCACGTATGCATGCACGTATGCATGCATGCATACAATCCATCTATGCAGCTCATACCGTTGGATTTATATATTGATTGTCTTTGTTTAGGCACACATATACCACACTATATATCCACAGTAAATGTATGGCGTTTCAAATCCGCACGACGCATCATGCAGCCATACTTACCATAACTTTTCTCTTGGAGCCGGCTCCACAGGAGCAAGACGAGGGCGGAACTGGCGGAAGCAAAGGCATTGTTTTTGTGGAACAGGTGTGCGTGACGGAGCCCCTGGCAGTGGCGCTCAGTAGATTGGGCGTCACGGCGGAAGCTGTTCCTTGGAGAGATTAGGAAGCGCCGTAAGGCCATCGACTCCAAGCTACATGGAATGAAGGAATGGCCAAGCAACAGCGGGACCACCGGGACCATGGCCCATCACTTATGGCGCCAAAAAAATACGCGCAATCCTTCGGAGCTATATATTGCTTGACCTGTTTGGTGTACAGTACCGGGTTTGCCGGGCTTGCCGGGTTTGCCGGGTTTGCCGGGCTTGCCGGGTTTGCCCACTGAGACCTAGTACCTAGGATAGCTGTTTCTGATATCTTTATTCTGGCACCTGATCATTGTCCTTTGGCCATCCCGTCCAAAGGTTGGAACTTGGCCCTGTAACAGTTTCATCATGATCCTTGGGACGGACCCTCAAATGAGAACATGGGTTGCAAGTGTCTGAAAAGTCTATATTTTTTTGCAGCCGAATTCACAGAAATTCTCTATAGTTTGTTCACTGACCATTCTGAGTTTGGATACCATCTGATTATTTAACATAGCCATGGAAAATCACTGATAAATGGAGGTTTTAATAGGTAAACCATCTATCAATGGGCCATCTATACCATGGCTATGTTAGTCAATGTTAGTCAGAACCAGAGGGTATGTTTGGATAGTCATCTGGCTCGTGGTTTCTCCCAGGTTTATGGCATGCTGCCCAAAAAGGACCTGGATGCCATTCTAAAGCGCTTCAAAGATCCCTGGTTGCGCTTGAGGCAGCGAAATTTCCAGATCCTGCTAGAATCCTATCTCCATTTTATCCAGCCATCTCTTCAACTGTTTACCTTTTCCTTTATGTCTCTAGCTGGAGAATGTTGGCACATATCAGGATCTAATTGCCCATTGCCCTGATTTTTTTCGCAGTTGTCTTTGAGTTTTACGGGTTTAATGCCTCGGCATCGAAAGCCTCAAAATAGTGGCTGACAAGGAGCAAAATCGCAAAGTCTGGGATTGTATAACACAATACTCAGATGCTCCATGTATAGGATTCGTTCTTACATGTGTGAGTGAGTGGGCGTATTTTTTTCCTAATTAGACACCCCATTAAAGAGCATTCCGTGATATACATATGTGTATATATATATATATACACATAATACACGTATATCACATATACATACATACATACATACATACATACATACATAAATACATACATACATACATACCTTACCTTACCTTACCTTACCTTACATTACATTAATTTACATTTACATTACATTACATTAACATTACATTACTTAACATTACATTACATTACATTACATACATACATGCATGCATGCATGCATGCATGCATCCATGCATCCATGCATGCATGCATCCATGCATCCATGCATACATGCATACATGCATACATGCATACAGCATGCATCCATGCATACATGCATACATACAGACAGACAGGCATACATACATTCCGTGGGATATCCTTATGGATTATTGGCCGCATATTCTGGTGATGTGCCAGAATGCCTCCCAACAATCTTTGCGGAGGAAGGCGTTACTACAGTTCTGGTGTCGACAAACGCATTGGAAGAGGGCATCGACGTGGCAGACTGCACGTGGGTCTTTTAGCTGTTGGTTGGAGCGTTTTTCTCTTTGTAATGGGGTGTAATAGCATGTACAGTAGATGTTATTAAAAGAACTTCGAACAATCAATAGTGTGACTCCTGAATTTATTTATTGATACCCCTGAGTTAGTTGTTTAATTGGGGGCCTTAATTGAATTGGAAACCAACAGTTAACTGTAGCTTTTTGAGGGTGACCAACCTGCGTTCATTAATGTTTATTATATAAAACTATATATTAAGGGCTGCCGCCCCTGCCGCCGACCCCGGAAGAATTGGCAAGCCGTCAGAACGTATATATGGTACAGGCCTGCACCCCCCCCCAAAAAAAATGGGGAAAGGATGTTCCTGGGACAGTTTTACACGCATTGTTGCCTGTTATGGTTTTTATGTTAAAGGGGAACGTGCGTTCCTTGGTGTTGATGTTTTTTGTGATGTATCATGCATTCCTACACGGCCAACCCACAAGAGTCCCGGGAAGCTGGTGCGCACGAACGCAACAGCCTACTTGCGGAGAAAATATATGCTATCACTTGTACAAGAACGGTTCCACACCAGCAGCAATTCTCAAATACGAATGTGCAGGCTGCCGCGCCGAACGAGAAAGTAAGCGTTTGGTTGCGGTGGCTCCAGACGATCCTCGGTTTGCCGAGAGTTTCAGCTTGGCCCGAGGTATTTTCCATACGAACGGCGTGAAGTGCCACGTAAACAAACTTCGCGCGGAACAATGGGCGCGACAGCGTGGGCAGGTCATTTACTATGCAGTAGCTACGGACAAAGTCTCGGCACGAGCGTTGCACGAGAAGCCCGACATCGCCCACGATAAGCTCACATGGCTGCAGCGCAGCGACGCTGACTGCGGCAACCGGTACGGCGTCCTTCCGCTGTGCATAGGTATGCCCGTGCAAGCGCGAGAACATCTCTACCGAAAAGAGTTCAAGATTTTGAAAGGATGCCATGGAACAGTCTGCGGGTGGTCTCGCGTCGAAACAGAAACAGAATCGGCAGACGGAGCAATCATTTGGAACAAACTTCCTGAGTATATTTTTGTGCGTTTTGAAACACGCACACGGTGGACTATCCCAGACATCGATGAAGAGAACGTCTTTCCAGTCAGCGTGCAAAGTGGACTGTGGTTTTTGGACGCGGGCCGCGCCAACCCACAATTGAAAGTGACGCGATACCAATTTCCTATTGCGCCCGACTTCGCTGACACGTTCTATGGCGCGCAAGGAAGCACAATAGAGCCGGGCGTGATTGTGGACATGATCGGTGCAGACCCAATAGCGGCTTACATTGGGATGACGCGCTGCCGCACACGGCAGAAGATCTTGATCTACCGTCCGTTCCCGCTGGCGCCTTTTCAAGAGGGCCTGCCGCTTGGAAGGCAACTTCTGCTTGACGTGTGGAAGCAGGAACCGGTGGACTGGGACGCGTTGCGCAAGAAGTACTTGGATGAGAGGCCATGTCATGAGCGTGGGGAGATGAAACGCAAAGATGCATTCACCAAAGCGCAGTGGAAACAGGAGACACACCGCGTTTGTAAAGAATGCACTGCGCAGAAGCGCGAGGCAGGCACACCGTATCGATGCACGCAGTGTGGCCTGTGGCACGCTGCGTGCCACTTTGCAAGCAAGCACCAAAACCCCCGCTGGAGCATGTATCGCGTCTGTCTGTCGTGTGATGCTAAAAGAAAATGTTTTGTTTGCCAAAGCAAACAAACGAAAGAATACTTCGGCGCCTCAGCGTGGATGGCTAGGAAGCCTACGCGAAGAGTGTGTTTGCAGTGCCAAACGAAAACGCGTGGTTCTTGGAAGTGCGCAGCCTGTCACCAACGCAAACCGCAGCAGCAATTTTCTGATTTCATTGGAAAGCGGCCTTCTGGCGAAAACGGCACACAAATATGCAATGTATGCCGCGCTGTCGTTGCGCAAGCAGTTCTCCGCAAGCGGGCTGCTGCATCGATCATAAGCCGACTGGAACCTCTTCGCAAAAAATTGCGTCAAACCCAAGTGCTACGCGAGACATGGCAAGCGATCGCAGAATACAGAAAAAAACGCACGGGCCAAACCATGACCAGCGAAAAAGAAGGTACACACGAGGTTGCAATCCCAAAAGACATGGAGCAAAAGCCACCACCACAAAAGCTGTATGTGTACTCATGCCCTTTTTGCCAAAAATCTGTTACTACGTCAATTGTTTCCGGACATGTCAACCACCGACGCATATGTGGGAGACAATTTCGCGTGCAGGATGGCCTTCTTCGACCGACGCTGCCGGCAACGCGCTTTTCGCACATATGCCCTACTTGTGGAACCTGCGTCCAGAGCACCAAAGAATTTGGGCGAATCCAAAGCAAACACAAACAATCCAATGGCCGCGTGTGCCCCCGAACGGAATGGCATGCACAGTAACAACAAACGACCAGTTCCGGCTTGCTTGTCTGCTTCA
Source organism: Cladocopium goreaui (assembly GCA_947184155.2). Classification (NCBI taxonomy): domain Eukaryota; class Dinophyceae; order Suessiales; family Symbiodiniaceae; genus Cladocopium; species Cladocopium goreaui. The sequence continues at coordinate 3,517 of CAMXCT020004123.1, read as the reverse complement.
GCTCTCAGCATGAAAACTTTCTGCTCCTGCTGCTGTTGCGGCAAAAGCTTCTGCTGCTGTTATTGCTGCTGCCGCGGGTCGTCTATTTGCTGCTGTTACTTTTCCTCCTGCTAGCAGGCAAAAAACTTCGATGGTGTTGCCTGCGGTTGCTTGCACTACAACAGCTTCTACCAAATCGCACACACCATGGCTCTGAAGGACGATCTAGTTCCAAAAACCACGCCAAAAAAGTGCCTAACGTCCCGTCTGAAATCCCAGAAAAACAACATTTTTCGAGAATTTCTGTTGCCTGCGGCCGCTCGCAGGAAAACAACTGCGAAAAAAGCAGCTCCCGGCAGGAAAACACCATGGCTCTGAAGGACGAACTAGTTCCAAAACCACGCCAAAAAAGTACCTAACGTCCCGTCTGACATCCTAGAAAAACAACCTAACGTCCCGTCTGAAATCCTAGAAAAACAACATTTTTCGAGAATTTCTGTTGCCTGCGGCCGCTCGCAGGAAAACAACTTCGAAAAAAGCAGCTCCCGGCAGGAAAACACCATGGCTCTGAAGGACGAACTAGTTCCACAACCACGCCAAAAAAGTGCCTAACGTCCCGTCTGAAATCCTAGAAAAACAAACTTTTTCGCAGGAAAACAACTTCGAAAAAAGCATAAAAGCAGCCCCCGGCAGGAAAACACCATGGCTCTGAAGGACGAACAACCTTTTTCGCAGGAAAACAACTTCGAAAAAAGCAGCTCCCGGCAGGAAAACACCATGGCTCTGAAGGACGATCTAGTTCCAAAAACCACGCCAAAAAAGTGCCTAACGTCCCGTCTGAAATCCAAGAAAAACAACATTTTTCGAGAATTTCTGTTGCCTGCGGCCGCTCGCAAAGATGGGATCCCCACGATCATAGGAAACAACTTCGAAAAAAGCAGCTCCCGGCAGGAAAACACCATGGCTCTGAAGGACGATCTAGTTCCAAAAACCACGCCAAAAAAGTGCCTAACGTCCCGTCTGAAATCCAAGAAAAACAACATTTTTCGAGAATTTCTGTTGCCTGCGGCCGCTCGCAGGAAAACAACTGCGAAAAAAGCAGCTCCCGGCAGGAAAACACCATGGCTCTGAAGGACGAACTAGTTCCAAAACCACGCCAAAAAAGTACCTAACGTCCCGTCTGAAATCCTAGAAAAACAACCTTTTTCCAGAATTTCTGTTGCCTGCGGCCGCTCGCAGGAAAACAACTTCGAAAAAAGCAGCTCCCGGCAGGAAAACACCATGGCTCTGAAGGACGAACTAGTTCCAAAACCACGCCAAAAAAGTGCCTAACGTCCCTTCTAAAATCCTAGAAAAACGACATAAAACAACATAAAACAACTTTTTTCGAGAATTTCTGTTGCCTGCGGCCGCTCGCAGGAAAACAACTTCGAAAAAAGCAGCTCCCGGCAGGAAAACACCATGGCTCTGAAGGACGAACTAGTTCCAAAACCACGCCAAAAAAGTGCCTAACGTCCCTTTTGAAATCCTAGAAAAACAACCTTTTTCGAGAATTTCTGTTGCCTGCGCCCGCTCGCAGGAAAACAACTTCGAAAAAAACATAAAAGCAGCTCCCGGCAGGAAAACACCATGGCTCTGAAGGACGAACTAGTTCCAAAACCACGCCAAAAAAGTGCCTAACGTCCCTTCTGAAATCCTAGAAAAACAACCTTTTTCCGAAAACAATTTCGAAAAAAGCATAAAAGCAGCTCCCGGCAGGAAAACACCATGGCTCTGAAGGACGAACTAGTTCTAAAACCACGCCAAAAAAGTGCCTAACGTCCCGTCTGAAATCCTAGAAAAACAACCTTTTTCGAGAATTTCTGTTGCCTGCGGCCGCTCGCAGGAAAACAACTTCGAAAAAATCACCTCCCGGGGGGGAAAACACCAGGGCTCTGAAGGACGAGCGAGTGCCAGAACCACGCCAAAAAAGTGCCTAACGTGTCGTCTGAAATCCTAGAAAAATCTAGATTAGATTTTTGGTAGGCTGCTGGCTGCTGGCTGCTACTGGCGCTGGCTGCTAGCTACTGGCTATGTGCACCTTTTGCGTGCTCTTGCCCACGTTCTTGACACCCATTAGTGCCATCCTAGAAAAACACAATTTTTCGTGCTGCTAGCTGCTGCACTGCTACCATTGCGCTTACTGCTGCTGCGTCTGCTTGTGTCTGCTGCTGCCTGCTGCTGCCTGCTGCCTGCTGCTGCCTGCGGGCAGCTCCCCTGTGCGTCGGCCGGTCCCGTCTGAAATCCCAGAAAAACAACTTTTTTCGAGAATTTCTGTTGCCTGCGGCCGCTCGCAGGAAAACAACTTCGAAAAAAGCAGCTCCCGGCAGGAAAACACCATGGCTCTGAAGGACGAACTAGTTCCAAAACCACGCCAAAAAAGTGCCTAACGTCGCTTCTGAAATCCTAGAAAAACAACCTTTTTCGAGAATTTCTGTTGCCTGCGGCCGCTCGCAGGAAAACAACTTCGAAAAAAGCAGCTCCCGGCAGGAAAACACCATGGCTCTGAAGGACGAACTAGTTCCACAACCACGCCAAAAAAGTGCCTAACGTCCCGTCTGAAATCCTAGAAAAACAACCTTTTTCGCAGGAAAACAACTTCGAAAAAAGCAGCTCCCGGCAGGAAAACACCATGGCTCTGAAGGACGAGCTAGTTCCAAAACCACGCCAAAAAAGTGCCTAACGTCCCGTCTGAAATCCAAGAAAAACAACATTTTTCGAGAATTTCTGTTGCCTGCGGCCGCTCGCAGGAAAACAACTGCGAAAAAAGCAGCTCCCGGCAGGAAAACACCATGGCTCTGAAGGACGAACTAGTTCCAAAACCACGCCAAAAAAGTACTTAACGTCCCGTCTGAAATCCCCCGGCAGGAAAACACCATGGCTCTGAAGGACGAACTAGTTCCAAAACCACGCCAAAAAAGTGCCTAACGTCCCGTCTGAAATCCTAGAAAAACAACATTTTTCGAGAATTTTTTCTGTTGCCTGCGCCCGCTCGCAGGAAAACAACTTCGAAAAAAACATAAAAGCAGCTCCCGGCAGGAAAACACCATGGCTCTGAAGGACGAACTAGTTCCAAAACCACGCCAAAAAAGTGCCTAACGTCCCGTCTGAAATCCTAGAAAAACAACCTTTTTCCGAAAACAACTTCGAAAAAAGCATAAAAGCAGCCCCCGGCAGGAAAACACCATGGCTCTGAAGGACGAACAACCTTTTTCGCAGGAAAACAACTTCGAAAAAAGCAGCTCCCGGCAGGAAAACACCATGGCTCAGAAGGACGAGCTAGTTCCAAAACCGCGCCAAAAAAGTGCCTAACGTCCCGTCTGAAATCCTAGAAAAACAACCTTTTTCGAGAATTTCTGTTGCCTGCGGCCGCTCGCAGGAAAACAACTGCGAAAAAAGCAGCTCCCGGCAGGAAAACACCATGGCTCTGAAGGACGAACTAGTTCCAAAACCACGCCAAAAAAGTACCTAACGTCCCGTCTGACATCCTAGAAAAACA
>CAMXCT020004122.1:0-45265 GCA_947184155.2 Cladocopium goreaui | reverse complement strand
AACGGCTGCTTGGATGGTCAAATGACCGATTTTTTTAATGATTTTGACATGATATTTCCAAATCAAATCAAATCAAATCAAATCAAATGTCGTGCCTTTCTGTCTATGTATCAAAGGAATTCAAACGAGGCAAGATAGAATAACCACACTTTTATAGGCTCCTTAAACGCCTTAAAATTTAAACCGCCTTCAAGTAGTGGTGACAGGAGGTTGTTCTATTCTTTTTCTGCATGGCAGCGAGGCTATACTCCGAGAGCACGGGAGTGGTGTCAAAACATGGGAGCTGTGAGTGCCACTCGGTCCACATATGGAGTTGTTGCTCTCCAATGGGATTGGCCATGATTGGCCCAAGGGCAGTGAAGGGGGTCAATAGGATCAAGAATCAAGATGGAGCAAGCACTCCCCTTAATACATCTTAAATCATCTTAATATATATATATATACTTGGGATTCCAGTCCATAGCCAGATGCTAATCATTTAAACTCATTTTTAGATTGATTTTTGGAAGCCATGAAAAACCAGTGAGCCTCAATGTCCCCAAGAATCGGGCGTGCTTTGCCGCCCAAAAAGGTACAAGAGATTCTGGAGAATTGGAAGGACTTTGCAGACCACTGCAGTTTAAAACCCCTGGAGCGAAGACGTGCCATGGCAGCTTCTTCGGGGGGAGCAAGATGTGGTTCAGTGGTTTTTGGGTTTTTGGGTGAGTTTTGTCCCTTTGTTCACTAGATTGGCTTTCCTGCGAAAACTTGCAGGAAAACCCATTGTTTTTATGTGGAAAACCATGGGTTTCCTGTGGATTTCCCCTTCAAGCAATCCAGTGATTTGTGAGCAGAAATATTTTTTTTTGGAGTGAGATGAGTGATGCATTAATTTAGCAGCATGTGCAGGTGGGTGTTGCGGGCAATCACAGCACAAGGAGCCCGGTCGTGAAGTTTGCTGGCTTGTTGATGGCTTGAAGTGTGCCCAACAAATGATGAACCCATGGACAAAGCATCAAACATACTTAACCAAACAACATCAATAGATATTAATAGCATCATTAATCACCATTAATCATCGTTAACCATCATGAACCAACATTAACCATCATTCACCAATATTACTGTAATCATTATTAACCATCATTAACCAACATGTTTGTTGCCCTTCACCCATACCCAGGCGTTGAGAAAGACTCTATTGCTGCTGGCGGTGCAGCTGCGACCACTGCACCGAAAGCCCCGGCAGCCCCGGCAGCCCTAGCACCCGCCACTCAGCGAATAGCATGCCTTGACTAGAGATGCACGATTGGTATACCATAGTACGGCTAACAGATGGCTTTTCAAAATTTTTCCGATGCAGATGCACTTGGGAAATTTATTGGGGATGTGAATATCCAAGCAGATTCGGAGCTGATTTGGCCTTGATATACTGACCTACATGGTCTGATGTGCTTCAGTGCTGAAAAATCTCCTTAATGCGACACCTTGTGTGTGTGTGCACATATATCAATCCAGACCTGACCTGCATTACAAAGACTTGCCAGCCTAATGCTGGCAAGATGTAGTGGAATGATGTGGAAGCTTTCAGCCCACCACAGAATGCAACCCGCAGATAAAACCAAGTTGCTCAAGACAATGCCTGGCTTCCACCTGTGTCATTAATGGCCTTGAACGGTCAAGGGAAACCAGGCATGACAAAAACAGCAGGGACAGGTGAAAAACAACCGTGCTGTTGGAATGCTCTTTGTTCGTAAATCACACATTTTACTGCTCTGCAAAATGCAATCAGTAAACTGAGAGTGTGCTTCCAAACAGTGTCTGTCTTCTGTTTCCATTCCGGCAAGTAAATATAGCTGCGACATAGCTACTCATTTCTAGCGGATTTACCTGTTCAAACAGGTGGATTTTCCACAGCTATGTTAGTACTTGAAAATGCTAGGCCCGGAGGCGAATAAAAAAGTTGGCTGACCAGGCACCTGCCACGAGCTCGGCCTCCAGCAGCAAACCTCCGGATGGTGGCAACACCTTTGGTCCAGAGGAGCAGCCAGGAGGCTAATTGATGTTTATTTAATTCTTTTGTAGAAGAATACATTTTAAATTACAATTGACTATATTAATAGTGTATATGTTGTAAGCTATGTAGATATATCTTTAAGCTATACATATTTTGTGTGTGTTTTCTCTCGTGCGAGTCGTATCACCCATCCGCATGGACTCCAGGACGATCCGCATCGCTACACCATCAAGGAGGAGCTGGGCACCGGTGCGACCGCCACGGTTTGCAGGTCGCTAAAACCGGCTGGGGAACCCCCAGGAAAATCCGACCTACAAATGGTTGATGGATTCCACATGTTGGTTTATCCATGTTTATCCGCAACATGTCTGACATGACATGGCAGGTTTCAAACATCATGATGTAAGACATATTTGCTATATGAAGTTTTATGTCCATATATATATATATATATATAATATATATATATTACCATAATATACCATAATTATTGGTTAATATTCCCCATGAACAAGGTAATATATGGTAATATCCCTATCATATTGTATTATAGCCAATTTTGACCAGTTTAAACTTGGATACTTGGAGACTGAAGCCAGGAAAGTGTTGCTGGCAATCAGGAAATCGTCTATACACGGGGGAAGTCATTCACGAATCATTTGGGGTCAATGAAACATGAGAGGGTTCTTGCACCAGACAAAAGGGGATTCAAGCACTAGCGATCCAAGCAGGGATGTAAGATGATGTAAGTCCAGGCAATGGACAATCTTCAGGAAAGGCCAGCGGCCTTGATATCTACCTTGTGGTCTACACATTGAAGCCGCAAGCACCTACTCATATGGGTAAAGTTCAACGACTTCACCGCCCGCGAGCTCACTGGAATGATGGTTAGTAGGGGTAAGTGTCCCTAGATATCCTTACTTCAAGTGAGAGTACGTTGATAGTTTACCAGGACTTACCCTCTGGTAATTTAACATAGCGAACTGGAAAATCACCATGTTTAATGGGAAAATCCACTATTTCTATGGCCATTTTCAATAGCTATGTTAGTTTACCAGGACTTATGTTTTATAGTATGTTTTATTCAACAGGTACCTATCATAGCATCGGATGCGAAACCGCCGTGCCACAGGTGCACCAAATCAGACGGTACACAGTATGCGGTGTGGAGCCCAGGATCACCAAGAATTTCTACCCCCAATTTGGGGAGGGGATTGATTATTGCTGGGGGTTTACCGGGTTTACCGCATGAATCCCCCTTTTGGACGCCCCAAAATGAACAAATCTATAGGTACTGAACCATACTGAACCATACTGAACCATACTGAACAAGGGTTTCTAGTGGTTTGTCTATTCCTGAGGGGAGGGATCGCGTGGATGTGCCTGCCATAACTGGCTGCCAACCAGGTCAAAAGCATCAACTTAAGCAAACTGCGGCTACAGCCGAACTTTCAGAAAGTTGCTGACAAGCTACATCGGGAGGCCACTGGGCCGGGCTATGATGCTGCCCACTCTGTAGATTGATTTGTCCCACTGCTCCGGCAAACAGATTGATTGGCAGATATGTGTTGATGCATATATTCTCAGTGGTCAGCCAGCAATATAATCCTCCTGATGGATTCACTGTTTTGGATTGCGACCAGCCTGGCACTGTCATGTCTAGCGGAGGTGTCCATTCTCTTCACCCTCCGGCATCCCAGAATCGTTTCCCTTTACGACGTGGTCGAGGGACGCGATCACCTACATTTGGCATCTTGGTCAATCTTGGTCTATCTAATTTTGGGCTTCATTTGTGCGTCAGTTCAAGCACTCACAAAAGATGAAACACTCCAGGCAACTATGCGAGCACGCATCGGTCCCTCAAACTCCTATATGTACATAGATCTTGAATAATTCCCCTTCATTATCTTCATGTTTCGTTATGAACCACCAATATCCATCACTTTCTGACGCTTTTGGTCCCAGGGGGACCTCATGGAGCCCCAAACATGGCAGCCACAGGTCATGGAGTTGGTGGAAGGTGGGGAACTTTTCGACCACATCGTACAGATGGGATCCTTCACCGAGCCCGTGGCGCGCTATGTGCCATGGCTGCCATGGTGGTCCCAGCATGTCACGTTTCCGTGGTTTCGGAAACGGCACCAAATATTTTTGGGGGGTTCCACAAATGAGGCTACCCCAAAATGGATTATATAGTGGAAAATCCTATTAACATCCTATTAAAATGGATGAATATGGATGATTTGGGAGTACCCCCCATTTTAGGCAACCTCCATATGGAAAAGATATGAGAAAATGAGTATCGATGCAAAGTATGAGCCAAAGTGCCCATGGTCAATGGTCAGCTCTTTTCATGGAGATGATTTGAGACGTCCCTAGATTCATGGAACCCTGTGCTGCATGACAATCATCGTCAGAGCAAACCAGCTTCAGCACCATTCAATGGAATGGAACTGAGGTGTTTATCCAGATTGCTGAAGGTTTGAAGTACATTCACTCTCAGGTCGGATTTCGCTTGGGGCTGGGACTTTTGAAATGGCTCGAGGGCGATTGTCCCAAGGAAATCACTGCCGCACAGGACATTGTTTATCGCGATTTGAAGCCCGAGAACATACTTGTGGATCCTGGGCGGATTCGGTGCGGTGTAGCGCTGTGGTGCCTAAAAATGTTGCAGCCTGGAAACCACTGGGGCGCGCTTGGCTACTCAGGACCGGAATCATTCAAAACGAGGTTTGCTGGAGATCAAACTGTCCGACTTTGGACATTCCAAGCTCATCAATGATGGATACAGCACCGCGCTCACCAGGGAATCTTGGATTGCACTGCGGGCTGGTTCGGCTTCGGTGCGACTGGCATCCCTTCCGTCCAGCATGGCCCGTTTTTGAAACACTGAGGTGGGCACCCCGCAGTATTGGGCACCTGAGGCTGGATGATTCTGGTGGAAACTGAGAAGCAGACGTGGGTAGCTGCCTCAAAAAATCAGATTGTTTGCCCAAGAAAAAGGTTGTTTGGAGATTCTGGAATCTTTCGAGTACCTAGCGACCTAGCAGTTAATTTTCAAGCATTTCCCAGGTCACCAGGTCCGAATCCAATGGTAGGAAACGGCTGAAAGCTGGTGACTTCAGATCTTTGTTGATGTTTTATCCATGTTTTATCCATATTTGTGACTCTATGATGATTCACGAATTGACTGAAATAATCTGAGATACCCTCTGGTAATTTAACATAGCTATTGAAAATGACCATTTATAGTGGATTTGTTTATTAAAAATGGTGATTTTCCATAGTTATGATAGTTTACCAGAGGGTAATCTGAAATAATCGATTTTTGGGATGGCTGGCTCAATCATGGGCATCGCAGGTTTCAGATCCTCTGAAAGCAGCACAGGGCTACAACCAACGAGTGGACTTGTGGTCCCTTGGGGTGGTCCCTTTGGCAGCGAAGGAGCTGGATGCCACTACGGAGCCATTAAACCACTATAGGCAATGATTTTAGATAGATGGCTGATGATTGCTGTTGCATCTATGATGTAGAAAATGCCAGGTCTAAAATGACGGAACATGTGCAACAAACGCATCCAGAAGGTCTACAGAGCTGTCATGAGCTGTCCTTTCTGATTTTTTTGGATTGCCAAGGTGTTGTATGTCATGCTGGTGGGTGCCTACCCCTTCGACGGTGTCAGAGAGCCCATGGAAAAGCAGATCCGCCACTTCGGCTATGTCAGATCACTGCAAACACTGGAGAAAGAGGGCCCCCATATATATATAGTGGAAAGAAATAGGTAATATATATATATATGGTAATGTGATATGTAAAGACAACCTAAACAATGATTTTGCTGAACTTATGACAACAATAATGACGATAACAATCACAACAGATTAAAAGAATACTTCGTCATAACAAAATAGCGATGATCATAATATACCTTTGTGTGTGTGCATTTTTGGGCACTGACGACTGACGACTAAGGACAAGCCATCGTGACCTTCCCCCCTGATAGGCAGACTCTTGGCATCGGATTCGAAGTTGCAGAAGGGATTTTCTGTAGGAAAAATAAATGTAGGCTTACCACCAAACATGGAGGCTTACCCTTACCAAAACGGGAATTCAAGCTTCAAAAATAATGATGTAACCAATGAATACTGGATATGACTGTGTCTGAAAGTGGGGATTAACTTCAATAAATGGCGATTTAATGTGAACAAGTACAAAGAAATCAAGCATGGAAGTTCTTGGAATTTGGGATGCCGTATTTTCAGACAAATCCCTACAGAGTCAATAGTTGGAGGGTAAGAATGCCATAACTTCCTGTACATACACCCGCTAAAGAACAAGCAAACCATGCATTAATCCTCCAGTAAAATAATCACTGACATGGAAAATCACCCGTTTGAATATGTAAATCGAAGTAAATTGGCCATGGCTTCCATAGCTGTGTCAGTTTACCGGATTTCACCGAAGGTAAACAAAATGGAACACATTCCCATTGAATTAACATTCCCCGAAATGGATGGGGGGAAAATCTGAACGAACGCCACTAATATTTGATGGTAGAAGCCATGCATAATTTTTCCTTTGAGCCAATGCATTGACGATCAAGTTTGGTGATAAAAAATCTAGCTTCAATAACTTCAATCCATATGTTTTTTACTCCATTGACTATCAAGTTTGGTGCTGAAATCCCTATTAGATTTGGTTAAATCCCAGTTGTTGATGGTTAAATCCCATCAAAACTCCCAATCAAATACCACAAAATCATACCCTCAAGTACTAGGTATCTAGAATGGGGGGTGCCTGGGGTACCCAGGGGGGGGGTCTAAGATCCCCCCCCCGATATTAGACCCTTTGGAGGCTCTAATTTTAGACCCTTGGGACCCCTTAGTTATGTGGAATGATGATGATGATGGTGATGATCATATTAAAAACCCTAGTGCCAACCTACCTTGTGCAGATAATTTGTCCAGGCATCACCTTGACCATAACTTCTATTTAAAAAATCCACAAATTCGGTCTTATTTCGACGACCCCCTTTCTTGTTGCACTATGCAGCTGGTTTATGCTGGTTTCAGGTCCGGGGAGGTGTCCGTTTTCTTGGAGAATGTTTTTTGGTGAAAGGCTTGTTTTGTAGACCGTTTTCTTGGAGAATGCTTTTTGGAGAATGCATCACATAGCACGCTATCACATCAGATCGATCAACATTATATTTCAAAGGAAGAATAACATTGACTAGGTGAAAAACCATTGTAGAACCTTATGGGTGGAAAAAGGGATTGTTGATTATCACCCACCCAAAATACCCAACAATCCCCAGAAGCAGTGGGTTGAACACCACACAAGGTCTAAAATCATGTCCTTCATGACATGCCTGAAAAAATCATTGGTCCAATATGGGGTAAACCATTTAAGAACCTCATTAATTCTATAACTTCCAAAAAACCCTGTAATCAACCAGATTTGCATCACATAGCACGCTATCACATCAGATCGATCAACATTATATTGCAAAGGAAGAATAACATTGACTAGGTGAAAAACCATTGTAGAACCTTATGGGTGGAAAAAGGTATTGTTATTATCACCCACCCAAAATACCCAACAATCCCCAGAAGCAGTGGGTTGAACACCACACAAGGTCTAAAATCATGTCCTTCATGACATGCCTGAAAATATCATTGGTCCAATATGGGGTAAACCATTTAAGAACCTCATAAATTCTATAAATTCCAAAAAGCCCTGTAATCAACCAGATTTGCATCACATAGCACGCTATCACATCAGATCGATCAACATTATATTTCAAAGGAAGAATAACATTGACTAGGTGAAAAACCATTGTAGAACCTTATGGGTGGAAAAAGGTACTGTTATTATCACAAACACAAAATACCCAACAATCCCCAGAAGCAGTGGGTTGAACACCACACAAGGTCTAAAATCATGTCCTTCATGATATGCCTGAAAAAATCATTGGTCCAATATGGGGTAAACCATTTAAGAACCTCATAAATTCTATAAATTCCAAAAAGCCCTGTAATCAACCAGATTTGCATCACATAGCACGCTATCACATCAGATCGATCAACATTATATTTCAAAGGAAAAATAACATTGATCAGGTGAAAAACCATTGTAGAACCTTATGGGTGGAAAAAGGTATTGTTGATTATCACCCACCCAAAATACCCAACAATCCCCAGAAGCAGTGGGTTGAACACCACACAAGGTCTAAAATCATGTCCTTCATGACATGCCTGAAAAAATCATTGGTCCAATATGGGGTAAACTACGGTAAACCATTTAAGAACCTCATAAATACTATAAATTCCAAAAAGCCCTGTAATCAACCAGATTTGCATCACATAGCACGCTATCACATCACCTCGATCAACATTATATTTCAAAGAAAAATAGATTTGATTAGGTGAAAACCATTCTGCAATGACCATTGTAGAACCTTATGGGTGGAAAAAGGCTTTGGATGGTTTCGGTTTGTATTTTGTGAAGGTAGCATAGGGCTAAGTGATCTATAGTGATCTCACATATCATCACCGGTTACCATTAATTATGACAAAAAAACATAGGGTTTGAGATATGATTTTAGACCCGTGCACGTGGGTGTCTGAAGGTTTTCTCCTGGCAATTGGTGGTTTTCCACAAGAATACCATCTTAGACCCAGTCCTGGGGGTCTAATATCTAGTCTTCAGGGTGCCTGGGTAGTACTTGATGGTACACAAAATCATCATTTCTTGCTGTGAAATCCAATGGGAAAAGCAACAAATCATCCATCACCAAGGCCAAGTCAGCATGCACAGGACCTGATCCGCGGCTTGATAAAGGCTTGGAGATTTGACGTCCGCGAGCCTCCGCCTCCGGTCATTTATGTTACATTTATCATGGGGAATTATGTGGGATTATATGTGGGACCATATATATGGGATTATATGGGATTATATCTGGGACTAAATGGAATTATAAGAGAGATTAAGAGAGTACGTTTGGATAAATTATATCGACCTCACGTCGCGACCTCACTGGAATGATAGTTATTAGGGTAACTCAACTCCCCGAGATATCCTGATTTCATAGAACTATCATAATTTACCCGGATATCAATAGATATCGTCATTATAGTCTTGGAAAACTTCTAGAAATGAAGGTTAAAACATGGGGAAATCTATTAATGGTTGATTTTCTAGTGCCATGTGAAACTGTCAAAGGGTAAATGGGTTTTAAACAGTGGTTTTCAAGCGGTTGATGATGGTTAAGGTATATTTTGATTTTTTAATGATCGCTAATATGAAATGTATTCATCATTGGGACTCCAAACGAATACATCCAGTAGTACTACGCCCCCGGTTTCATTTGGGCGGCATTTCAGAGGACTATGGGACAATTTTTAACAACCTCCTGCGACTAGAAATATTTATTTGTAATGGTAACTGTTTATAAACAATCCAAAAACTGTCTTTTTGTTGGTGGAATAGTATAGCCCCTTAGAAATGCCCTCCGAACGAAACCGTCTGGGATCTATATGTTCATTTGGGGCCCCAGGTACAGGGGCGTATTTATGTAGTACGATGGGATAACGGTTAACATCCATGTTTGATAGTTAAGTCGTGTGAAGTCTCTGTTGGATCCTGTTGATGCTTATACCATCTTATACCCCAAATAGATTTCCTTTAAAGATCCTATAAAACTTGAGGGAAATGATGGATCTGTTTTCATCCAGTCACAGGTGAGGCCCCAAGATCGGCTTACCCTGGATGCTTGCTTGGGACATGCTTGGATCTCTATGATGGGCGGCAGCCTGTCCAAGATCGCCAAGCTGCTTGGCCATGGCTCATTGGAGAAAATGGGGTGCCCACTGACGAGTTGACACCTAAAATCAATCAGACATCATCCGAAATTCTCCGAGTCTTGGGGGACTGCCCCATTTCTGCGAATTCATTGCAATGTCAGTTGGGAAAATTATTATCAGCATTTATCAGCCATAAGCTTTTGGGGCACCCCAAGTATGAAGACACATCCAGTTGGTGAGACGAGTTTTGGTGCTGGAAAAGTCCGCAGGTTTGAAATGAACATGACTGTGACAGGACTTTTTATGAATATCAAGTCAGAGATAAAGAATGACATTTATCATCATATTTACCCCCATTTTTTCATTTTCAGTAGGAATTGTTGACTTTGCATCTTTTTTTTGGGGGTGCTTCTATATAGGCCCATCATCAGCGGAATTTGGACCCAGGCTCTGCACGGAAAAGGAGCACGCTGCCACAGAGGAGCGATTGCCTTTGCCGGAAGAGCCCTCCAAGGACCGGGCCTGAGGCGGCCTGAATCCAAAAAGGTGGGGTATATGGAAAGATGATGAAAGATGCATGAAATAGAAATCAAACATTTTTCAAAAACAAAAAAACATAGGAATGTACAGTAAATGAGCCATGTCTATCCATTTCTGCAAGCAAAACATCTCGCCTCCAACAACATATGGGCTGTTGAAAGTAGTTGAAGATCCCCGCATAGTCTCCGAGCTCCCTCAAGTTCAACCACGGGGGAATCATGAGAGGAGGCTTTGTGATGAGAAGCTGCATCTCAAACATATTCAAAAATATTGATTCACAATTCACTATTCAGTAAAACGCAACAACATCAACATTAGGTGCCCCATCATCATCCACGATCATCACCATCATCACCATCATAGCCCCCCAAATTGGAAACAAGCCTAAAGGTCACACACGATATCATCCCGAGTTTCATTCCATTTCCTGGAATGGTTGCGGGGAAAATTTTCCGGAACCCCAATATTTGGCTGGTAAATCATGGCTTTCCTGTAGGCTTTCCCTGCACAGGACAAGGTGGAACAACTGCGCCGTGACCTACAGCAGTGGACACGCAAGTTCCGTTGCGCCGCCACTGTGAAGTTCAAACCGGCATGCTTGGGGTGTTTTTTTTGGCTGGTTGCAAAGTGGATTCCTAGATAAATTGCTTTATAAACCCATCCAACTGTAGGATATATCCACCAGAAAAGTAAGAAGAAGACAGTTGGCCTAAGGGCCTATCAGATTAGTAGCTATACCAAATTGGCGATTCGGGGAGCCGTCAATGAGTGAGAAGGAACCTAATTCTTCTTGAGAACTTAGCTGCAGTCCTGTGGTTGATGTTGCGAGAAGGTTGAATGCTCGGCTCTGGGTAGACGGTATTACTGGTAGATCTACTGCCAAAACTGCACAACTACACAAGTCTGCCAAAAGAGAAGTAGTTTGATAAGGCCTAGGTTTGGGGGTCATAAGATGAAATGATGACAGGAGGGATGACATGATGAAATCACATCTAGGATTTCAGAAAGAAAAACGTGAGGGGATTTGTTGGGGTGAGATGTCTCATATTAAAATCATTCAGATCTTGATTGATTGAACAATCGATTACTTTTTCGCATCCCACATCCCCCATTATTTATGATTGGTGCCACGCCCCCCTCAACCCCATTACTTCTCACATGCTCCGTTGTTGGGCATTACCATGCATTACCCCTATAAATCAACATAAGTCAACCATTTGGGAGTATTATATAGCCATTTATAATCCCTATTGACCTCATGATCTCTTGATGCCGCTTGCTACATACCATAGCAGATGTTCCAACACGATGCCGGGACGGCCAGGCATGGTGAGGTTGTGGCGAATATGCAAACCGGTCTTGCAGAGGACTGCCAGTCATCATGGCTGGCAGGAGAATCCCATTGGGAAACTCATATATAATTGAGTAGATTTCCCATAGCTATGTGACATTACCATGACATTACCAAAGGGTTCCAAAGGGTATAGTTTAGTTTAGTTTGTTGTTCATGTTGAGTTGCTGCAGGGGTGTTGGCTGGCGGAGCAACTATACTGCCATACATTGTTTGTATTGTTTTGAGTTTTCAGAACGTGCGCATGTACATTACAGTATATAATGATATTTAATAATCATGAATACATCCCAAGCTTGGTATGATCATTAATCATGAATGCATCCCAAGCTTGGTATCGAGATGATATATGATGATATGGGAATGGATATGATATGGGAAGGAGTCATATCCCATTAATCTGGGTACGGTAAATTATAATCTTTCACTAATCTGAATTAGGGCCATTTGGGGATGATTTCCCTTACTTACCATGATTTCAGATATTTCAGGGTTCGGTCGCAGTGAGGGTCCTTATAATTTACCCAGATGAATGGATCTTAAAAACCTCTGAACTATAGTAAGGTTACCCCAATTAATTAACCAATGTAGTTAATGGATCTTAATATGGCTATGGATCAATACCTATACATACCATTTTTAGGGGAATGAACATCCATTTTAACCCAGCTATTTTGATGTTCACTAGGTACCAGGGTTTTGACCCATCCCCATATAATGGATCTTAATATCCCATTAGGGATTAATATCCTATCCAAAGCTCTGAAATCTGCAGGAAGATCGTGCGAAGGCTCGGCAGGAGCTGCAGGGCATCCTGCAACATCACTTCCAAGGCGAGAAGGGGAAACGTTACGGAGGAATTCATGGGAAATTACCCTCTGGTAATTTAACATAGCTATTGAAAATGGCCCATTTATAGTGGATTTACCCATTGAAAATGGTGATTTTCCATAGCTATGTTAAATTACCAGAGGGTAATGGGACATTAATGTTTTTTTGACACATATTAAATATGGTACAGTTGAATGGATTTGTTCAAGGAAACATTTACAGGAAAACCTCATATTTTCACGGGACAATCTATATGGTTTCCGGTTTAAGACGGGAACCATTAAACCAATCCATTGAAAACATGTATAAAATGATTGATCCAAAAGTTGAGTTTCATCATGTTTCATCCATAAACCACGGATGGAGGTTGAAGTTTTGACCCGCTGTTTACATCGTTGAACCCAACAAAATTGGGATTGAATCATTAAAACATAGTGATTTTTCACGTGATTTGGCCAATGGAGAATGAAACGTATGGGGAACATATTAGGGAAAATGATGATCCACCGGTGGATGGAATGGGCACGTTTTTGTGAAAAACAAAAACGTATGCAACAGCCAAACCAGAGGGTCTAGGGGGGCATGAAATTTTGGAAGGTGGAAGGGATTAACTTGGTAAACCTTGGCTCGCTTAAGTCAAGTCATCGCTTGCTGTTGTGCAATTTTTGCTGCTGTGATTTATCAGCTAGAAATTACATGTTGCAGGGAATCGACGATTAGCCATTGCCATGTTCATGCAAGAAATTGCGGGGAAAAAATGATGAAGAGGGGTAAATTTCAGATCATCCAGCTCTGGATGATAGGTGGATAGCTTCCCATACAGCTTTGTTAGCATCTCTATGTGTCAACTCTGAATCATTTTCGGAAATGCCCTCACCTTTTTCTGGAGGTTTAATATGCTTTATATGAGTTTAATGGGAAAATCATCTTGGCAACCGGGTAACCAGGGTTTTATGTTTGAACCACCTCCATGGCTGCCATGGTTCTCCTCCCATCCAACCGAGAGGTCAAGCTTTGGCATCTTCGAGCAGATGCTTGGTGTAGGATAGACCGCCTGCGTCAGGCCATCGATGGTATGGCGGATGGCGTAAAGAGAAATTCAATGGATTGGTTTAAGGGAAAACAGGAAACCATGGTTTTTACCATTCAATATGGGCATGAATTTATGAATTTTCCCTCACCAATCCATTGAGAAATGGGAAAAAATGGATAAAAATGGAAAAATACAGGGTTGCAGCTTGATGTAATGCTTGTAAAGCAATAGTGAACCATCCCCAAATTTTCCTTTTTTATCGATGCTATGAACCATCAACATATGGCTGGTTTATGGCATTGCTTTATCATTGTGCCTGCATCATGTGGGCTATGGACTGATTCAACTTCAACTATCCTTAACTCCGGCACCGTCAAACTAAGGAGGAGGTCCCAATGCCAAGCTCGCCACTGTCCCCGAAGAGCGAAGCAGGAGCAAGAGCTTCCGTACCTTCAAACACACGTTGAAGGCAGCTGACTCAAACCTTACTGATGCTTAGGGAATGGTGGAATGGGATGACCGTTATATTATAACAATTACTATGGATGATTTCCCCATTCCCATCCATTCCCTGCTAAGCACCAGTAAGAAACTTATTTGAATTGTGTAGCTTGTGGCATTGTCTGGTACCTCTTTTGATGCAAGGACACCATGCAATGTTATGAAATTGTTTGTCTGCGAGAAATCGTTATTTGATTTGCCGACTGCCATCTATGGTTGCATCATCCTGCCGACCTGCAACTCTTGTTTCCAACGAGTTGATTAGTTCAAGTATGGAATCATGAACTGATAAGGCACACACACAATTCAACCAAATATGTGTCCCAAAAATTCCCAAAATGGCTGGAGAGAGGACAATTTTGCATCCAGCCCTTGTTTAATGTTTAATCCCAGTGCCAGCAGTAGTAAGCCAGGTCTCTCCGCAAGACGGGGCGGGCCTGGATTTGGAAGCTGAGAAGGGTGGCATGCGCGTCAAGAAGGCCTTCCGGCAAGGATCCCCTTGGGCCCGAGAGCTTGAGTCTGACATACTCTGACCCCATTAGTTCGTGCCATGGTTAACACTTGGGTAAAACTTCGATTCGCTCACGAAGGATCGGGTAATGAGGGACATCTTGTGGGATATAACTATAATATCTATAATCAGAAGTTGGATGATATACCCATACTTGGGGGATGGTCATCAATCCATGAATAGGGGCTAGTGCACACGTACCCATCATGAAGAATCCCCAGTGATGGTGAGATGGCCATACCCCATGTACCATGTTTTGACTATAGCATGACTACAGCAAATATTTCGCATGAACGATGAAAGGTCATCATCAGCTCATTACGCACCTGGGGTTACACGTGCAGAATCATGTGGGAGCCAAGCCACTCCAACGGTACTCCAACGTGATCAAAAGGACAAGTCCATGATGTCCCAGGCCCAAGATTATCGAGCAGTTTAGTGGGGTTAAGCTTACCCCAACCTCCGTTGGGGTGCAAATATTGTAATGTGGTAAACCCAATAGTAAATGATCCCCAAATCCTCCCAAATGGGTGGTAGCTCTCATCCCTAAATGGTAGGCTTATGGCATTGGGTTTCCCACATCCACCTGTTGACATTGTGAAAGATGCTAGATTATCATTAGTGGATACCTCATTGCTAAGGGCTCATCATTGCGAGATGTCGAATGGCCCTACCAAAATGGCCTAGCAAATATCCAGACAACCAAAAACACATGGAACAACAGGGTCATATCATGTCATATCCCTTTATCTGTTTTGGCCAGTGCAGCTATGAAGTCCCATTCATTTGTTGAAAGTAAGGACTTTTATAGCACAACCTGGTTAAAACGGGTCGCTAAGTAGCAGCATGGCATCGATTTTGAGTCCATCTCTCAACCACAAATACGACGCAAAATTTGAAAGTCAGGTGGAACATGAAAAGAAAAAGAAAACAAAAGAAAAAAAACATGTTTGAACATTTGCGACATTTGATTCATCATGAGATGGGTTTAATTTCAAAATATAGTGTACCATAGTGTGCCCTTGAATCAACTAAATTAGAATCTACCATAGTTAAACTGACATAAACTGGTGCCATACTGGTGCCTGTTCTCCACGAACCCTTGGGACATCTTGGGAGCCCCTGGGAGCACCATGGACAGGTCTTTGATACGCCTGGGCAGCCTGGGCTATACGTGGGAGACCTCATCACGAAGATCGATGAGGCACCACTTCGAGGAGACTATGATGAGGCCCTGGGGCCCTGGGTGAAACATGGTGAAACACCTCCAGTTACCATGATGGATTCGCTTTTTGACATCCCAAGTAGTGATGTTATGATATGTTATGGGGGTTGGCAGGGTATTTTGGTTGAAATCGTGAGATACATATATATATATAATATATAGAATGTGATGTTGATTTTCAACAATGAAGAATCGCCGCGGTGACCCAGATCATCCGTGTAGTCCTTATTTATATTTATTTATCTACATTTCCCGCACACGATCAGCGAAACGTAGCGGAAAAGATCGGCTGTTCCTTCCCTGCAGGTGGAGAATACCTTTGGGCGCAATTTCCGCGATGGAGTTCTCCTGACCATCAAGAGAGAGTCCTGAACATCCTACAATGATGTTTTTTGCGATGACGCAAGTGGTGCTTGTTCCACATGGTTTTACATGGTTTTACCAGATTCCCTCCCACCAACTAACTCAAATAGACTCCACTAAAGGGGGCTTGGAAGATTATTTTGTTGTCGAGAAGGACGACTGTCAAGGTCTATGCAAGTTGGAGGGGCACTATACGTCTCAAAATGTCTCAAATGCGATTCGACAATATTCAACATGATATTAAACCGTTATTTGTTACCATTTTTTCAAAGATGCCCAAGCCCAGATAATGGGACTGTAGCCATAGCTATGGGGATGATGACTTCACGTTTGCAATCGGCGGGTTTTTCCGACTGAGTCATTGAGTTCTTAATTCTTTTGTCGTGATGAGTGAATGAACAATGAACGATAAATGCGACATATACATGCAATGTGCAGGTATATGCATTATTAAAATGAACCAACCATTGCACGTAGCAGGGCCCATCTTAGGGCCCGCAGGTTGCAGCAAAAATCCAGCCCTGGCCAGCCCTGATTCAGATGGCCTTTATGTTCTTGCAGGATCGTTGGCCATGCATGTTGAGAGGTAGGACACTGGTAAATTCATGCATGACACACATTGAAATCGACGTTGTGTGCATATAGATATAACATGATATAACTATGACTATCAAGATAAATAGATAAATATACATATAGATATATATATATATATATTGGTAAACAAAAGAAACAAATATGAATGAATGCATACTATATTTAGACTAGATAGATAGATAGATAAATATATAGATAGAGATAGATAGAAATAGATAGAGATAGATATAGACAGATAGATAGATAGATAAATAGATAGATAGATAGATAGATAGATGTAGGTAGATATAGATAGATATAGATAGATATAGATAGATATAGATAGATATAGATAGACATAGATGGACATAGATAGATATAGACAGATATAGATAGATAGATAGATATAGATAGATAGATAGATAGAGATATAGATATAGATAGATATAGATAGATATAGATAGATATAGATAGATATAGATAGATATAGATAGATATGGATAGATATGGATAGATATAGATAGATATAGATAGATATAGATAGATATAGATAGATATAGATAGATATAGATAAATATAGATAGATATAGATAGATATAGATAGATATAGATAGATTTAAATAGATATAGATAGCTGGATTTAGATAGATGGATTTAGATAGATAGATAGATAGATATAGATATAGATATAGATAGATATAGATAGATGTAGATATATATAGATATAGATTTAGATAGATATAGATATAGATAGATATAGATAGATAGATAGATACAGATAGACACGGATAGATATAGATAGATATAAATAGATATAGATATAGATACATAGATAGATATAGATTGACATCGATAGATATAGATAGATAGATATATATATATATAGATATATAGATAAATTCTTAGATAAATAGACAGATAACTAGATAGATATAGGTAGATATAGAAATATATAGATAGACATAGACATAGATAGATGTAGATAGATATAAATAGATATAGATAGACGCAGATAGATATAAATAGATATAGATAGACACAGATAGATATAGGTAGATAGATATAGATCGATATAGATATATAGATAGATAGATAGATAGATATAGATAGATAAATATTTAGATAGATAGATAGATAGATACAGATAGACATGGATAGATATAGATAGATATAGATAGAGATAGATAGATATATAGATAGATATAGATAGAGATAGATAGAGATAGATATAGACAGATAGATAGATAGATAGATAGATAGATATAGATAGATAGATAGATAGATGTAGATAGATATAGATAGATATAGATAGATATAGACAGATATAGATAGATATAGATAGACATAGATGGACATAGATAGATATAGACAGATATAGATAGATAGATAGATAGATAGATAGATAGATACAGATAGACATGGATAGATATAGATAGATATAGATAGATATAGATAGATATAGACAGATATAGATATATATATAGATGGATATAGATAGATCTAGAAAGATAGATAGATAGACAATATAGATATAGATATAGATAGATAGATAGATAGATAGATATAGATAGATATAGATAGATATAGATAGATATAGATAGACATAGATAAATATAGATAGATATAGATAGATATAGATAGATATAGATAGATATAGATAGATATAGATAGATATAGATAGATATAGATAGATATAGATAGATATAGATAGATATAGATAGATATAGATAGATTTAGATAGATATAGATAGCTGGATTTAGATAGATGGATTTAGATAGATAGATAGATAGATAGGTAGATAGACAGATAGATAAATAGCTATATATATATATGTAAATACTACACGCATACGCATGCACGAAGCCATATTTGTGCATTCATATGGCCTGAGATCCAATTCAAGATCCTGATTGAAGCCGTTTGCATCGATCTGCAGGCAATTGTTCATCTACTGTGTATAACAAATATGTCATTCTGATGGATGCCGCGATCTCGATTGGTCACTGGAAACAGTCGCGGGCCTTGCGGGCTGCAGTTCTAGGTGTCCAGTTAGCTACTGTGTACAAGCCCCGCAGAGATTAGACGGCATTAAGGCCGTTTGGTGAATCTGTCGTGAAAACATTGACCGATGCTGCGAATCTTTCGGGAACATTTGATAACGTGTCATTGGCACCAGTGGTTCCAAAGGGCATGTCAGGGCATGTCAGGGCATTGTGGGGTTCCGTTGGGTTCCCCACATACCTCCATAGTTCATTTCTCACCTTTAATTCAGCAACTTGATCAGATTTGATGGTCAGTTCAGCTCTCAATGCAAGATTTGACGGTTTGGCAAATGGTTTCGCTAGAGTTGATGCTTGGTCGTAATTTTGAAGTAAAGTAAGTAAGAGTCCGGAGGAGCTGTGAGGACGTTTCATCCCAAAGTGGCAATTTCGATGAACCAATGAAGATTAATGAATGGGTAACCCAATAAACCATCCCCAATAGATGTTTATTGTTGGGTTTACCACCAGTGGATTTCAAGGTACCATGCTTCCAATCAAAACCAGTCGCTTTCAAGCCCTACCATCTCCCTGACTCCAGGTCGCGCTTCGCCTGGAGTCGCCCAGGTTCCATTGGCATTTCCATCTTCACCATCTGAGCCTGCATCTTCATTTTAACACTCATTTGCAGCATCACCATGACAAAATAATTATACCATAATGTCAGACAGTGAAATTTGTTAAAGCCTGTTATAAATGATTTTTGAGGCCTGTTACCCTCTGGTAATTTGTTACATAGCTATTGAAAATGACCATTTATAGTGAGTTTTCCCATTAAAAATGGTGATTGTCCATAGCTATGTTAGTTTACCAGAGGTTAGATCCTGTGTTTTTTTTGGTCAAAAGGATAACTATGTCAAGTTCAATATCGTCCAAACCTCAGCTTCCCCATTGGCAAGATGGCACGAACAGCCCCACGATGAGCGTCAATGAAGTAACAAAAGATAATTACAGAAGTTGTTCTTTGCATTAGGCGCGCTCTAAGCAGTAGAAGTAGACCAGAAATATCCAGAAATAGTTGCAGTCTTGCTTAGAAACCCCAAGGCTATTGGCTTTGGGCGGATCATCAGACAGCCATTGTGGCAGGCGCCGAAACCATTTTCGAATCTGTGTTTGCGGTGTGGCTTGGCTTGGGTCAGCACTGGCGAATCGGTGCTGCCGCTCACGGACACGTACAAATTATACTGTGGCGAACGGGGTTCAGAAATTTGGCACCGAAGGTACTGAGCACTTTTTGTTGGAGGGTTCGGGTTGAAGAATTGAGTGATGACCCCCAAATTTTGCATCTCACTTGTGTCAGCCAAGGCGGTGGCCTGACTCTGCCAGGGGCGGGACAAGAGGCAACCAGCATCAACCAGCAGACCGCTGACGATGGTGCACATTGGATGAACAGAGATGTCGAGAAGAAGTGGGGAGAGAGAAAAGGAGGAATGAGGAAAACAAACACGGAGTCATTTGGCGAAGACCAAAGGTATGCCAACACACGCGAAACGTCAACTGCATTTTGCAGCATCAGAACTCACATTTTCCATTGCATCGGCATGCCTGGGTTCTCGCAATCATTCCCCATTTTTAACAGGCGGCAGGCGGGGAACAACACATCTGTTGTCAAAGACTCAGGCATTTGTTCAAAAAGCAGCATGTTGGATTTACGTGATGCAACTATGTTTGATGTTTTAGAAATCCCTGAGAACTTGTTTATCTTTCTTTTTCAGATGCAAGCCCCTTGCGCCATCTGCGACCATTTGAGGTTCCAAAAGCTGCGCCACTTGCAGTCAGGATGGCCAAGAGTGCAGTTCAATGAAAAGTCCCAAGATTCGGGGGCAGTTTATCCTTAGATAATCGATGGTTGGTGTGACCAGCAAGGCCAGACCATTGAGGATGGCGACCTGGTTTGCCAGGCACTTCATGACCTTGGCGATTGATCATTAAACTACTAAGTTACTAACAGTTACTAAGGCACCTGTCAGCATAAACATTCCATTTCCTTGGGCATCCTTGGGTATCCGTGTGCTTATCCTGGATTTATGCAAGGTTATCCTAGGTATTCCTTGGTTATCGTTGATTTTATGCCTGTCGTTCAAAAAATGTCTTTGATTTTCTGCCTTTCCCGAAAATGCGACCCATTTGGTCATTGCAACATATGCCAGGTATGTGGTCAGGGCCAGCATTTGGCAGCTGGCACTGCCTGTAGTGGAGTGCCAGCTGGGTCCATGGCTCAATTTTCAGTACATCTTGGCTGTCCCCCTCGGAAAAGGTGTGTGGAACAAAGGATAGGAGGATTTAAGAGCTGTCATCCTCTTTCAGCGCCCTTTGGCCCCAAGAGATGCCCAATGGCTTTGTACAAAATTGGGGTATACCTCAGACTTCTCTCTCTCTCTATATATATATGCATGCGGTATATCATATAATATCCCAATTGTTTAAAGAGGTACAGACGCTGATAATCCGCGTGCGGTGTGCTCCCTTTCAGATCTGTCAGAGCGCTGAGCCGAGGCGGGGCCCCATGTCCTTCAAAAGGCTGCGCAGACGGAGATACCCACCGATACCCAGCGATCAGTTGGAAATAATATATAGATAAATTAGATACATAGATAGATAGATAGATAGATAGGTAGATAGGTAGATAGGTAGATAGGTAGATAGGTAGATAGGTAGATAGGTAGATAGGTAGATAGGTAGATAGGTAGATAGGTAGATAGTAGATAGGTAGATAGGTAGATAGGTAGATAGGTAGATAGGTAGATAGGTAGATAGGTAGATAGGTAGATAGGTAGATAGGTAGATAGGTAGGTAGATAGATAGATAGATAGTAGATAGGTAGATAGGTAGATAGGTAGATAGATAGGTAGATATATTAGATAGATTAGATAGATAGATAGATAGATAGATAGGTAGATAGGTAGATAGGTAGGTAGATAGGTAGATAGGTAGATAGGTAGATAGGTAGATAGGTAGATAGATAGATAGGTCGATAGGTCCATAGATAGATAGATAGATAGATAGATAGGTAGATAGGTAGATAGGTAGATAGGTAGATAGGTAGATAGGTAGATAGGTAGATAGGTAGGTAGATAGATAGATAGATAGATAGTAATTGTATCTCAGATATCTCATCATACACTGAGATCTTCAAGTCTATTTCCTATACGTCATGATTTATTTCTTAAGTGTTTGGATGTGTTTGGGCACTCCTTAAGTCACAGGATTATCTTCCGAAGCTTCAAAGTGAACATTGGCTGGCCCCTCGGTGTCCTGTCAGGGGCCCTCCATCTCCGTGGCTGTGCCCCAGCTGCTATGCTGACTTCGCAACCGTGCGGGGCCCCACCAATTGTTTGTTTTGAACCTGATTGGGATTATCCAACATTATGATATATATATATATATGTGTGATTTTATATGCATGTATATATAATTATATATATTATATATATATATATTCACATATATACAGGGTTGAACCAATCAACCAGATAAACAAATGGTATTCTGATGCAATCTTTGTTATGCGGCGTGTTCCCCCAAGCAAATCAGCAACCCAGCTAAAAAGAGAGGCTTGACCATGCCTTCCGCTTCAATCCTACAGCAGCTTACTGAAGTGCATCAGAACCAAAGGATCTGATTGGTCTCATGGCAGCTCTAAGGCATGGTGGTCACAAAGACTGTCACAACCAGATTTTCCGCGTCCGGCCGCATCAAGCATCCAGGCAGCCGGGGTTCTCAGTGACTTTTTCGCAATGCGGCATGGGCTATGGTCAGCCCCAGATGGGGTTCTTGGAAGATAGGTTAGCCCCAACTCAATTTATCATTGATTTGGATTGATTTGGCTCATTGCGAAAGGTTCGGTTAGCCCCAACTTAACATTTATCATTGATCGGTTAGCCCCAACTTATTTAGCAAAGTCTGAACCGCTGCTGTGTTTCTAGGGCACGTCTTAGGTCCTCAGGAGGATGCCATGCAGTGCTGCTCAAGTGAAGCTGCCGCGTTCCACGTGACTTCGGCTTGGTTGGTCCATGGGGATGATGAGTTCCAACTGAGATTCACTTTGGATTCAATCAGATTTAAACATTTGAATCCATTTACTGGTGGTATAATATTGTATCCTCATTCTAATCTACAGAAAAATCTATAGTGTATATATTGTGTATATATATATATATACAGTATATACATGGTAATCCGTTTGGCTCGCTGGGTGGCTCAGCATTTGATCGTCCGTTTGGCTCAGGTTCTGGGCGCTTTGCAATGGCGTTTGCGCTGCTGGCAGCCCCCCGCAGTGGTTGTCCAAGCAGGCGACTCGCGCCGTCGAACTAAGATGAACAAAGGAGCTGAAGTACCAGGGATCCAGGAAGGGGCCTGAAACGATAGGTGTGTTGGTTTAACACTATGCTAAGTGTGGGATTTTTGGTGGGTATGTATTAATATAATGTATATCTCTGTCTTTCTTTCAACAGAGATTAATTGAGGGCCCATGTTCCGATTTGAGGATTAAATTTGAAACAGCACCTTTGGATAGCACTGAGTGATTTTCAGCCAAAGGATCCCCAGAAGAGCTGTCAACATGTGAGCAGCAATGAAGTTGTGACCCCAACATTGGTTGTCCCAACCGGCCGTCACAGACCACAGACGCCCATTTTCATGCTGTTTATTTGTGGTATGTAAGCTTCAATATATCATGTTTTCACATATTCGTAACATGTTTTATATACTAAAAAAAAATCCCTTGCCATTTTGCTCCTACATGCTCCTACTAGACCCGCGATTTTGCCGATCTTGGACCGCTAGGTTTGGAGGCAGCTGTGCCGTTTCGTCAAGGCAGCAGAAGGGCGTTTTGCATTTGCTTCCAGCATTGTCCTGAAGTGATGCAAAACAGACACACACACAGACAGACAGACACACGCATATATATATATATATAATGTATATATATATATTAAATCATGTCATTGACATATCGACATGTGATTTAGCAGACATGTGATTTAGCAGAGCACCCTTACGTGATTCATGGTTACTGGAGACGATCCCCACAGGTGGTTGCTTGACATTTCCATATGGTTTCCATTTTGGCGAGGTCGAATTTTTGATTAGGACACCTCAATGTCAGTATCCCAAAATCAGGGGGCACAGGTGATCAGTGATTTATCCGGCAGACTTCATGAGCTGCGCTTGTCCACTGCTCAGCAAGATGCGCGGGCCTCAGCTTCCAGCGTTTGGCCGCTGCGCCATCCAAGGCCTGAACTTGTCTCACGAGCCCTGGCCCCAGGTGAAAACAGATTGGTGTTTTGCCATTGTTAACATAAAAATGCTGCATGTAGCTGGCAAGTGGGTCTTCCACACATGTTCATGTTTGATATCATGGATTTCAACCTTTGCCTATCCTTTGGCCTTTGCCCATTTGCTGGCCCTTTGGCCGCAGGTCTTTCGAGTACTACCCTGGAGTTCTAGCCTGAAAATGTTTTGTGAAGGTATGAAATTACTTGGATTGAAAACTTGCACCGCTTGCACCTGGATTGTCTCGCTACCGAGGTCGGAGATACAGAGCTGGTTATCAGGCATTGCTGTCAGCGGATCTGGCCACTGTGGCATGGAATCTGGTGTGTTTTGCACAATGGGGTATGGCTCAAAATTATGAACACACCAACCAGTTTGAGATGGCTTTTGAAAAAGTATGAAAAAGTCAAAAAATGGTTGAATCATAGTGGCGATGGAGAGAGATAGAGAGGGAGTTGAATGAGTTGAATACCAAGAGATACTGATTTCGGGGGGAGTCCCCAGTGATTTCACGAGGCCGCTCCCGGCTTGCCCGGCTTGGCTGAAGCTTTGCGAGCAGAAGCGGTTTTGGAGCCCAGCTTCGACCTCGGGGATGGACGTGGTTTGAAGATCCCCAACTGAGGAGTATCATCTTCAAACGCGGAAGGCTCCGCATGGGTGTTGCTGTGTGTTGCTGTCCACTGGATGTTTGATGTCCATGGTAGCGAAACACATATAGAAAGACCATCTTTCTCCGGTCGGTTCATAGTTATCCCATGTTATCCCTATTGTGCATAGACATAGTCCGTAACCCAACTCGCATAACCTCTAAACAAATAGTCAATCAACAGTCTTCATGAAATTTCAAAAAAGCCCGGGGCCCGGTCAAATTGGCGATGTGGCAGACATCGTTGGCTTCAGGGCAACGACAGCGCCGCTGCAGAGCTGCTCAATTTCCTGGAACGTCTGGACTTGGAGGATGGGGCCAGCCATGGAGGGTCAAATTCTTGCGTCTCGCGTTTGTCTGAATATGAGATATACCAGGAACGTTTGGCAATTTCCGTGTGGAACATAATTAAATAATTAAACATCATAAATGAGTGGATTATAGTGGATTTACGGGTCTTCCCCTCCCTAAATCTTCAGAGAAACCAATTTTTGCCAACTCCACACATCTCCACACATCTCTGCGCTCTCCGTCAAGGGTGCTGGGCCTTTCTCTGCCACCGCTGTGGGCAGTGGCACGGCTGAGGCCGGTGTATGTTAGCTTTCTGAGTGTGGTAACTCCATGTAACTCCAAAGGCCATCCCAGTAAAACCATAAGTAGACAGGAAAAACAAATCGGAAATAGATGGAAATAGTATGTCTATTTTTTGAGTTTGCCACATTACGAGTGATATGTTTACATGTTTTGACATGGCATCCGAGATTGGCCATGGATTTCTTTGTGCTGGTTCTGTAGAGCAACTCGTCGAGCGGTTTCAATACTGATCCGGGTCCGGTTACCAGTATTGAACTCTGCCGCAATGTGTCTAATTACAGTATATATATACCTAGAACCGGCTTGTCGCCTTTTTTGCCCATACATCCCTTGTTACGGTGTCCTTGCACTTGGCTACCCATAATACAGTCCTTTTGCCAAAATACGGGTATTACGCCTTTTTGTGTTTTTTGATGTTTTCTATATATGGCTTAGCATTCTTTGATAAATAGTCTTTGTAACAACACACAACATCTTTGAATGTAACAAATGTGCGCGCCCCTCCAACATACTTCAAACAAGACCAAACAAACAATCACACCTCACCCTCCCTTGACTTTTCATCACACTTTTTCCGAGCATTCACATATAGGCATCCATGCCTCGGTCATCATCATCACTTTTCTGAAGTGCCTGCTCCGAAAGGATCAGGCATCGAAGCATCACATTCCTGTGCACTCTTCTAATGTCCACCCGTCGGCTCACCCTCGAGGGGCGGCCAATGAAGTCCTCCTGGACTTGAACAGAGCGCGACAGGGGATTCGAAATCCATTCATGAATTTCCGCTTGGCGTCTCATTTCCAGAGCAATATGAGCCATGTAGTGTGTTTTGGGTACCAATGAGAATCGGTTCTTGTTTGCCACAAACATTGCATGCGCACACCTTTGGTACACACACACAAAAAGCACTGCATTTGCTTAGCCACACTCATCCCATAGGTTCGGTGAAGCCAGAAACCTGAAGTGTACATAAACGATAAGGCCTTGTTCATCGCTGAGGTTGCATCAGCCTGAGCCAGCAGCACAAGGATAGCTATTCACCCAAGGGTGCCCACATAATCAATGGTTAAAAACATATTGCACATATAGGTTAAAAAATATGATAAACACCAGAAAACAAGGAACAATCATCAAGAGCACAGGGTCGTCAGTCTTGCCATTGATAAACTTGTTGCAGTAGAAATTCAAAAACAACATCATGGTTGTGCTGCACGATCCTTTGTTCCATTTGCCTAATGGCAGTGCTGAACCTTGGGGGAAATTGAGAGTTTCCCGGGAAATCTCGGTAATCCATAGGGGCAGCTTTTGATCTCTGCAAAAGTCACGGTATTCTCGGGTCATAGATTGAAATTTCATCTCCATAGAAGAGCGAGGCAGCAACCCAGATTCTGCTATCACCGCAAGTGCTGACGCCACAAAATGCTTACAGACACCCAGGTGAAAACGGTGCCATAAGTCAAGGCAAAAAAAATCTGCCAATCTTGCATGGTTCACTGGAGTGTTCCCCACAATTTCAGGTCGTTGGGTCCAAGGTTCCACACTGTGCATAGTGCCCTCCCAAATAGGATTTTCCCCCAAATCTTCATAGGGGACATCAGCAGCACCAGTTCGGGGGTTGGACTCCTGCCCTCCAAGACAGAGAAAACAAATTCCCTCACATGGTGTCTTCGTCGAAGGTCGTTTTGGTACGTTCAGAAAGGTTCTGGTAAATCCACCTGCCTTGTTCAGGGCTGGAAGGTCACCCTTTGTCCCCAAATGGAGTAACCAAATCGTTTGACCCTCATGTGAAAGTCCACGCGTAGCAAGGTTGGAACAATCCTCACTGAACTTCCTGAGCAACAACTCCAGTGAAGTATCAAAATCTTCTACCTTCCTTTTCAGAACTGTGGCGAGCAGGAACTGTGTCGACCAGGTTTGACCCACAAAATTGAGCCCCATCTCATTTTGTCCCACAGCTTTGCGGTGTTTCCTCATTTTCAGGTACAAGCGAGTGCCCCGCCCCAGTGCCCCATGGCAGGACAAGACCCACAAGGGATCATGTTTCTGGGACCTCCCCTCATCCGTGTGTGAAAAGAAAGGAACTGTACGCTCCAAGGCTACTTCTCCAGCATCAGCTTTGCTAAAGATCTCGTGGTTGGGGAACAGGGCATGGTATCGACTCCAGAATTCTGTCAAGACAGAACGCATGGTATTGAAATCTCTGCAACCACATAATTGTCGTGTGAACCGGTTCGTGTCAAGCAAATACTGGGCCCAGGTGGAAAAAGGTATGTATGGAAAGTCCTTCATTCCAAACAATTCCAACTTCTCAATTTCAACGGCAGCACTCAAACCATATCGTTGGAATACTTGATGGCAACCAACTTCAGCGTCAGCAATTCTAATGCCAGCAAAGACCCGTAGCCGTTGATCTGCATTGGGGTTTGTTTGCACCTCTGCACGTGCTAGTTCCACCACATGGCTGCATGGGGCCTCAGCGCACACACAGGAATCATACGATGTCAAGGGCTGTCAGGGTCACTCCATAGGGGATGCACAGGGTCAGTAGTGAAACAATGAAACAATTAGGAATTCAACCAGGCCCAAATTCAAAACAACAAACACATACACACACGCACATGCAACACAAGCGTGTCCTTCTGTTTTCCCTTCTTGCGCGCACCCCTGCACAATGTTCACCCCACTCTGCGAGGTTGGTCTGCCCTACCTCCTGTTACATACAGAAAAAAAGGTGGAGGTGGTGGGTCTTGGCTATTCAAAAACCCTTCTCCACCAGTGCCCTCTTTATTTTGGCACCCTACATGTTTGTGGAACTCCAAAATCAGCGAGGCTTCCAACATGTGAATTAGGTCTAAACTATCGGACATCCAGATCACCCACATCGATGTAAAAGCTTTTCTTTTGTACATCTCGAAGCGGGTTATTGGGTTTGAAGTAACCCCAATCTTGAAACAACAGAGACGGATGCCAATTTTTTCTCGGAAGGATGTCACCTGGTCCTTCGAAAAACTAAGTATTTTACCACATGTTATTTTTTTTGAAGCCTTCATGTGCAAACAATGGATGGAAATGCCAAATGCTTTCACTTGCCCCCAGTCGAAAGAGGAAGCAACAAAGGTTGCCCCAAGGTCATGCAAGTCAGTGCATTGGCTTGCCATCACCTGAGTGTGGAAGGGGACCCAAAATAAGGCTTTAAAAAAAACATAATTTTGACAACTTGTCAAGCTTTGAAACATAGTTTAAACCACCTGTTGGCTTTGAATCCTTGCCATGTTACAGCCGAAGTTGAAGAGTCCTTTTCAGCAGGCTTTGAAGATGAAGATTTCCAGGGGCCCTCACGTTGGAAGTACTCCATGAATACTTCATCAGAACCATCCCCTTTGGCTCGCCTAGGATTACATACACAGAGCGATATATCCCACGACATGCTAAGATCAATTTGCAGAGTATAGGAAATTGATTTACTCAAGCTTCAGGATGATATCTCATGGGCTTCCAGTTGCAGCAAAGATACTTCACTTCCCGGAGACTAATGGGGTCACAGCCAGCTGTACGTTTTTGGCCAGTAAACGGGCAATCGTACGTCAGGAGGTCCACCAATATATCTGTTTCAGTATCCATGGCATGGAGCAATGGAGAAGATCACAGAAACGAGCGAGTAGAAGATAGGATAAGTGTATGCATGCATGCCTATACTTGTTGTTTGTTTAGTCTTCAATGTTTGCAACATTTGACAACTGTCATGTCAGTTGGTCAACACAAGACAGTTGAAGAACGATACTTTTCTTTGGGATCGACTTTGACCAATCATGCGCTTTGAGCCATGTTTTCTCTTGATGAGCAAAATTGCTTGAGTAAGAGTCAGACCATTACCAAGTAATGAGGCAAAAACTCAACTGCATAATCCCTCGCTTCTTTGGGGCCCCTGGCGCCACCAGCAATGAGCTTCGCATAATGCGGCAGCAAACGCAGGCCAGGACCTGGCATGAGCCGGGTTAACCAAAAGAATGAAAACCCATGCTTAGCATGGGCAAGGGTAGTAGGGACAAGGTTTGGGAAATGCAAGATTCCAAGCTTCAACTCAGGTGCTCACATGCCCTTACATACTGTAGAGGGGTCCAATCATGTTTTTTTTTCCAGACCTCATGGCACATTTGCGATGCATGGTTTCATCCCATGTTCAAAGTTCGAACGCTAAGAAGCATGTAAAAGCTTCAGGTCTTTGAAAAGACAGCTATCCTACAATCAACCGTCTCAAATACATTGCTGCGACATCAGCAATGCAGAGTTACCCATTGACATCCTACAAAACTGTGCATGTTATCACGCACCATTTGTGTGACCCGTCTCAGTGAATCATTCCTCCTTCGCAGTGATCAGCTTGCGGAGCGACTTGAGAATGTTCCTGGGCAAATCCAACCATAGGTCTGCAAAATATGGCATCAGTAGTTCTACAATGTATTAATTACAATGATTGATGTATTCATATCCATAATCTTCAGTAGTGTCAAATACCCACCCAATATCACCAAGGGTCTTGGCACTGCTCTCACTGGTGGTGACCTTGCTGCACCTGATCAGCTGGTTGCGCCAGGTTGAACCATGTGGGATCGTGGTATGGGTATCGACTTCAAGATGCCAAGGCACGCCACCGTGGTGGACTGGGTTTGGTTCTCAATCTTCTCACGAAGCCTTGGATCGTTTTGAACCAGTAGCTATGACGAAAGTTATAAGAGGAAAGTTGTTTGCAAAGTAGTTTTGAATGACAACAACCCCAAGTGTTTTAAAAACAAGGGGCTCTTTCTCACCTTCACTTCCAGATGGGGCCTTCTTGTGCTTCTCAAGGGATGCACGGACAGCATCGCACTTTACAAACTGCTCCCGAAGAAGTTCCATAGAAGTTTCCAGTGCAGCCACCGACTTAGGTTATGAAATATTATATATTAGGACAAAAAATGTTTGCTATGATAGTGTTAACTGCCAGAAGTGTTCAGCAAAGCCAGAGGAAAAACTAACTAAGCAATGTACTTTGAAACCCGTTTTCCATCAACAGAGTCTGCTGGCTTCCCCAACTCTTCCAAAGCCTGCTCCAGGTCTGTGACAAGGTCCTGCAGCTTCGCCTCCTTGCTGAGGAGGCTCGAGCCAAAGGATTTGAAGCGCTCCAGTTCCTTCAGCGGTGAGATAAAGGGATATACATATATAAATTGTATATACATGGGCATAGGGGTCTTCATAGAAAATTATTCCCATTTTTTAAGCGATCATATATATATATATATATAGATCCAGATTTTCCCTTTTTTGTTGTACCCCTTTCCTTCTCAGCACTGTTGGATTGGTCAGCCTTGGACTCTTTCTCATCATCATCTTCTGACTCAGACTCCGAAACAGTAGGCTCAGGGGCACGTGTACGCATTCCCTTTCCAACCCTGCTGAAATTCACTTCAGCAGTCGGCTCCTGCAGGAGTGGCAGTGGGCAGTGGGAAGACCAACGTGGACTGGTGAAATTGGAGAAACATCCAACAAGCAGGCAAGGGGGCCTGGACATCATCTTGGCGTTCGATCTCTTCATCTTCACTCAAATTCTCATCGCCTTCTTCATAAACAACATAGAACTTGTTCAGTTTCTTGTTGTAGCGATCTTTCCTTAGACCCAACTAATCCAAGTAAATATGAATATAGTTCAACATATGATATCAAAGGGTCTACTGGACATCCATCACTAATCTCGAATGAATTGGAATTGTAACACAACTATGAACCTGATTGCATTCAAATATCCGAATCAGCCGTTCATTCCCCTTCTGCTTGCAGAAGGCCACAACATTTTTGATGTAGGACCTGGGCAGTTCGGATTATACTGATACTGTTGTTTAGCCCCCCAAAAAGGGGCTTGATTATGACACACCACATATGACCTATCATGTATGATGGAACCTAGGCACTTAGACCACTTCAAGACCGTTGCCATCGTTTCTTCGGTATACCATCCACGTTTCTTGCGACGACTCAACTTGGAAGTCTTCTGAATGCTCTTGGTCACTTTCGAAACAAAGACTTCCTACAGAAGTTGCAATCAGCATTGATGAATGAAACAGTAAGAAGTAAGAGAAGCATCTAAACATGCATGTGCATATCGAAACAATGTTCAATCCAACAGAAAACAATTTCGGGATTGGTCCTTCGACCAGTTGTTGGCTTCAAGAATCTCAACCATGGCATCTCTTTCATCAGAGCTAGCATTCTTCCACTTGGAATGCACTTCCTCTGGAACGAAGATGCGCCCTGACGGCTTTCTTTCGCACAGGCGGCGAAGACGTGCTCGTTTGGCAGCTTCCGACGCTGGCGCTGGAAGGCCAGGCTCAGACACTTCAACTGGCTTGGGGGGATTCTTCGGTTTTGGAAGGGTCTTGGCAGCTGTCATCCTATCACTTTCCTTTGGTGTGAAAGCCTCCTTACTGCTGCCTGCATTCTTCTTGTCATCAATCTGCTGCTTGAGTTTTTCCATTTCCAACTGCATCTTCAAGCCAGCCTACACATTTGGTTGGGGGTCGATCTACTTTTTCTAAAACAAAACTATGTTAAATTGCCGTTTTGGAAGAGTTAAAAGTAGAATCAGGGTCCATGCCAAAATTAAGGGATGAACAGTAGGCAGGTTGAATCTCAGGAAAGGTGCGCAGTTTCAGTAGCTGCCCCAACACTATCATGACATCCATCACATCAATCATGGAAAAATATTGTTTGCCCACAAAATGTTGTTCTTGGCTTTCTCATGAACACGAATTGTGTTGATAAGTTTAACATTTGCTATCAGTATCTTGAACATCAAACCATGCCTTCCGAAGCTCCTCAATCTGACGGTCCTTATCAGGATCGCTGCCTTTTCCCCTCAACCTCTTCAAGGCCGCTGGGTTGCCAGACCCACCTGGTGGGTCCGGGGGCGATTGAGGGGTCTCTGTAGTCCTGGAGCTGTGTGAGGGCAGAGGTGTGGTAGCCCCGGTAGCATTCACTGGTTTTTCACCTTGTTTTTTTGTCTTCCTCGTGTGAACTTCCGTCTCTGAAGCCTAGGGTGATCAGGGCAACCAGAGATTTCACTAGAAGTGGACCACTTGTACCATGTTAGTTGGCATCTAACACAGTAAGAAGGGGTGCTGCCAAGTAGCTGGTTGGGTTTCATCCTTGGAAATTCCCAATGTTCAACAACAGGAATGAAGGCTTGATCAACAAATGTTGACTGTAAAAATATTGTATATATAGTTTAAGTTGTGTGGTTACCAAGCCATGTTTAAGAGCCAAGTCACATCCGGGGATGCAGAATTTCTCAATTTCTCCAATTCTGCCTCATACTCCTGATAGGAAGTGGCAACCCCTAAAGTTAGGCCCTAAAGGCATGGTATATTGTGAGAGGCGACTTGCTAACCAGTACCAGAAGTTGGAAAAAATGTTGATGGCTGAACTGAACATATGTCCTGGATTTTCTTCTGTAACGAAGCTGGTGAATCCTTCTCACGCTTTGCCTTTAACAAAGCATTGTTGCCATCAACTAGTTCCGAGCAACTCCATTGTTTGCTCACCACTGCTCCTGGTTCCTTTTTTGACTTTGGCATCCGACCCCCCCTGCAGGACACCAAGGGGCTTTTGAAACCCTGAGCCAGGACTTCAGCAATGGGATAGGGACAAAGTTGGTGGTCGAACGTCTTATGTAGATTTCATATTCAAAACTTCAACGACCAAATGCCATTGGAGTAGAACATAACTATCCAATCCCATAGATGAAAATAACTAAAATGATCTTAAATGTATCTTTCAAAGCTGAATGATCTGGTGATCTGGTGATTTCAAAACCCAAGAATTCCCCAACACCAAAGTTACATCTTCAATATTCCCAAAAATTGGTTTATTTTGCTCAAATAGCCTCCAAAATGGTGATGATCCCGTTACGGGCAAATTACGCCTAAATTACGTAATCCATTACGCCTTTTTACGCCCTTTTACGGCCATTTTACGCACCTTTTACGGGGTACGGGTTCGGTACGTACCAGATACGTAAAAAATACGTAAAAATACGTAAAAAATACGTATTTCCCTGGATTTCCAAAAAATCACTGAAAATCATCATATTCCACCAAAAGAGCCATCATATTTCCCAATAGAAGCAGTCAAAACACCCACTGGCAGCCCATCAAGATTTTTGCATCCCTTGGCGACTGGTGTAAATATGGTTCGATGATGTTCGATGTTTCTATGAAACACCTGCTAATTAGAAGGTTGCAGACCCCACCAACATGTTTCCCAGTTAGCACCCTTTGCGTTATTCTTTGCATCCCCAGATTCTATTTTCTTGTTGTTCTATGTTGTTCTATGTTGTTCTATTGTTTCTAGTGGGATGCTATGGGATACCCATAAAGTTTGTAAGGTGCACTGGATTATATGTTGGTTGGGAAGTATGGCCGCCAATCACCAAGCTCAAGACCTTTGGCCCCTCTAAGATATAGAAACAGGTCTTTCAGACCGGCATCATCCCAGCCATCCTCATCCCAGGGCATTC
Organism: Cladocopium goreaui; assembly: GCA_947184155.2. Lineage (NCBI taxonomy): Eukaryota > Dinophyceae > Suessiales > Symbiodiniaceae > Cladocopium > Cladocopium goreaui. Next base: position 11,433 of record CAMXCT020004122.1, on the reverse strand, counting down.
GATCAAAGATTTGTTTGGCAGTAAGGTTGGAAGTATCTGTTGTTGACCAGAGTGCCTCCCGCTTGAAACAGAACCTATCATAGTACTTCGCAATGCGCATTGCAAATCGTGGAGGATAAGTCCTTAGCTATTGTTGAAAGAAATGGTAGTGAAAGTCATGGTGACAGAACAATGGAATTAGCACCACCCAGGTGAAAGCAATGTATGCTTTACCGGAAAAAAAAAACATCAACATATATAACATGTTGGTTCTTTGATTCAAGTATCTGTGTAGCACGTAAGTGGCGTGTGCCAACAAATGACTTGCCACCCCGGCGGTTCCGATAGGTTTTAGAACTCTTGCGAACTTTACTGGACATTCTTTCTTTGACTTCCCGAAGCAGCCGGCCAAGATCCAGGACCTTTACAGTCCGAGCATTCGACCAAGCAATGTGCCTCTTTGGCGTGATGGAGCCATACAACATCATCCACCAGGCCGATTCGTACACCTGGGCGATGCAAGCTGTGGGATGTGAAGGAGAACCAGGTATGGAATGTGCATTTTGGTAATTGCATTTGTTATCTGTAATTTTGGATATGTTTCGAACATCCCTCTGAGAATTAGACTCTGGGAACAGCATGCCACAATTGTCTTATTCTGGGGTGACCTTGGAGTCGTGATGAACGGGGCTGTTCTAAAAGCCAGGCCCCATTGAGGGCTGAAACCATCATCAGGAGAAGCACTGTCCTTGGAGCGGGGTAAGATGTTGAGATATATATGCTTTACTTTGTTTTTTGAGCTAGGATTTCACATGAGAATTTGGACTGGATTCAGCAGAGTTGATCAAAACAAAGTCTGAAACAATCTGGATCAGTTTAGCCAAAAGTCACTGATGTGAGCTTGTTTCCAAGAGCCACCATGTCTATGGAGCAATCGCCCAAGGGATTCCATGGTTCACGTTTATGTGTCCCACTCGAAATTGTGACATAGCTCTTGCAGCATAAGCCAACCAGTGTGAGAAAGTTGTCAAATTTGCAGTTCAGCAAGGTTACCAAGGCTAGCCTCGGGTGTTGTAAACAGCATAGGAACAAGTCCCTTTGTTTCGACTGTTTAAAGAATAATCCCGTGAAAACCCGTATGGATTATTTATAACAAAAAAAATGGTTGGTGTTGACAATCTGTGCAATACATGTGGCAACTGAGTGGCCCAAATCCAGCTGGGGTCGTTAGATCCATATTGTTCTGTTTACCCTCCGGAGGATTGCCAAGTTCAATGTCAAAAGATGCCGTATGAACATTGTGGCTCCTCATAACAGCTGAAGTCCATCCATAGCCACAGAAGAGCTCCACAAATCCATAAGCCTGGAGAGAAACAGCAATTGGAAGGATTTTTGTGGGTCATATGGTTCCAGATGTTTACAATTCCTTACAATTTCTACTACAGTTCCCTCTAAGACCAACCATATAGACATATCAATCAGTCCTGATATCCTAGCACAAGGAAAACAATCAAAGGATAATTTACAGTACATCATCCATGGGATACTTCAAGATTTTGAGAATAATGCAGCCCAATTCCCCATCAAGTAAGCCTGGGTGAAAACTTCGATATCCGTGTTCAGCGAGAGCAACACGATGCAACCCAGAAGCAACTGGGCAGGAGCAAGGGAGACCATGGCTGATTGGAGGGCTTACCTTTTTTTGGTGGGAGCAGACATCATATTATTATATATTATATTGGATAAAGACCCCATGATTCCAAACATCTCCGCCCTTGGTGTGTTACCCCACCTTCGGGGCTCCAAGTCCATAAAGGCGTCTGCAGACAGTATCCAGCTTGTCCGATTTAGCCGGGTCCATGGCAGGTGGAGGTGTCAACACGACAATATCCCAGGCTAGTGGGACGTTGGGCAGGTGGCCAAACTTGCACATCAGGGAGGTGTGAAAAACATGTTTGTTCCACCAATGGCCAACCACTTTCTTTTGTTTTCACCAAAAGTGATTGCATGGTTGATGTTCCAAAGTTTCCATATCTTAAACATGCCTGTGTTGCTGGCATCATTGTCACCAATCTCCCGCCAAGCTGGGCCTCTATCCATGCCTTTGAAGCAGCACCTGGGATCGGCTGGTTGAATTCTGAATGGGTTCCATGTCAAAGGGGTAAAGGACATAATGTATATTAATTATATATGAATCGATACCTGGGTGACCCCCCCAAACAAGGCAAAGCAAAAGTGAAGGATATGAATATGAATCTAATGTTGCCAACAATTGTTCGCTATGTTTTCCATTCTGATGGGAAATCAAATTCAAACCAACTCAGTCAGTAAGAACCAAGAGCAACCTGAGGAAGTAGGCACTTTTTTTCTCAGCTTGTTGCAGAGCGGGCTGTGCACCGAACCAGTCGAAACCTGATGGTTGCTAAGGTGACCCCTTCAGAGAATGTTGTAGCTTTCACTTGAAGCATGCATAGCAATAACAAATATGATTATACAATATATTATGATATATTACACTGATAAAATGAATCTGTGGGAGGACTGGTGGAAACATATATAAGTGGTAGCAACCCAGGTGTCGAGGACCCCACTAGTCCTTCGCCGCAGTTTACCGCAAACTGCATCCAATGATCCGCTTCTTAAGATTAGTAGCAAGCACTTCTGTTGAAATGCTGGCACCACATTGCCACTGTGTATAAACACACAGCCAGCACAGTCTTGTTGCCATGCCAGTGGGTGGAATCCATGCAACAATCATATAGTGTGTGGAACTAGAGTTCAAGGACCCATTGGTGGTGTTAAACATATGTATGCATAGAAAATAGGTAGCTCGTGGATTTTGGCAGTTTCTGGTTCTTAAAAATAGCCATCCCCACCACTCAGCACACAAGCAAAGTTCCTACAAGATGTCCCCTTGAGGGGCCGATCACTGCAAAGTGGCCACGTAGGTCGCAGCAGCACGGTCGGCAAGCATCTTGATATTCTCTTCCGTGACCTCAAGGCCTTTCCATTGCTCTGACGCAAAGATCCAGAACCAGTCCTGTGACAGGGGCTAGCAAAGGTCAAGGGCCCATTTATAAGAACACCCCCAAAGATACTGTAGTTGGTGATGTGGTGACGGGGGGTGTGAAAATAAATGGTTGGAACACTTTCTTATGGGCATCTCTAGGGTGGTAGGTACCGTGGCATTATCCTTTGCCAGATTTGGGTTTGTGCTAGTATCACTATGTTTGTTCCAATGATGTGGTGAACAAATGTCAATGTATAATTTCTGTTCTTGGCCAAGGTAACAACAGATGTTGCAACATACCCAAATATAATAGGCTTTGCTGGATGGGCCAGGGCTAGAAGGGTTGTCATGTCGAACTTAACTTTGGAAAAGTAATCAGCAAGGATCATTTGAAACTTGAGAAGCTGCCACCCTTATAAGGAACATATTGAACATAGAAAAACACATAAAAAAAAAAAAAACAATTTTGACAAACTAGTCTTAGATCTTAGAGCAGTTTGATTTCCAGCCGTTTGTTTTTTTTACCCCTGGATTTGCTAGCTCTCCTCGTGGGCGCTGTATGTCGTCAAGTGGGGCTTGATGGATTCTTCAAACACTTTCCTTAGCGTCTCCCATTTGAGCTTACCCCACTCCGTGGAAGGGCACTTGCGCTTTGCAAAGCAAACAGGGACTGCAGCCCTCTGCCTCTTGCTGGGCTGGTTCTTTGGTGTCTCTTCATCCCCCTCCTTGCCTGCTTTCCTGCCGTTGCTACCTGATCCTGCTGCCGTTGCCTTTGCTCGTGCCTTTGCCTTTGCCTTTGGCATACTTTCAAGTGTTGTCACATCCACCTTTCCTGGCATCCCTAGTGCAGCAGTGCTTTTAAGCCTCTTGAGCGAGGTGCCGTTGCTGGCATCTGCTTGTTCAGTTTCCTCAGTCACCTTTTCCTCCTCCTTGCTACTGCCTTCACTGCCATCAATTTGTTTGGTCTTTCGCCTTTGTCGTGTTCTAGGTGCTTTGCTCTGGCTGCCAGCTGGCTTCTCTGCCTCCAAGGTCTTGCATTCTGTCTCCTCCTCCTCGTCCTCATTCTTGTCATGTGATTTTCTCTTGAGTGCCTTGCCCTTTGTTTTTGTCTTGGTCCCGCTTTTGCTCTCCTTGGCTGCCTTGGCGTTCTGTTTGGAAACCTTGCTCTTCGATGCTCTTGGCCTTCTTTCGGGTTCCCGGGGCACATCTTCTTCCTCCTCTGTGGCTGGTCCTTTGGAATCCTCTACCTTGTCATCCTCCTCCTTACTGCCAGCGCTCTTTTCCGTGGTTTGTTTCTTGGCCCTTCTTTTCGGTTTGGGGGGGTTGTTTTTCTTGGCGGGATCCTCCTTCTGCTTCCTTGTCTTTTTCCTGCTTCCACCATCACCCTTGTGTGTGTCCTCATTATTGTCAGCATCTTCCTTTTCACCTGGCTTCTCCTCCATTTTCCTTCCTTCCTTGGCTGGTCGGGGTTGGGTGGCTGGGATTTCACAATCAGCTGGTTTGTTCCCATCTTCCTCCAAGCCTTGCTCTTGCTTATCATCATCTTCTGAACCTGATCCTACCTGCATAGGCTCCTCAGACTCATCCTCCTGTTGCTCCTCATTTGTCGTGCATGGCTGCTCATCCTTTCCTTCCATGGGTGTTGCTCGTTTTGCTGCCTTACCTCTACCCTTTCCCCTTCCTTTGCCTCGACCTCTCCCCTTTCCCTTGCCACTGGGCACTTCTCCTTCAACCTCGGCATCGCCTCCTTGAGACTTGAGTCCCAGTTGCTGGCGCCGGGTGACCTGATATGCAAAGCCCCGTCGGAAGGAAAAACATCTTAGACATTATTTGTTTTTGAGTTGGAAATTCAAAAGGGTACTAAACATATAATCAAAAACTTGAGAAACACACACACAAAAAAAATAAGAGACCATGAAAGGAACAAGAGGGATGGGAGATTGGCTGTCACCATGATCAACGACATCCTCATGATGATAAGACTTGGCCATCTCCTCCATTAGTGGATGCACCTGGGTGTTCACGTCGTCGTAAGCATAGCCTAAAGACTCCACGACTGGGATTGGATTCGATGCACTTTCCGCTGCAAGCGAAGCTTTGGCATTCCTGGGCTGAAAAAACTATATTTTTAACATGGTTTAATGACCAACAGTTTTAACCCCCCAAAGGTTTGGTCATATTTCAAGAACTATTATGCAATTTTTCCTGCAAGTCAGAAAAGAACCACCCCCCTCTTTGGAAAGGAAAAACATTACCAAACAAGGCAAAAATCAAAGATGTTTGTTTTTTGCGTGCATCAGCTAATTGCCGGTGCAATTCTGCGATCCTCTCCTCCCTCCATTCTTTGTTCTCTACCCAGCTTTTGTCCACCTTATCTTCTTTTTCCATTGACTCACCTGGCCCTGCCTCTTCTACCATTTGAGTATTGTGAATGGGAGCCACCCCAGAATCATCAACTGCCTCTTTGGGGGAGTCCTGCTTTTCAACTTTGAATGGGGTATCTGGAATTTCGATCATCACTGCTGCTCCCACTGGTGATGGTGCAGAAACCATATTTTTCTTTGGTGTCTCGAACAAGGCAAGGCTTTCCTCAAGCGTATCAACATCACCGAAGAGCGGTTGGGAATCTGGAACCTGGCCCAATGGATTCCCACCCACCCTTTCCTGCCCTTCCTCCTCCGACTCATCTGACTCCTGGTTGAGTCCACTCTCTTCGGCCTCAGATTCAGCGCCGCTGGGCACTTCCTGAGCCTGGATGTCCTGCGGCTGGGCGGGTGTTCACAGATACTGAAACAACATGTTTTTTTTTTTTTTTATGAACAAAAATTACAGCATCATCTCCAAATTAACATATGTACCACCATATCCCTGTAACATTTTTTTGTTGTTAGTATTCGTCCTCATCATTCTGTTCATCCGGGTCATGCACCAAAGCCATGAGTTTCCTGAACTTGTAGTCTCTGCACAATTGACCTTTTTGAAGTTTGCACTTGATCAACACGCAAAACTTCTTGAGGGTCTTGGCACACCGTTTCAACTCACCCTTGCTGGGGACAGGAAGGGACATGACCATGTAGAGAAGTTTGATCCTTAGATCGAAAAGTTGGGACAAATATGTATTGGAAAAATATGTTGATTTTGCCAACGATTTGCAAGACAAATGAAATTAAACACATGTTTGCTTTTGAAACATGTTACAAAATTAAACCTGCACTCATGGAGAACAAGAAACTGGCTCCGGATCTTTCCAACCGCATGCTGGCCCACTGATCCACTTGAATGCACTAGGCGACGAACCAAAGGCTTGAGAACTTCATAGTTCTGGGAAGCATGGGCGATGTTAACCTTCACTTCATCCTCCCAAGCTTCCTTAAAAAGAAGATTCTTGGTTTTCCTGAGGTTAGCCCTGATCTCTTCATTTTGCTCCCACTCCCGAGAAACATCATGGAGTTCAGGCATGAGTGCCGCCATTGTGACCGCTCAAAGTAGGAGACACTTTCCTTCCAAAAGTCGAGCCAAAATAGCTTCTGGCAGGTGGTTTGTTGTGATCAAGAAACTTGTTCAAAAGATTTTCATATCCTTGGATAGGACTGGACTCGTGAAGTAAAAGATTGTAACAAGTAACAGCATAGATTCGTAGTAAAACAAGTGCCCACCTTATGACCTTTAAACAACCTCATCCAAGAAAGCAACTACAGTACTTGTTACATGGGTCCACCCCACGCATGTTGTAAGTGGGGATATGGGGATATGTTTTAGAAGCCAACCCAAGAGATATCACCCCATTTATTTAAGATCATCATAGAATATATCCCTTGAAAAAGAAGGTGCCATGCAACCTGCAGCATCCCAACCTCTGAGGTCAAGCACCATATGCGACAAAGTGCACCAGCCAGGGCAAAAAAAAACGCTATGCCGCGGGCTGCTCTGTGGCGGCGTGGCAGTGCTTGGGTAGTAAGATCCTTTTGGATAAGACCAAACCAGATTTGTCTCTATAAACCCCAGAATTAAATGTATAAATTGGTCAGAACATTTTGAAGCCAACCAAAAATCATTCTGTGGAAATTGGATGAAATTGGAAGTACTCAAAATACGGCCCTTTTGTGAAATACGGGGTTTACGCCTAAAATACGGTATAGAACCTGTAATTCAACCCATGATCCAGTATTCTGAAAGAGACCTTTAAAAAAAAGGATCTCTGAGACCTAGGTATATATATATGTATATAGACAGTATTAACCCATATTAACCCCAAAAGGATAGAGAAACATGAAAAAAAACAGAAGACAGTTCCGCTACATAGTGACAGATAGTGACAAATAGTGACTTAAATAGTGACTTAAATGACTTTGTCAGTTGGGGTTGCATGATCAGATGTAGAACACATCTTCCAATGGGAACAGCATGGTGAACACCAGGCCGGCCGGGGCCGGGACGCGGTGACCATTGCCACGGCCCATGCTTCCAAAGGACGGCAATGGCCTGGCTTCCCAGCTGTTGGGGCTTGCCATAGTTCCTGCTGTTTATGAATGTTGTTGGGGATATCTAAGATATCTATGTAAATAAATATATATGTAAATATATATATATATATTATATACATACACAAATATATTTATGTATTTATTTATGGGTGAGCCAGTGCTCAACTAGCAGAGCTTTTCTTTCACAGATGCTCCCGTGCTTTAATTTTGCTGGGAATCAGTCCCAAAGCTGGCATCATTTACTTCGCATAAGAATAAGTGGTAGCGAAGTCCACCCCTCATTGGTGTGCGGAAAATCCATGAACATCCACTAACATCACAAGTTTCAACCCAGGAAATGCATGGAAAAACTGGAACTAATTGACACTGGGCATATTGGGCTCATCATGCCATCACCCCAGCCATGGTTGTGATGGCCTAGGCAACACGTCCTGGTGTGCTCTCAAAGACGGGCTGGGGGTCGTTGCTGCCCTCACAATCCCCTCACATAGGTTAGTTCAGAATGGTTTATACCACAACATGGATCAACATGGCCATTTTCGTGGGAAACATAGTTAGATGATGCTAGATCATGATAAACCAATTGGTTTTCGGGTACACGATTGTACACGGATTTCGGACAAGAACACCTTGCATTTGGGCAGTGGTTCACGGTTTGAGATGTTTTCCACTCTTTGATCCTATTCCGAAGTGCTAAAGTTGTTGCGTTTTGATTGTTTTGGTTTTGTACCATGCTGTTTTGCATCGTGGTGGCCGGTGTGCCATGGGACTGGGGCTGTGCTTCCCACCCATCTGAAATGACCCTCTGGCTTGCATCCAGTCCTCCTGATTTTTCGCCAGTTTTCTCGCACAAAGCCACCGAAGAATAAGTCTTAAATGTGGAAAAGAGATGTAAAACAGACAAGTTCAGAATTGCAAGATAGTCAGATATTTAATAACTGCAGAATAAGAATATATACTATAGCGCTAGTATGAATAGCCTCAGACCCGTCAAAGCTCCAACCCTAAAGCCTAAAATCCTAAAACATCCTAGGTACAATGAAGAAACAGAGACAGTACACACGGTGTTTCCTGGGACGATTTGACGAGATCTGCCATCCAATGTGTAGCATCCACTTCAGGTCACCCGCTTCAATGATGGCCTTGGCTTTCCCTTTCAAGGCGCCTGTAGCTGCCTCGTTTCTCTGTCTGTGGCCATTGTTGTGTTGAACATAATTCCATTATCCATGGCCTTTTTTCCTCCACTCAAAAAGTGTTTCTAAGTGTGTGGCGGGGTGGCCTTCGCAAGCAAGCCCCGTCAATCATTCACTCACGACTTCACAAAGGCCAAGCAGGGTTTTGAACTGTTGTTGGATGTTGGAAGTGGTGGAGTTCGGCAACCTGGTTTCAACGGTGCTCTACTTCTACGAGGCTCATCTTCGCGATGATTGGACTTCCGACAGCTGGCGGTGTTTTCATGCCAAACCTTTGGGCGCCGTTGTGCCATTCGTTGCTGCAGCAGTGGATGGTGTTTGCGAATGTTTGCGACCACTTCATCTTGGACCACCCCTCCAAAGATTTGGCTGGTGTTCGCATAGCAGAGATCACGTCCACCGCGGTAGCTAGACTGTTGGCCGAGCTTAGTTTGTGATGTCATCACAGGGCCTGGTTTGCACGCGGCATGCTGGCCTTTTGCCGGGATAACTGCCCAGCCGCGTATCCTGAAATTGCCAGTTTTTTTTGTTTGGCTGATGTCAACGCGGCTTGCAGAAGGATTTGCACTTCACCAGAAGAGCTTCTATGTCTACGAAGTTGCCTTGAGGAAGAATCCCAGAGGCATCTAGAGAATGCTAAAGTCCATCAAAGTCCAACTTGTTTTGTTATCCAGGTGCTTGTGCGGTGGGCACATTTTGGGAAGAGCTTGCCCTCCCAATCATGTGCAAGCAGTTGACGCCTGGGGTGAAAAACTGAAGAACCTGCATTGATTTCACGATCAACATCATGCGCTTGGCATGATGTGCAAAGTGCACGAGGGTGGTGCCGAAGTCAATGCGGGTTATATCATTATGATATAGCATCAGTGGTGAATAATATATATTGGTACTCCCCGCCCTTGAGATTGGGGGGCTGAGAACAATCGCTGGATGATGCTTGCTTTGTAGAGGCTTCACAATTGAGAAGGCAGGATTTCTTGAAGCCCATCCGGACTACAGCCATGCTACTTGTGAAGTTCTTCTGCGGCAAACGTGCTATGAAGTAACAGTACACACTTTATATATATATATAAATATCATTATTATAAATATACATATATATATATATATAATATTGCCGATTTGCGCATTCAAGATGGCATGTGTTTGCAACCGCAGAATATCACGGAATACAGAAACTGCTAGCCTTCGCTCATCGGGAAGTTCATCTCAGTCACCTGGAGGAAAATGGGGCTGCAGCGAAGATCAACTACAGGAGGCACAGTGTGGCCGTGATGTTTTTTGGTTATGAACTATGAAACCAGGTTTGGTGTAGATTACAATCTATCTATCTATCTATCTATCTATATCTATATCTATATCTATATCTATATCTATCTATCTATCTATTTATCTATATATGTATGTATGTATGTATGCATGCATGCATGCATGTATGGATGTATGTATGTATGTAATGTACGTAATGTACGTAATGTACGTAATGTACGTAATGTACGTAATGTACGTAATGTACGTAATGTACGTAATGTACGTAATGTACGTAATGTACGTGATGTACGCGATGTACGCGATGTATGCGATGTATGCGATGTATGCGATGTATGCGATGTATGCGATGTATGCGATGTATGCGATGTATGCGATGTATGCGATGTATGCGATGTATGCGATGTATGCGATGTATGCGATGTATGCGATGTATGCGATGTATGCGATGTATGTGATGCATGCGATGTATGCGATGCATGTGATGCATGCGATGTATGTGATGCATGTGATGTATGTGATGTATGTGATGTATGTGATGTATGTGATGTATGTGATGTATGTGATGTATGTGATGTATGTGATGTATGCGATGTATGCGATGTATGCGATGTATGCGATGTATGCGATGTATGCGATGTATGCGATGTATGCGATGTATGCGATGTATGCGATGTATGTGATGTATGTGATGGATGTGATGGATGTGATGGATGTGATGATGTGATGCATGTGATGCATGCGATGTATGCACTGCGATTGTATGCGATGTATTGCGATGGTATGCGAGGTATGCGATTGTATGCCGGAGGCATGTTTTGATTTGTATGGATGGATACTGTGATGGATTGTGATGGACGTGATGCATGTGATGCCATTTGATGCATGAGATGATGCGATGTATGTATGTATGTTATGTATGTTATGTATGCAATGTATGCAATGTATGCAATGTATGCAATGTATGCAATGTATGCAATGTATGCAATGTATGCAATGTATGCAATGTATGCAATGTATGCAATGTATGCAATGTATGCAATGTATGCGATGTATGCGATGTATGCGATGTATGCGATGTATGCGATGTATGCGATGTATGCGATGTATGCGATGTATGCGATGTATGCGATGTATGCGATGTATGCGATGTATGCGATGTATGCGATGTATGCGATGTATGCGATGTATGCGATGTATGTGATGTATGTGATGTATGTGATGTATGTGATGTATGTGATGTATGTGATGTATGTGATGTATGTGATGTATGTGATGTATGTGATGTATGCGATGTATGTGATGTATGTGATGTATGTGATGTATGTGATGTATGTGATGTATGTGATGTATGTGATGTATGTGATGCATGTGATGTATGTGATGTATGTGATGTATGTGATGTATGTGATGTATGTGATGTATGTGATGTATGTGATGTATGTGATGTATGTGATGTATGTGATGTATGTGATGTATGTGATGTATGTGATGTATG
>CAMXCT020004121.1:0-45348 GCA_947184155.2 Cladocopium goreaui | reverse complement strand
CGGACAGCGCACTGTGGCGCCACTGTTGTCCTCTCTCAAAGACTTGCAAAAGGATTGCCCGACGCTCCCTGTGGTGCGGGTGTCCAGTGCCAGGTCCCAATGTCCTTGCGGCCATGATCTTCGGGAGAAAGCCCCAGCTGCCGAAGCCACCATTGCAAACAATGCGGCTGCGTCTCGGAGGACATAGTAGCAATCGCTACAAGGTCTACTCTTTGAACGCAGGCCTCTTGTGGGCGGATTTTGTGGAGCAGCAGTGCCCGGCTTGCCGCAAGTACTTCTTGGGGAATTGGTCTTTCAAGCGGCAACAGTCTGGCTACGGGCATATATCAAATTTGCAATGTCAGTCATCCGCCGCAGATGGCTTTTTCATTATACCTCGCTACCGGAGCTTCTTTGCGGTTGAAATAGCACTTCTCAAACACCTCACTGACAGCTTGCATTTCAGCGGAGGGTCGATGAAGGCTGCAGTCTTGGTATGGGCCATGCGTCATTCAGAGGCTTGGCAGCAGGATTTGCTCTTGGGCCCAGACAGAACTCAGCTGCCGCATACCATCAGCAACTTGTTGTCCGCTTGGTATTCTTGGAGGGCCTTTGACATGGCAGGCCAGCTAGCTGAGCCTATTGTTTGGGATATGACCCCAGCCGGCTTCGACGCTTCCTTGTTAGCGCATACAGCGGCCATCCGAGAGCAGCATTTAGATTGGGTTGCGGCCCATATCAAAGCATGCCCTCGCTGTCATGACAATCCTTGCTTCATTGTGGATGGGAAGGCTGGCGCTCGGCGACTGATTTGCGCAGGCCAGGACAGAGTGTACACCCGGTGCCGGCTTCTCTTAATTTCTTCCCTGGTTTTTGTGTGTGGGTGAGCTACAATAAAGTTCGCCAGCGACCCCTAAAAAAATCTGACTTTGGCTTGAGACTTTTCTTTCTCTGGACCTATACCCGCTCTTTGACAAACATAGGTCCCGAAGACTCGGCGTCCTGGGTGTGAGGTTCCAAAGCAGCTTAAGCATACCCATTTTTCTCATACAGTTTTCTAGAAACCTGCAAGTACTGTAGCTCCGCCCTCCTCCCCCCCGCTGGCCATGACAGGCACAGATGGTACAGTATCCTTCCCAGACCTTGGCGTAGAATTCGCTTCTGGCTGCACCAACTTTGCGCACGCAAAGCACCAGCATTGCTCTGCATGCCGCCACTTGCCCGAACATGACCACCTCATTGCCCATCAGCTTTCCGTGCTTGGCACAGAAGAGCGCGAGGATGCTGACGGCCAAGGCCTTGAGATCATGTACGTCGTGCAATGCAAAGATCCTTCTGATGCCTCGCAGGTAGTGGAATTGCTTCTGCCGCGCCAAGAGGTGCGAAAAGATTTGCTCTTGACCTTTGAAAGAGGGCTTTTGCCACAAAAGACAGATCATCGCAACAAAAAAGCTGCAAAAGCCAAGGGCTCGAGACAAAAAGCTCGGTGGCTGCGAAAAAACGATGCATCTTGTTCAAGCATTCTGGCGCCCAAGAAGGCGCGTGTCAAGAAGAAGCCACGTTTGCCTGCCAAGCCTGCCAAGTTAGAGCCCACTGAGTGCACAGTCGACAAAGATACCCACCGCCGCCGCCGAACCACAGGAGGCATTTTGACTTGTGTGCTTAGTTGCGGATTGTTGGCCGACTTCATCGAGATGTGGCGTGGGGAGCAAATGGAATTAGTGTACGTCTTTCTCCTTCAGTTTCTCAAAGACATGCAGACGCGTGGGGTTTCCATTTCTTGCGTTGCCTATGATAATGCTTGCAAGCTGTGGAAAACAGTGCAAGAGAAGAAGGATAGCAGGCCGCCATGGTCTACCAACTTTTCACAAATGGGGTTGGTTCTGGACCACTTCCACAAGCGCAATCATACGTGGTGCTTGAAGAATCTTCCCCAGACAAACCCGGACACACCGCAAAATGCGGCGCTGCTGAAAAACAAAAACACTGAAGCGTGCGAACAGCTGAACAGCTGGATCACAGGAAGAACCAAATCCAGCTTGGAGATGCCACCTGGTCGCTTTGCCATTTATTGGCGCACCTTGTTCCAGCAGCACAATGTTTGGTTGGAGGCAGAGGCTGACTGCTTGCGAAGACGATTTGCCAAAGGCAAGATGCAGCATGATCCTGACAAGACTCGCAGTGGGTAAAAATTGCTACGCAATCATTACCCGTGACTTCTTTGTTCTTGCCGTTTGTTCCTCACATGTTTCATATCTCTTAATACCTTCTGAAAATAGGTAATCTCCATGCCAGATCCTCATGCACTTCCAAGGATAGCCCAGAAACCTCAACTTTCTCTTCCTTTTTCTTTGCGATTTCGCACCTCATTCAGCGACAGTCATGTCTGGCAGCTCTGATGCCTCCAGGTTTTCATTGTGCACGACCAGCGGCCGAACCTGGGCGCCGTTGAGCAGAGGGGAAGAGCGCTGTGAAAGACAGACTTCCCCGCGTGGCCCGCCAATTCCGTCATTGTAAGCAAACCCTGACGATGTCATGCTAACAAGACACCGTGATACACGGAAGAAAGCAATGTGTCGAATCAGTAATCACTCTAAGACACCGGTGATGCATTGACATATGGGCGTTTCCAAGCCAATGCCAATACCCGGTAAATTGCTCAAAAAGTTCTATGTCAACGTTTGGAGTGGCGAATCGTTATTCAATAGTAACGTTCTATTTGAATCTGGCAGTGGCCAGTTTGAGGCTCCCATTTGAAGCGCCCCAATTTTTTTGCACATCTCGCCTGCCTTCCAGGTACATGGTCCAAGCCCAAGGTGCGACAGCAAAGCCTCTGGCTTGGTTTCAGTTGGCGGACGAGAAGGCAGCCCACTCGGAGTTGCTGGCTGCATTAAGATGTGAAGGGTTGAAGTGACCGGCCCCAAGGGTTCCATGATCCAAGCGTTTGGGCAATGAAGTTGGGACTTGAGCACGTCCATACTGACCATCCTGTGATGAAAGGTTGCCGGCTTTAACAGTGGACAAGGAATCGGATTCATGACCGTTGGGTACAGGTGCCCGCTCTTACAGTTGCATCTTCCTTCCAAATCATGTCCAAAATGTTTCAAAGTCATGTTTGCTGAGTTTGGGGTCCTCCCCGCCTGCCCAAACTAATCACATCCGCATGTGGGAAAGGCTGCGGCGCGACGAGTTCCCTATCATTTGTGTTCAACCATACGTTTGCCTTGTGGTACCCTCAATCCAAACGGTTTCTTGCCATCAAAGGAGCCGGTCAGTCTGACTCCGCGACGCAATGAAGAAACTCAATTCAGCAACGTGCCATCCTTGCTCAAAGACTTTTGGAGGGATGCGTTGCTTTCTCTATTCTTTGCGAGGTGTTGCCAAGAGGCGGTATGGGAAAGAGAATATCATAGGGAAAAAACATGCATTTCTAAAAAAAGAAAAGATTCAAGCTGGTTCGCCGTAACCCGCAGGTCCAGTGGTTTAGCTGTGTTGTCTGTCTTTACCCTATCTTTGCTGGATGGCAATCCCTGTCTTTTGCCCACCGACTGCCTGTATGAGAATGTCTAGCATTCCCGTTGCCCATGAGCCAAGGCGAAGCAACTTGGTAGGCGGAGAAGGTCCCTGACAGCATTGGCATCTTTATCTGCCTCTAAACGCCCCATTTGACTTGCAAATCAGATAGAAAAGCGTTTTAACACATATCCATCATGATCAAGCCTAATTAAAGTGTGTGCTCTGTTCCTGTGGGAACGTGTATAGTACCCCGCTTGTCACCCATCCGCGGCGCCAAGGTATGCAGCGCTGCGACATTCGGAGCCTTCACTGGCCAACTGTATACAAGGCGCAAAGGACATGTCACTGATGCTCCTGCTGATGATGATGATGATGATGTTGATGATGTGACGTGGTGCGCCACCTGGGGCGAATCGCCGAAGCTGGGTGGAAAGAAGTTGGGCAAGTGATGCAGCAGTGGGCTACCTGCTTCAAATCGCATTAATCCAAATAAAAGTCAACTTGTTTTTTTGGTTGCGTCGAGTCTTGCGCCGTGAATAGGAAGAGTCACCAGGCAGTAAATGGCCTTTGTCTCATCAGATCCGCGCCTCCCTGAAGCAGGTTTGATGCACGGTGCGCTGATGCTGACAGAATGCAGCACTGTCGCAAGGCTTGCGCTTCCCAAAAGCTGTGCAAGTCAGCTCTGCAACGTAGGCAACATCCCAAGAGTCAAACTGAAGATGGTGTCCTCCAGGAACATTGCATATTTAAATCTGTTGATTACGTGCCCCACGAACACATGCATCTCCAAAGCCAAACTCAGTTGCTGCAAGAGCCGGCTCTGCTCAAAAGCACCCTGCCCTCACGGAGGCATCCAAGGTTTCTGTCTCGGTGCACGCATTGTAAGATGTCCACACTTCGACACTTCCTCTGCTTGGCTTTGGTTTGTGGAGCACGTGCTGCGAAAAGAGGGAAATACACGCCAGCGATGCCTGAGGAGCGCACCATGAATGGCAAAGATGTGCGCCAAGCCACAAAGCTCTTAGAGACCATGTGCCCTTTCCCTTCCGAGACTATGGCCCAAACTGTGCCCTGTTCTTGGCAGTTCGCTGGGGCCCTAGCGTGGGCCACGAGCTTGCATCAGAGCTGCGCCTTTGTGCACCTTCTCATCATGTTGTCACTGGTCCTGAACGCCGTTCAAGTCCGTTTTGGAGGCATCTTAGGAAAATTCCCCAACATCCTGATGCTTCAGCATGGTGAACCTGGGGATGGCAAATCCATTGCCCTGTGGCTGGTCCTTCAAGTTTTGTACTACTTCGACACCATCAAAAGCAAGCATGATGCTGCCAGGCATCGCATCGACTCGCGCCGCTATGAAGAAGCAAAGCGGGCTTACGAAGGAGCGCTTGCAATCAATGACCCTGAAGCTGAAGAGCCAGTTCCACCAACCAAGCCAGAAAAACGAGATTCTGTGCAGAACAAAGGAACTTTCTATGGACGCTTGGGCTGCCTTGTGTTTTGTTTCATTTTTTTTACCGTTTCATGTCTCTCCTTCTGACTGCTGCTAGAAACAAGTATTGCTTCAGAGGAACCTTGTGAACTTCTGCAATGTAATGAATGTTACTCTAAGCATGCTTCAATGAACTTCTGCGAGCAGAGATCCTGCTAACTCTTCACCGCCACAAAAAATACAACCATGTATAACCATGTTTTGCTCACTTTGCGACCAAGGATTGGGATGCCTCCTCGAGAAGCAAGGTGGGCATGCATTCCTGGCCTTGCATGAAAGGCAAGTCTTGGCTTTCTGAAGCGTTCGAACATGCCAAAGGCGGAGGCTTGGAGGATTTGAACCAAATTCTCGACCACGACATCTACAATGTACAACCCCGCCACAGGACAGTCTCGCTTTCATGTGCGAAACCCGCATGTTGTGGGCGCTGTCCTGATGCACCTCGAAGAGTTGCTGGACATTGGGAAGAAAGGCGACAGCGTTGCGGGACTCCCACGCTTCTTGATCGGTCATTTCTCATCAGTCTGCAGCAAGGTCTGCCCAGAGAACTTGTCTGCCCAGGAAATGCAAAACTTGCTCCTCGAAGACCCCAATTATTTCAATGACCTTTCTTATGATGAGATTGTCAAGGCTGCAACCAACTTGCTCTTGCTTGCTGATGCGGCTTTTCCTTATCAGCGTCGGAGAGACGATGAAGTAGGGCCTGCCGCAAGCAGGTACTCCGAGATCCGAGGAATTCACACCATGGAGTTTGCAGAGGGCGTTGTTAGCAGTTTCCAACAAGACTTCAATGAGATGGTGGATGATTACCGTAAGGCCAAGAAAGCAGGCGATGCCAAGGCAGCACTTCTCAGCAAAGACAAGACCAGGCCCCTTCAGTTCATCCCAGGCATCCACATCTTTGAGCAAGGCTTGCTCCACCTCTTGTCCTTGGCAAGCGTCCCCGCTGATCAATGGCAGAACCTTTCCCCAGAAGACATGGTGCGGAAAGTGGCCGCGGTAAATCCAGATGTTTTCTTCAGTGATTTTCTGCCAAGCTCCGTGCCTCCATGTGCTACCCAGCAATCCGTTGATGCAGCATTCTCTCTTTCCAGGTGGTTCCAATCTGTCTACCACTTCAGCACGAACGCTGCTCAAAAGCTGGACGAATTTCGAAAAGACCGTCTTATTAAGACGGACTTGCCGCAGCCGAGCGCCCAAGCATTTGCTGAGAAGCTGCAAAAGGCGGTTGGGCGGTTGGGTTTTTCATTCGTCGTGCTTTAAGAGTGTGATGAATTCTGTGCATCTTAAGTTTCTATAACTGTTACCACTGGGTGCTAGAGGGGATTTGGGTAAAGCCCGTGTCCTCCTTCCTTTGACAGGCTGCTGCCACATTGATTGACCCCGGCAACACCTTTCTGACCATGGACAGGGTTACCTACAAACGCTTTGTCTTCGATGCCAGCAACACGGATGCCGAAGTCTATGCCAAGCACTGCGACCTCATCCTTCTCGCCCTGATTGGCTTCATTGCCATCGGCCATGGAAACTGGGCAAAGGTAAAGTACGCAGAAGATGATCCCAACTTCATGTTGGCGGCCAACCGGCTGCAACTGTTCTCCCCAGAAGTCTCTTTTCAGGAGTTGCGCGCTGCCGTTCCTTTCAATGAAGGGCCTCTTCCCAACCTTGACCAGGACAATGCAGACACTGTGTGTCAAGCATTGGTCAAACTTCTGAAAGGCTTCCCGATTGCCATTGACAAGCTGCCTGACATTCAGGCTCTTGCTGTGCACGCCGACATTCCGCCTTCGCAACCTGATCCTGGTGCATCACAAGCTGTCGCAACTTCTCCGCACAAGAAGCCGGAAGAACAGCATGTGTTGACACAGGTTGCCCTTGGAAATCCTGAGGCCAGTGATGATGAGCCGCCGGCGAAGCGGCTGAAAGACGAACCTCTCCAAGTCGCTGACCTGCGCAATCACAAAGACACGATGACGAAGATGCTGGCTTGGGTCCTCAAGCAGAAGAACCATTCTATGCCGCAATGGCGCTTGAATGAAAAAGTGCGAGAGGTTCATCCAACAACAGAAAAATCTTATGTGCTGGCTGCCAAAGTCACAAAGCTTTTGATTTCAGCTACGCTAGCTGTGCCGACGCCAAACAAAACGAACAGCTTTGACCTTGTGAAGGTTCCTCAGGAAAATCGCGATTCCATCGTCATTGAGTTGGAGAAGGTTGGCATCTTGAAGCCTGGAGACAAGCAGAAGGTCACAGTGCAGTTGGGAAAAAGAGACACTGCAGCAGTTTTCGAAGAGTGTAAGTTCCAGGAGTGCATGGCATTGTGCGCAGAAGGCTTCAAAGGACACGCAGAGTGAGGGCATCCTAGACAAAGTCGCATTCTTCACCGCATCGTGACAAAATGCAAACTTGGCTCCTGCAATCTGCCCTGCCACTTTCTCATTCACCCAGCACGCTTGTGCCGCATTTACTTCTGCTGCTTGTTCAGCTGCAGCATGTTAAGAGCGTGGTGCATGTCGCCAGTTGGGTCTGATGCCGCATTGCTTCCCACCTGCAGGCCACTTCAAAGGGCCACCGCCACCGCCCTATGCTACTGGGCTCACATTCTGGCTGGAGCTAACAAGGATTGGGCAAGAGTACCTTTGGCCCTGAATTAATGGTGATGATTCTGATGGATCTGGTATGGGTTACCCTAAACAGTATATGGCCACACTTCAAGTTCTTATGCTAATGGTTAAGGCCTGGTGTTCATTCAAGGTGGTCTCCGGGGTGTCCGGCAACTTTGGCGACCCTTACAGCACCAAAGTTCTTCGATCTCCTGTTCTCGACAGAATCTCGCACGAAAATGGTGTCCCCAGAAGGCTCTCTTCCGAAGGTCTAGTTTTACCGGCGCGCAGTGCTGTTTTTGGTGTCACGTGCTTGTTTTTTCTTGGATCTTCTCTGGCACTTGTACACACACACACACACACGCTTGATGCTACTCTGTAGGATCTTCTCTGGCACTTGCATACACGCACACACATGAGGCTACACTGTAGCATCTTCGACTCTGCCACTTGCAGACGCGCACACGCATGAGGCTACGCTGTAGGATCTTCTCTGGCACTTACACAAGCGCACACATATGAGGCTACGCTGTAGTATCTTTTCTGGCACTTGCACACACACAGACACAGACACACACATACACACACACACATGATGTTACACTGTAGGATCTTCTCGTGCACTTGCACACGCATGAGGCTACGCTGTAGGATCTTCTCTGGCACTTGCACACGCGCACACATATGAGGCTACGCTGTAGGATCTTTCCTGGCACTTGCCCCCACAGACACAGACACAGACACAGACACACAGACACACAGACACACAGACACACAGACACACACACACACACGCACACGCACACTTGATGTTACGCTGTAGGATCTTCTCGTGCACTTGCACACGCATGATGCTACTCTGTAGGATCTTCTCTGGCACCTGCACGCACACACACACACACTTGATGCACTCACACTTGATGGCGCTTCTGGGACTGTGTGTACCAAAGAGAAAGACAGGAGAGAAATGTCTGTAGATCAGGCAAGAAGATTTTCATTCGAGTACTGAGCAGGCGTGTTACTTTTGTTGAATCTATGTCCATTTTTCGTAGCAGGTGTGAGCCTTTGGGGGCAAGAGCTTGTCAAGAGAGCTCTTATAGAGAGCTTGTACAGAGATCTCTTTCAGAAATCTTGCCAAGAGACCTCACATGGGGAGCTTGTCCAGAGATCTTGCCATGAGGTCTCTTACATAGATCTTGCCAAAAAAAGCTTCCAAAGAGAGTTTGTACAGAGATTTCATACATAGATCTTGCCAAGCGATATCCTATAGAGATCTTGTGCAGAGATCTTGCCAGGAGACCACTTATAAAGATATTGCCATTAGATCTCGTAAACAGAGCTTGTCGAGATAGCTTGTCGAGATATGTTGTTCAGAGAGCTTGTACGAGGTCTTGCCAAGAGACGACCTCTTGTAAAGTCTGTAAAGATCTTGTACGGAGGCCTTGTGCAGAAAACAGAGATCTTGCTAAGAGATCTCCTCTAGATTAGAGAGCTTGAGCAGAGATCTTACTTAGAGATCTCCTACAGACATTTACAGACATCTTGCGTGGAGATCTCTTGTAGACACCTTGTACAAATAGCCTTAAACCTTGCAAAGGGATGGATCTTGCACAGCAGCTTCTACAGAAGCTGTCACGAACATCTTGCACACGATGTCCTACAGACAAAGATCTTCGCCAAGGGAACTTGCAGAATCTAAAAACTGGTATCTCTTCGGCAAGTTCAGATTCGAGATCCCAGATCTAAAATCCAACTTCCGAGATTCGAGATCCGAGATTCGAGATCCGAGATCCGAGATCCGAGATCCGAGATCCGAGATCCGAGATCCGAGATTCGAGATTCGAGATCCGAGATCCGAGATCCGAGATCCGAGATCCGAGATCCGAGATTCAAGATTCGAGATCCGAGATCCGAGATGCAAGATCCGAGATTCGAGATTCGAGATCCGAGATCCGAGATCCGAGATCCGAGCTACGAGATCCGAGATCCGAGATCCGAGATTCGAGAGACGAGATCCGAGATTCGAGATTCGAGATCCGAGATCCGAGATCCGAGATCCGAGATTCGAGATCCGAGATCCGAGATCCGAGCTACGAGCTTCGAGCTTCGAGATCCGAGATCCGAGATTCGAGATCCGAGATCCGAGATCCGAGCTACGAGCTTCGAGCTTCGAGATCCGAGATCCGAGATCCGAGATTCGAGATCCGAGATCCGAGATCCGAGATCCGAGCTACGAGCTTCGAGCTTCGAGATCCGAGATCCGAGATCCGAGATTCGAGATCCGAGATCCGAGATTCGAGATCCGAGATCCGAGATCCGAGATCCGAGATCCGAGCTACGAGCTTCGAGCTTCGAGATCCGAGATCCGAGATTCGAGATTCGAGATCCGAGATCCGAGATCCGAGATCCGAGATTCGAGATTCGAGATCCGAGATTCGAGATTCGAGATACGAGATCCGAGATCCGAGATCTGAGATCCGAGATCCGAGATCCGAGATCCGAGATTCGAGATCCGAGATCCGAGATCCGAGATCCGAGATCCGAGATTCGAGATTCGAGATTCGAGATCCGAGATTCGAGATTCGAGATCCGAGATCCGAGATCCGAGATTCGAGATTCGAGATCCGAGATCCGAGATGCAAGATCCGAGATTCGAGATCCGAGATCCGAGATCCGAGATCCGAGCTACGAGATCCGAGATCCGAGATCCGAGATCCGAGATACGAGATCCGAGATTCGAGATTCGAGATCCGAGATCCGAGATCCGAGATCCGAGATTCGAGATTCGAGATCCGAGATCCGAGATGCAAGATCCGAGATTCGAGATCCGAGATCCGAGATCCGAGATCCGAGCTACGAGCTTCGAGCTTCGAGATCCGAGATCCGAGATCCGAGATTCGAGATCCCAGATCCGAGATCCGAGATCCGAGCTACGAGCTACGAGCTTCGAGCTTCGAGATCCGAGATCCGAGATTCGAGATCCGAGATGCTTCGAGCTTCGAGATCCGAGATCCGAGATCCGAGATTCGAGATCCGAGATCCGAGATCCGAGATCCGAGATCCGAGATCCGAGATTCGAGATTCGAGATTCGAGATCCGAGATCTGAGATGCAAGATCCGAGATCCGAGATCCGAGCTACGAGCTTCGAGCTTCGAGCTTCGAGATCCGAGATCCGAGATCCGAGATTCGAGATCCGAGATTCGAGATTCGAGATCCGAGATCCGAGATCCGAGATCCGAGATCCGAGATCCGAGATCCGAGATCCGAGCTACGAGCTTCGAGCTTCGAGATCCGAGATCCGAGATCCGAGATT
Organism: Cladocopium goreaui; assembly: GCA_947184155.2. Lineage (NCBI taxonomy): Eukaryota > Dinophyceae > Suessiales > Symbiodiniaceae > Cladocopium > Cladocopium goreaui. The sequence continues at coordinate 34,447 of CAMXCT020004121.1, read as the reverse complement.
CGAGATCCCAGATCCGAGATCCGAAATCCGAGCTACGAGCTACGAGCTTCGAGCTTCGAGATCCGAGATCCGAGATTCGAGATCCGAGATCCGAGATCCGAGATCCGAGCTACGAGCTTCGAGCTTCGAGATCCGAGATCCGAGATCCGAGATCCGAGATCCGAGATCCGAGATCCGAGATTCGAGATCCGAGATTCGAGATTCGAGATCCGAGATCCGAGATGCAAGATCCGAGATCCGAGATCCGAGCTACGAGCTTCGAGCTTCGAGATCCGAGATCCGAGATTCGAGATCCGAGATTCGAGATTTTCCCGCGGCGCCGATGACCATTGTCAGGTTCGATCTCGTAAATTTATAAACTCGCCATAGACTCCATGGACTCCATGGACTCAATGGACCATCTCATGAATGTTGGATCCATTGGATCCCTATCCCAATGAGTGGGGCTGAGTGGGGCTCATGTTCCCATCTCCAGGGGACCCGATGTCGGGGCTCAGCTGAGGATCAGCTTCGAGGATTTCCTAAGAACCTACGAGGCATCGCTGCGCACAGATCGACTGCGAGCGGTTGGTGATTTGGAGTCATCGGCTCAGATCGGCTCAGATCTCATGGCACTGCGTTGAGCCTGTTGGATCTGTTGGAAATTTGGAACTGCAAAGGTGCGCCTTTCGCTACTTCGCTGGGGATGCACAATCTATCCATATCGACACCTTAGAGGTGAGGGAAAAGTGCCTGGAAATGTGCAGCTGAAATGCAGCTGAAATATATCGAATTTCTTCTGAATTCTGCTGAGTTCTGTGTCAATCCCCGCAGACTCTCAGATACTCCGAAAACGAAACCTTGGTGGAAAATGTTGGATCTAAAGGGGGATGGCATGCTGGGTATCCAATGAGTTGGGCAAATTCCCCATCCCAAATCAACTCCCACGAAACCGCCATGTTTCTTCGAATCTAAAAACCCCGAAGGTTTTTTTTGCACATCAGAAAAAGGCCCCAATTGTTCCCCAGTTTCCATCACCTTTCCATTGAGGCAGCCTTTCGAGAGATCACTCCAGTTAGCTTCTCTGATGACGAAGTGAAGGACTCCTTTTTGTTCGCGTCGCAGAACCTGCAACAAAATGGATGCAACTGATTCGAAAAATGACTGGTTGGTGGTGTCAAAAGTATTCAAAAAAATGATCATCAACCATCATAAATGTTGGATTCCTAATGGATTCAAATATAGTTCATGTTCCATCCTACATCATGGTTTGTGTTGAACTGTGCACCACGAGTTGTTGCCAGATGTTGATGCCACCTCCATTCGCTACCAGGATATGATTGGCAGAGTCTCTGGGACAGCGCAGGTGTGGTGGTCGTGACGCTGCGGACACTTTTTTCGTTTTGCTTCGGGATGTGGCACTGTGAAGGCCTCTGTTCACCTCCACGATTTCTGCGAGGCATAGTGAGACTTTTTCGAGAAAGTGAAAGATGCGAGTAGCCAGTAGCCACTAAAAAAGTCACAAACATTGGCATCATTGGCAAATGGGAAAGTGATGAAAGTGCAGAGTCCAAGATGCTGTTGACTAGAAAGAATACTTTAGAATACTTTAGATATGTTTAGAGGAAATTCCAGGAATTTTCAGGATCTCAGTTGGAGGCAGTTGACATCGTTCAGGTGGTGTGCAAAGCCACCTTTCCGAACAGGGAGGCCTGTAGCTGTTGGATGAAAACTGCGCAACTGATGGGCTGCTCATCTTTTTTTGGACCCCAAGAATTCAGGATTTATTTGATCTCTATTTATCAAACTATTTTAGATTTTAGCAGGTGAGATCTGCAATAAATTTCGAAAATAGTTCTACATAACTCTCATGCGGCATTGGTATGCAGCAAAAAAAAAATCTTCCAACGCATAGATTTGATGTGAAGATTTGATGTGATTTTGACTGACTGGTTTTTGGGTGTATCTAAAAACGGGGGATTGATTCCCAAAGAACAATCTGAATGGTGAAAAATGGTGAAAAGTAGGATAACCAGCTACTGGATTTCAGTAAAATGGTTGTTTTTCAGTTTTTCAGGGAAACCCATGTCATTGGGCCGGCAGGAAAGGGAAGCCCTTGTTGCATCCACGCCGAAAGTTGGACGCAGCCCGCCCGGTCGCATGGGTACCAAGGCGGGGTTACGAAGCAAATTGGTCATCGTAGAACTGTCCATCCAATTTTGGGAGACTATCAGCAGTATGTTTAAAGGCTACCAACATAGATCTTGGAAAATGCCGGACAATCAGTTCAATCAACATTCCAACATATTCCAAGATATTCCAACATATTCCAACAGACCATGAAGACCTGTTCTTTCACCACCAAAAGGCCAGTTTCAATGTCTGCAGGAGATTGGGCACCGGCTGCACCACCTGCAGAAGGCTGTCTCTGGCAAAGGGTTGGGCACTCAGCCGTGAACCAAACTGTTTCAAAATGTCTGGAGACATATGAAAATGCCAAAGTCATTTTTCTATGGGAACATCATCCAGAAATCTCATTTTTTCCATATTTTTTCCATGGACCAGCCGGGATGAAACATTCAACATTCGAGCTCTTAAATCCAGTGAAATTCCAGGTTGCAAGTCGACCTCAGCCCGGCATCAGATGGTGCGGGGCCTTAGAAATGGAGGTCCACTAAAATTGACCTCCCAGAGTGCCATGAGGCCATGAGAAATGTGGAGAATGTGTAGCACCTTGGTGTACCATGTAGCACCATGTAGCACCATGTAGCACCATGTAGCACCATGTAGCACCATGTAGCACCATGTAGCACCAATGACCTTCACAATCATTCACAATCCTTCACATCTTTCTAAACTGAAACAGGAGGCTTTGATACCCGGCTGAGGCAGCAATCTCAACAAATTCTTCGAAGATGATTAAGCCGATGAAGCACAGAGTCGAGCGTTTTAGAGCTTCATCAGTCACCAGTGACATTCCCAAGGGGCTTCTCGTGGCGAAATGTAGTGGCTTTGAAGCTGGACTGTACCTGTTTGGTTCATACGTTGTATCATGTTGTATCTGTAGTCAAGGATGTCAAGGAGCCGAGAACTAGCTACAGCATAGCTACAGCATGCAGCGAATTTGCAACATGCCCAGCATGCCCAAGTCCCTTCCGCTGGGACTGGTGCATCATTTTCCTTTCGGTTGCAGCGCTTGTGGCCGACGGAATCTCAGCCGCGCCCTTGAAGAGGGGACGGTGGGGATTTTTAAGCCCACGGGTTCGGCGACTTCGCCGTGGTTCTCGTGTCTACAAATGTAGATCCGATGCAGATCCGGCAGATTAGAAAGAACTTGTGGGATCAACGGGGGTTCAGCATGAAGGTGTAGGATTTGGTAGGCGTGACACTAGAATCCTGCAAAATCCCTCAACATTCAACATATATCCTAGAGAATTAGAAAGCTATGTTTCAATACTAGAAAGCTATGTTTCAACAATATCCCAGATCCTATAAGCCTATTATAAGCCTATTATAATCTATGATTGCATGTGATCACCACGGGGATCGGAGCTTTTTGCATCTGAACCTAATTAATTATTTCTTTCCTAGCAGGATGGTGGAATTCCATCATCAGCTGCAGGGAACTTTTGGCTAGACCACATGTGATTACATGATTTCATCATACTCTTCGATGTTTCTCAGATGTCTATCTCACTGGCCACATCATTTTGGCTCAGCATCGCCGTGGCCGTGCAGAGGGCACGGGTGACACGGTGCAGAGGCTTGGCGAGGGGCACCACGACTTGAGGTGTGTCTGCAAATTGCAAAATACATGGGAAAACGATGTGAAAATGATGGAAAAATGATGGAAAATGATGTGAGCATGATGGAAAAATGATGGGGAAATGATGTGAAAATGATGGGAAAACGATGTGAAAATGATGGGAAAATGATGGAAAATGATGTGAGCATGATGGAAAAATGATGGGGAAATGATGTGAAAATGATGGGAAAACGATGTGAAAATGATGGAAAAATGATGGAAAATGATGTGAAAATGGTGGAATGATGGAAAATGAAATGATGTGAAAATGCTGAGAAAATGATGGGGAAATGATGGAACATGATGTGAACATGATGAAAAAAATGATGATATGTTCGACTGGGGAAAATGATGTGAAAAATGATGAGAAACATGCCTAAAGCCGAATATGAGTTGTAGATGTTCGGTGGCTGCAGTGACAGATATTGTGGATATGAACCTGCAGGTCAAACCGTTACGCAGAATGGTTGCCGAGGACTAGCACTTGCAGTCCATGTGGTCGCCAAGTCCCTTTCTTTGTTGATGCAGGACGCAAAAAGAAAGAGTGATGGACCAGCACTCAGCTAGCAGGGTATCATTTCTTTATCATTTCAGATTTTTTATTGAAACCAGTTTGCAGATTGGTTCACGGATTAATTAACATAGTTCAACAGATTTATCAAACTTATAATCAAAATCTTCATTTCTCCACGGTGTTCTAAGATTCTCGAATATCCTTATCACTAGTTGTGTTGGTCCATCCCGCATATCATCATTTTCCCATAGTTCCCCAGATGGAAGATTATCCCTTATTATATACCCTCTGGTAAACAGCCACATAACTATGGAAAGATCCACCATGCTATCAATGGGAAAACTCACTATTTCGACTGGGCCATTTTCAATAGCAAACTGTTGACATAACCAGAGGGTTATTGCACCACCAACCAGTTATATATCCAGGTATTGAAATGGTATTCTCCATGGTATTCTCCATGAACCAGAGGGTATTCTCCATGGTATCCTATATCATTTTCCCCAGAAATTTCTCCATGGATCTCCCATGGATCGTTGTTGCTCAGGCCCCCAGGCCGATGCCAAGCGACAGAAGGGCGACGGCGATTCCAAGGGCGAAGTCATGTCGCTGGAGCAGGTCTTAGCCAAGCGCAAGGAGGAGAACAAGGCACCAGCAATGCCAAATTTGGACAGAAGATAGATAGATAGATTAGATAGGAAAGATTAGATAGATTCGATAGGATAGGAGAGGATAGGATAGATAGATGATATAGTAACAGTCAAAAGATAGATGTTTTTGTTTTATAGCAGATTATAGCAGATTTGAAATGTGTGGATGTTAACTCCTGAAGGCGCCCAAGCTGAAATTTGTGTCCAAGAACGACCGTGAAAAGTGAAGCCCTTGGAGGAAAATCAAAAAACAAAAATGGATACTGCTGATGTTCCCCATTGATTTGATGATTTGATGGTTGTTTGAGGAGTATATCATGGTTTTTTTCGGTTCCCATTTTAGGATCCCAGTAGTTTCTCGATCCGATCTCCGAGGAATGCTGTAAAAGAAGCAGACAAGCAAAAGGCTGAGCAGAAGAAGAAGGACCGAGACTGCAAAGCCACTCTCAGCTGCCAACAGTTCAGCAATTTCAATGAGTTTCAAGTCGATTTCAGCTGAAATGCGCCAAATCTCGATTTGCCATGATTGCCTAGGTCAGTCGATATGCTAAGCTGTAGGTAAGCTGTAGGTAAGCTGTAGGTAAGCTGTAGGTAAGCTGTAGGATTCAGCTGTAGGTAAGCTGTGTGCTGTCCCAACTCACTCGGCAGGCCGAAGAGGCCTCGAAGCGAAGAAAGGACCAAACTTGGTGAATTCCAAAGTATTGCTTGCGAGAAGGTGAAACACGTGGTGAAACGCTGGTGAAACATGTGAAACTGCTGCAAAAGCTTGGAAAGTTGAAAAGATTTGAACAGATTTGAACAGTCTCTTTCATTTTAAGCCATGTTGAGCCGCTGTTTGCCTTCCCGCCCTCGACTCTTCGTGTCAAGTTATTGATGCCAAGCTGAACACAACATTGAAGCATATTGAAGCACTCATGCCAACAGTGTCGAAGACACATTTTTAGGGGGGTAAACATTCTGTGATTTCTGTGATTTCCATATCCATGGCGGCTCGTCGAATAGTGCCTGCACCCTATGTGCCCGTGGGATATCCGTGCCGCACCGTGCTGCTGCGGCACAGCACGGTGGGACCTTTCGGTGACAACGGCGACCTTTCGGCAGGTGGAGTCCATCATGGATCACATGGACATGGAGGATCCCAAGTCAGCCTTCCAGGGCTTCCAGGGCTGGTGGAGTTTCTCCAAAGTATGACTCTGTTGGCCTATTTCGAGCCAGTGAGGAAATGGTGTGAAGAACAAGGTGCTTGTGATGTCATGGAACTCGTGGAAAATGCGGATGATTTGGCCGCAGCTTTGATGTTGCCCCCCACCAAACGAGATGAGTTGAGGAATGGCGCCGCAGTGGCCAAAGCCATCAGTGAGAAATACGTGGCGTATTTCGCCAAGCCGAAGTTGAACAAAATGAACAAAGCCCTGAGTACACCGGTGACACAGACAGAAACCCAGCGAGCACAGACATCACAGGCACAGACGGCACAGACTGTTCGCCTTGGGATGGCTGTGCTTCATGCTGCTTTGGCTCCCATTGGTGAAGGCATTGGTGAAGGCATGGAACGAACGGAAACGGATTACTGGGATCAGATGGAAAATGCCGCGCACCAAAAGGCCATGGAGGATCCAATCCTCTCCCGCGGCTGTGAAGTCATCAAACGTGGATCCCAAAAGGAGGACTTCTACTGTTATTGGCATGTTGATCAGCACTTGCTTCGGCAGCGCATTCCCAGCGATGCTGAAATCGAAGTGAAGGATCGAGCCCTGAAGGCTGCCAGGGAGGAGATCATGGAAGAGTGGGGACCTGATGACTACCAGACAGCTGCCAAGACATCCAAATATGCGGCCTTTGATGAGATGCGACAGCAGTTTCTGGAACAATATGCTGGAAACCTTCATGCCGAACTGGGAAAGGGATACAAGTTGACACCGGCAGAAGTAGCACCTGGCATCAAGGACCGGAAGCAACATCTCGATCCCGGCAAAGGTGAAGAATGTATCGTTGGGATCCCCTTAGATTTGGGGTTCAATACCATGTTTTTCCATCAATTCAATATATATATATATAATATATATATATTCAATATAATTCAATACCATGTCTCCATTTTTAATTGATGATTTCATTGAACATGATGAATCCACCTGTTTCGAGGAGCAGTTCGTGAAGGAACAGAAGGAAACCTCAGCCGTGCCAGACTATGGCTATCATGGAACCAAGGTGGCCAACATTCCCTCCATTCTCAGCACAGGTTTGAAGGTCCCTGGCCAGAAAAGTGGTGTGAGAGTCGCCAACGGTTCTGCCCATGGGGTGGGCATCTACACTGGGATGCCAGGTGGGCTGCACAGATATCATCCAAAAATATCCAAAAATGCCATGCTCAGTGATTCTTCGGAATTCTTCGGTGTTCGGTGAGATTTGAAATGATTTGAAGCACCATTGAACCCATCAGTTGCAGGAAATCTTTGGCTCTCAAAAGGCTTCAGTGACACTCCGAACATGTGCTGGCCTCAGTTTTTGGTGTTGCACTACTGTAATGTCAACCCGGGATTAATGGTCAGCATGGTCTATTTCTATTTATTAGGGGTGGTACTCCACGAATAGTGATGATCTGATCGTGAAATGGTATTCTCTCAATTAAAGAGCCTAGGGTTTTATCCAGGGTTGATAGTATAGTATACCGTATGGATCGGCGCACCATGACCTCCAAGGTTGATTTGTGGAGTCCTTGACCCTGATGCCCCACCCAGACCACGAGTGGCAGTAGCTGCACCCAAGGCAGCTACAGTGACAGCACCGTTGAAAAGTGGCCATCGAAATCATCATCGACCTGCTGCTCCTGTTGTAGCCGCTGCACCAGCTCCAGTTTATGCCTGCACGGAATTCCGAAAGAACGATGAGATCAAAGTGGTTGGAGGAGCACGAGTTATCTTCAAAGAAGAGCGGGTAGCACCGCTTTTCATTGCTCAACCGGCCAACTCTTCTGAAACATTTTCTCCAGACCAAGTACATGCAAAGGCAGCTTCACGGGGTGGCAGCAAGGGTCAAGTCTACATCCCAGAGACTGGCGAAGTGGTTTGGGACTGTTGGGAAGCTGTTCGCTGCACCGAGACCCGTCGTTTGAAGCGCAGGCTAGTAGCAAAGGAGCGACAGCAACAGCGCCAATCGTTGAGGCTTCTGAAGAGTACAGAACAAGAAACCTTCGGAGAGTACAGTTCTCCTTGACGATTTTTTCCCGCTGTTTTAGCTCGATCTGAAAGCTGAGACTGGGAAGCCGGCTGCAAAGCAGATGTGGCTCACTCGGTGTTGCAGCTGTACAGATGAATGTGCAGAAAAATGGTGATGCATGGTGATGCATGGTGATGCATGGTGATGCATGGTGATGCATGGCACCATGCATGGTGATGCATGGTGATGTACTTGAGATATGCTTTTTGCATCCTTTTGCATCCTTTTGCCACTTGCTTCTGCTATGGACACCTTGCAGAGCCAGGGATTCATGAGGTGTCAACATGTGTCAACATGTGTCAACATGTGTCAACCCTGCCATGTTTCTGAGGAACATTTTTTTGGGACCACGAGAGTTTGGGTTCCAAGCTCCATGGTATTTGTTGTATTCAGCTGTCCCGTTTTCTGCAGGACTTCCTTCTGCAAGAGGAGATTGAGCGCGAGCGCGAGCGTTGGAACCTGAGAGCATTGGATCCTTCAAAGCCTGTGGCGGTTTCCATGGCTTTCCAATGGGTTTCCAATGGGTTTCCAATGGCTTTCCATGGGTTCCGCCATCCAAAATAAGACCCGGGCCATGGCTCGCCAACGTTCAGGTCAGCGAGAGCGTGAAGAGCGTGAGAAGGAACGAAAGCGACGAGAAGAAGAGCCAATGCCTCAACTACTACCATGGTGCTACCATGGTGCTACCATTGGGTGCTACCATGGTGCTACCATGGTGCTACCATGGTGCTACCATGGTGCTACCTTTGCCTAAGAACTGCCTGTTGAATTTGTTGATTTTTGTTGATTTTTGGAGTGCAAAATGCTTTTGAAACAGTTGAAGCTGTATGGAGTTGCACTTGTGTTAGGCGACAGCGTGAACGCGAGGAGCGCGAAAAGGAAAGGCTGAAGCAAAGGGAAGAGAAGGACCGGAAGTTGGAATGGCAGCAGAGTTTTGGTGCGACACTATTCGTTAAACATATCAAACATATCAAACCAAAGACAAGATGCCCTTGAGTTTTCAGGTCAATTTCAGCAATTCTCATTGGCTCATTACTATTCCTACTTTGCAAAAATAACTTGTAGATTGTTTTTGTTGATTCAGATTTTCGTTGGTTGATTTTTGTTAGTCTCCTTTGAAAGGTGGTGCAGGTTCTGGGGTTCTGGGGTTCTGGGGTTCGGGTAGCATTCTTCCGTTGGGTACCATGATAGATGCCACAAATACCAGTGATATCACCATTTTGGGTAGATGTTTCAATGGCCGAACAGCAGCAGGGAGTCCGAAACGCCACGGGTTTCTGGGACCAAACCCCCAGGAAGGCTTGATGCAGACCAGTTCTTTGGCAGAGATGAATTTGCTGCAGCTCGGCAGAAAATTTGGAAACAGGATGCTTGAAACACTTGGGAACACAACCATCAAAGGAATCAAACTGTCCAAGATCTTGTGATATCCCAATATGGTTGATATCCAAGATGATCTTATTCCAATATGATATTCCAATTGAATCAACCATATCTTATTCCAATCAAGTCCTGGATCTTGGATGATCTCCCTGGAGCCTGAACCGAAAATCCCCCGAAAAGTCTCCCACACTCCAAGGAAGCTGCCAGATCAAGAGAGACGAGAGCGACAGGCAGAGAAGGCATCAGCTTCGGCCAACTTCCAGTGATACTCGCAGAAGATTTGACGATGGCATAGCTAAGCTATGCTAAGCTATGCTAAGCTGCTTGCAGTCACTGTAGGAGCTGGAGCTCATCAAGAGACACTACCTGGGCATGAAGGCGTGGACACAGCTGAACATGGTCTGACCGTTTGACCCATGTGCAGATTTGAAGCTGCTTGGAAGCCTGCGGCTGGTCCAGTGCTTGAACTCGTTGTGCCTTTGGTCATGTTTCTAATAGCACAAATTCCTAGATATCCAAAACAACTTTGATTCTTGTTTGAGGACAACTCTTTAGCTTTGTAGCAGAGATATTCTATGTTAGCCGGTTAGCCCTTTGTCAGGAGAACAAGAAGAAGATGCAGAAGCCTTCCGAGAAGTTCAGAAATATCTTCAACTTCGAGTTGAATCCCCAGACTTGATGACCGTGTGACAGAAAACTCCACCGGCAAAAGCCGTGAGGTGTGGTTTTCTCGGTTAGACATTGGCAGTCTGGTCTAAGGTGGAATGCAGATGACGACACCATGCGAGGTGACAACAATCCGTCAGGGCCTTTGAAGGGCTCATAGTGATATGATGTGATATGGATGCGCATAGCTTGGATCCTTTTGGAATCGAAAATTTCGTCCATTCATGTGACTGTGACTTCAAATCTCGAAATCTCGACTTTTTCTGTTTTCAGAGCCGTTGTTGTTTTCAGATTTGAAATGTGAGGCTGTACACCAAGCGTCTGGAGCCACAGCTCCTTTTCGGTCTGGGCGCCCAGGGATCACCAGATCCGGTCGGGTTCAGCTCAGTGACCGGGTCATCCGGGTCACCGCAGCTTTTTTCAGGCCGGGGATACAGAGCCGGCATTGACGTACGCGAACAGCGCAAGAACAACAGGCGATGGAGCGATGGAGCACTTGCACAAGTTGCACAAGTTGCACAAGTTGCAGAGGGAGCAGTTGAAGCAGTTGAAGATAGCAGTGTCATTTTTGAACACGCATTCTATATTCCGTATGCGTGTTTCATACGAGAACAAGGCACAGTCTAGAAATGTTTTGCAGCTTCAAATTCACCCAGTGGACGTGTGTGTCTACCACATATTTGCCAGTTTCTATGAAGAGCTGATCGCGAAGCGTGCAGAGTATTCCGGCGAGGTGTGAACCTTAGTGTTATGTGTTGATGTGGCCTTTACCAGAGATCATTTGAATAAGTAGAGAGCAGACCTTAACATCTTAACATAGCCAACATAGCAATCAGATCCACTCATCATAAACAGCAGCAGGTCACCTGGTTTTTTCATTTTGTCATTCAGTTTCTCCATGACTTGATCGCTGAGGACGTGTCAGCTTTCGTCCAGCCCTCCAAGGAGAATCTGACTCTGTGAGATTCTGGTAGATTCTGGAGGTGACGCCGATAATATCCTGTCATGGGAACCACGATTTTTTTCAGGAGCCGTTGTCCTTCAAACAACGAGATATCGAGGATAAGGATATCAACAAGGCCAGAAAAAGTTCTGGTGAAAAACTCAAAGAAAATTAGGGAAAAACATCAGAGAAATGAGAAAAGTCATGACATCAGATCTCAAAAGCCATCATTTCCACCATTTCCACATCCGCATATCGCATATCTCACTCCGCCAGACCCACTGGACTGAGAAGCCTGTGGCAGACATGACCACCCGCGACTGGCGGATCTTTCGGGAGGACCCGGGAAACTCCTGGGAAACTCGGGAAACTCGGGAAACTCCTGCATCCAATGAGTCTAATGAGTCCAAGCCAGAAACTTGAAACTCTACGGCTTCCGATTCCGATGAGATTTGCAAAAAAAGTTTTGATGTGATTTTTGAAGGCAGCTCCAACTCAGGATTTCCAGATCTTCATCCGTGGCGGTCGCGTGTTTGTCCCTCAGGTTGAGTCATGTTCCTTCCAAAAGTTCGCAAATAAGAATGATCAATGATCAATGATCAATACATGCACAATGATCCATAAATGATCCATAAATGATCCAGGAATGATCCAGAAATGATCCAGAAATGATCCAGAAATGATCCAGAAATGATCCAGAAATGATCCAGAAATGATCCAGAAATGATCCATAGATGATCCATAGATGATCCATAAATGATACATAAATGATCCATAAATGATCCATAAATGATCCAGAAATGATCCAGAAATGATCCAGAAATGATCCAGAAATGCTCCAGAAATGCTCCAGAAATGCTCCAGAAATGCTCCAGAAATGATCCAGAAATGATCCATAAATGATCCAGAAATGATCCAGAAATGATCCAGAAATGATCCAGAAATGCTCCAGAAATGCTCCAGAAATGCTCCAGAAATGCTCCAGAAATGCTCCAGAAATGCTCCAGAAATGCTCCAGAAATGATCCAGAAATGATCCAGAAATGATCCAGAAATGATCCAGAAATGATCCAGAAATGATCCAGAAATGATCCAGAAATGATCCAGAAATGATCCAGAAATGCTCCAGAAATGCTCCAGAAATGCTCCAGAAATGCTCCAGAAATGATCCAGAAATGATCCAGAAATGATCCAGAAATGATCCAGAAATGATCCAGAAATGATCCAGAAATGATCCAGAAATGATCCATAGATGATCCATAGATGATCCATAAATGATACATAAATGATCCATAAATGATCCATAAATGATCCATAAATGATCCATAAATGATACATAAATGATACATAAATGATACATAAATGATACATAAATGATACATAAATGATACATAAATGATACATAATTGATACATAAATGATACATAAATGATACATAAATGATACATAAATGATACATAAATGATACATAAATGATACATAAATGATACATAAATGATACATAAATGATACATAAGTGATACATAAGTGATACATAAATGATACATAAATGATACATAAATGATACATAAATGATACATAAATGATGTATCATATGTATCATATGTATCATATAGGCACTTCTCTAGCCAAACATAGAGAGCTGATGATCGTTTGGCGAATGGACGCTTGAGGCCAGTGCCCATGCGCGTGTGGTCAGAGGGTCCATTGCCATGGGAGCTGTTGGAAGCCATCCACAAGGCTGTCAGGATGTTTTCAGATTTTGGGGGATTTGTTGCTGATTCTCTATGGATTCTTGGTGGGTCTCTTTTTGGATTCTTGTTGGATTCTGCCCTCTACAAATCATGGCTTGTTCCTCACCTCCAAGATCATTGGAGAAGCGAAGCTTTGCGACGTGGCAGGTTGGTTATGCGAGACCTACCCCTATCCAGATGCAGGTGCAGCATGGTGCAGCAACCAATTGAATCCAATTGGGCCAAGTGCAGTTGTAGCAGATTGTGTAGCAGATTGCGTAGCGGACTGCGTAGCAGTTGTAGCAGTTTTCCCAGGCCATCCCCATCGCCTGCCAATGTCGCGATCTCATTGCGGTCGCCGAGCTGGGACCCCCAACACGTCACGTCGCCGTCGCTTTTATCGACGCGTGCGTCGCGCAGCAGAACCAGTCTATGCCAAGCCAAGGACTGGCAGCGGCAAGACTGCAGCATATGTGCTGCCAATGTTGCCATAAGCTCGGTTTCAACAGAAACAACCAGAAACAACAAATGGGTTTGTCTGAAAATAGTGTACCCCTACACCCAATGGTTTTGCTGATCATTATCCCTACTCAATGGCTATAATTGGGGGTATACCCCATTTTCAGACATACCCAAATGCCGAAGCATGCTGAAGCATGCTGAATGGTGAGCGTTGCCGAGATCCTACGTGAAGAAGCTGCCCAAGCTGGATGACACTTCGGCACAGGATGGACCCTATGGAATCATCCTGGCGCCAAGTCGAGAACTGGTGATTCAGATTGAAGAGGAGGCCTGGGAATTCCCTTCATCCTCGTTTCCAAACGTGTTCAATACCAGGGACCCAATTCATGACTAGATTCATGTAGATGCTATACATTCCACCAGGGTTTTCCAGTAGGGTAGTTTTTTCCGGGATGTTTTAATGATTTAGATCCAATGGTCCAATAATATTGGTCCATTATCCGATCTACCAATCCTTTCATTAATGATTTCATTCATGATTTCATTGACATTGTCCATTTCATATATGGGATAATCCCAACCCCATTGACGAACTCATATTTTTCAAGATGGTCATTGCACCACCAACCAGTCAATGATTTCATTTATGGCTTTAATGGATAGGGCTTTAATGGAGCTTGTCATCCCCAGGCGCGAAAGTTCGCCGCCTTCTGCGACTGCCGCATGGTCAGTGTGGTGGGCGGTCGAGATGCCGAACAGCAGGCGGGGTTCATCCCCATTGAAAAACATAGATAACATGGCAAATGGAAAGTCATCCATAAGTTATAAGAATAAGTTGTTGTGCGATGAACTTAATTCAACTGGTATATTCTGGTATATTCTGATATTATAGATGATTTGACATGTTTTGATGCCAAAGAAGTCAGTCTTCCGATATGGCACAAATGCCACTGGATATAAAACCATTTGAAGACATGAAAACGCATCAGAAAAGCAGCTTCGTCAATGTTTGGGAAGTGTTGGGCTTCCCCCCACTGAACAATACTGAACAATACTGAACAATACTGAACAACATGCTCTACTTTTCTCCTTTTCTTGGTTTGCATCGTGGCAGCTCGAGGCCTTTACGCTGCGACAGGGTGTAGAAATTTGTATGGTGGAAGCCTCAACTCACCAATTTTCAGATGTCAGGTTTCAGAAGAAATTATGGAAACTCAAGATATCTTTAGATAACTCAAGATCTTAATTGTGTAATCCTGGCTGGGCTGCCGTTGGGCACGAAGTCTTCATAGCGATGGTGTACTTCAAAGGCTACGCCCGGTCGTCTGTGTGATTCCTTGGACAAGAGGCGGCATGGGTGATGACAACCAAGTTCCAACTTGGATTCTAAGTTTCCTGGTGGGTCATGTGAGATGATCATGATTGATCATGATCGATCATGATCATCATGATCATCATGATCATCATGATGCTGATGTCTATGTTGTTGTACGTTGTTGTATGTTGTTGATGACGTCTGTGCTGATGTTGTTCATGACATTGCAACGCTATCTCAATTGTTGGTACCATTGCGGTGTCACGGCAGCCGCTGATATATCCTGCCAGGCACACGGTCCTCAATCAGTGCACCTATGTGGTCATCGATGAGGCATTGAAGCTGCAGTGAAATGCACGAAATTTGGTTACTTAGCATAGCTATGCCGCTATGGAAGCCATGGCCCATAGAAAAATAGATTATAAAAATGGTGATCTACCTATTTAAAAAATGGTGACTCTCCATAGCTGCCTTAAAATCACCATGGGGTAGTCAAGATGCAACCGCATTGGGAACGGATGTGAACTGATCTCCAGAACATTAAATTTTGAAATGAAAGCTCAGTTAACGTATGTGTGTGTGATTGTTTTCAAAGCACGTGACGTTCCAGGCAGACAAGATGGTGGACCTTGGTTTCGAGGCAACGAAACACGAGCCAGAATGCAAACCTGAATTGAAACCAAAGAAGCTGTTCTCAAGGAAAATATGGAAATATCTGAACAAGCAGGTTCTTAGTGTTTGTGGTGTTTGTGTGCATAGATTCAAGAAAGAGCAGGTCCCAGCCGTCCGTCAGCCGTCCGTTTGCTCAGGACTACGTGAGACGGGTCTTGTTGGCCATTCCAGCCAGCAACATGAAGGCAGACAACGAGGCTGACGCTGAGAAGCAGGACTGGCCTGACTGGCAGACAGGTGGCAGACAGGTGGCAGACAGGTGGCAGACAGGTGGCAGACTGGGATGCTGGCCGAGCGATGAGCAATGTTGAGCACGTTCATCCATTGGCCTTGTGATGTATGGCACATGCACAGCTTTTGCTCGGAAGCTAATGGACCATGAAGCCCATGGTCATATGATGCAAAAAGGCAGAGGTGGAGATATCCGCAGAAGTGGACATAGGACACCAGGAAGCCCAGGAACCATCACAACATATTGTCAAAAGTGTACAGAGCCACAGGCTTTCTGGCCAAGAGCCATGAGGAGGATTGTTTTCACTGTTGTTTGTTTCACATGCAAAGAGTTTGATACTTGTTTCTTGAAAAGCGACTGTAGACACCATGATGAGACTGCGCGAAAACATGATACGAGCGGCAATACGACAATTTTGCTGCTGCTGCTGTGTGCAAGCCCCAGCTTTCAGCAGGCTCCCGATGTTTTGAAACACCCATTCAAGAATACCATACAGTTAGCTTCAGCGCCAATGATCATCAATAATCGATGTAATAGTAACAAGCCGAAGAATGAAATTAATGCAAAAAGCCATTTCTTGCATTTCAATTTCAACACATTCAGACACACCTGTGCCTTCAAGCATTCGAAAACCCAAGGCAAAGAAGCCCACAGGATGTGTGGACATATCTCAGCAGGCGCGTGTTATCTTAGGTAGTCTGATCAGAGGAGATGTTTTTGCGCTGTTCAAAACCCAAGAGGTTGGTTCTTTCAAGGGTGTCTCCAAAGCTGCATCATGTTCAAAGCCCAAGGAAAAGGCAGAAGATGCCGCCGTCTTCGTTGGAAAACCAATCGAGGCTCGTTTCGGCCAGCCCAACTTCAACTGATATCGTTGCGAATCACCTGTTCCTCATTGCTCCCAGAGCCAGGAGTTTAAGGCAGAGATTCAGGAGCCAATCCAAGTGAATGAGCAGAATGAGCAGACTGAGCAGAAGCAGGTCCAGGTGCAGTGGCTCCAGTTATTGTGTCTCAGAATGCTCGGAATCATCGGAATCTGCCAGGAGCCTGAACTCCCGGGAGTTGTGGAGGTCGATGATCGCCTCCCCGTATTGGACCTGCCAGATGGCGATGCGTGTGGCCTACAGATCTTTGAACTTCTGGGAAGAGGTGGATGTGTTCAGCATGTTGATGTCAGGCTTCCTAGGTTTCACTTAAGACTAGGGATATGAGCTTCTTGGGAATTCTGTGCAATCCACAAATCGACGGAAATACCACGGATACCTTCAAAATTGGCATGAAAACACCATGACTTGGCTTGATTCATTGCCTCAAGCTGTACTGTCCACTCTTACAGCATTCGAATTGAGATCACTCCGCTTCTACAGGAAAAACTTACTGGTGTCAACGCTGTTTTCGCTGGTTTTCTTTGCGATGTTTGAACGTTTTGAACGCAAGACGCCATTCGTTGCATTCGTTGCATTCGTTGCATTCACCATGGCGTTGCAGGTGTCAGCGGCTGCCGCGTCCATCGCTGTCACGAGGGCGATCGGATCATGGCTGGCAAGATCTTGCCGCTGGGGCCAGCCACCTTCCCCGATATGGTGGAGGATTGGGAGAATGAAGTGGCTGTTTTCAAAGCCGCCGGAGAGCACCCTGGCCTACCGGAAGGTTGAATTTGACGTTTATTGGATATTGCAGTGCCTTTTTTTTATGAAGACAATGTTGAAGTGAAGTTTTCTAACTTTGAGTTCATATGTGATCCCTATTTAGTTTAACCTTTAAGTCACATGCTTTATAAAACGCGAAGCATGATGTTTTTTGGGACCGCCATTGATAGGCATCCGGCGTTGGTATCGTTTTTTGGTGCTTGGAGCACTAAACGCTTCATCTTGGACAAGCAGCAGCTCAAGGCACGCACGGTTGGAGATGGTTGGAGGAAAATAATTCAAAAGAACATGGGAAAGACGAAAACAATAGAGATACTTGAGATAGCACAAGTTGAGAGTTATCTATAGTTATCTGAGAAATCCTTTTGACATCTAAACAGACTCCTCTTTGCTCGCTGTCCCTGAAGCATACTGGGCCTTGAATGCCCGCATCTTTTCCGCCTTGCAAGGCCTATATCTTAGGCATCGAGTTGTGCGACACGAATCTGGAAGATGTACTGCAAAAGCGCAAAGAAATGTGGGACTCCTGGGACAGATTCAGAAGGTGTCATGAGGTGTTCCAGCGTACATCTTACAGCTTAATCTTGCAGACTCAATGGAATTTGAATGGAGTTTGAAAGCATGATGACATGATGTTGGGTATATGTTGGGACATGTTGCCAAGATCGGACCTACCAGGACCTACCAGGACCTACATGCGACATCTCAAGAACTCACCTCACAACGATCCTAAGGCAGAAGCCCCTGGAGCAATCCGAGATGCTGTGTATTCTGAAGCAGGTCAGGAAGTCAGGAAGCGTTGAAACAAAATCAGAATTTCCTTTTACGGCTCCTGGAAGCCGAGCTATGAGCCACAAGGTGTGAAGAAGGTGATGCATAAATCGAGTGAATCTACAGTAGAGATAGTACAGTTGGTGTTTTAAAAAATCGTGGATTTTCAAAAAGGAGAATCTGAGAAGGGAGAACATGGAGAACTGAAAAGAACATGGAGAAGTGAAAATGATATGAAGGTGATGTGAATTTCGAAACCTTGGATCAGGGAAGTTCAGGGTTCATTTCGTAGGTCTCCAAGGCTTTGGCGCATCTTCACCAACGCCGAGTCATGCACCGAGACCTCAAAGCAGGCAACGTTTTCTTGCGCCTCGGTCGAAGGGCGGTCGAAGTTTCAAAGTTTCAACTGCTTCTGTTCTACAGTTCTCTACAAACCTCAATGTGTTGGAATTCGTTGGATTTCAAATCTGTCCATTTGTTTTCTTTGAAGCAGAGAGTGTCCTTGTGCCTTAGGTGCAAATCCGGCGACAAGGCATGGAGTTGACCGGGTTGGCACGATATCTCCCAGTGTCGGAGCACCCCGGAGCCGGAGCATCCCGGCAGTTTCGCTGTCAGGTCGATTTGGTGCTCACTGAAGCGGTCGCAAAGTTGGGAGACTTCGGTGTGGCCAAGGACGGACGCACAGTTGGACACTCCACGGAACGCCCCGTCAACCGCCCCAGGTGTGCAGTCGAGCGCAGACCCCCGCTGCTGACCCAGAATGATGAAGCTTGAAACACAATTCGTCAGTGATGAATGCCCAATCATGACACAACAAAAACCGTTCTTGGTTCCCTCAAAATAAGGTGCAGACGCCACACTTCATGGCACCGGAAGTGGCAAAGCAGAGTCTGGGGCACAGAGAGGGCACTTTTTGTGAGCTTCAAAATGACGAAAGTATCGTTCAGTCACACTATGACACTATTCTAGCAAGATGGATGGACATGTTGCAGACCAGGCATGTTATGGGGACTGCTCAATCAAGATATGAGATCTCTACTGAAAGTGGATGTCCATAAAAACTCTCCTCACACTTTTGTTTGCACCGTGTTTTTTCGTACAGAGATGACTTATGAGGCGAGTATGGTCCTGCTGCCGACATTTGGGCCTTCGGATGCTTGATGCTGCAAATGATGCAGCTTAGCCTACCTCATGGCGAGGACCTTTCGGGAAACCTGATCTAAAGCAAAGATTATGGGGTCACATTCTGAGAAATATTGAGTTCAGAGGAAAAACCGGAAAAACAACCACGGAAAGTTTCTCAAAGCCTTGTTTCTTTGATTCTCCTTGATTTGACAGTGCACCCGGTGCGCCGAGAGGACCTGACTTTGCCACAGCTTGAAGAGGCGTGAATGAAAAGTATGGAAAACAATGGAAAAGAGATAGGGAAAAAGATGGAGAAATGTGTTCTACACGAAAAGGTGAGCAAATCAGATGTTCATTATGTTTCAATGTTTTTCGTTCATACAATTCAATGTATTCAATACAGATCACATCAGATGTTACATGTAGATTCCATATAGATTACATGTAGAAATTCGATGCCAACGTCGTCAAGTCCACTATGTCTTCGACTGGGGCACCATCCATGAGAGGCCCTGCTGGCGGGCACTCCACAGCTCTCGGGGCGGGAAGAAGCTTTGGAGCGCAGCCCTAAAGTGGTCCGGATGCCCCGTGCGGCTGTGGTCGATGAAAAAACTGTGGACGGAATTCCACTATGTTTCAAACAGTAACTAATGCTCCCTTGAAACCTAAAGAGAAACATGTTTTTCACGCAGAATCTCCGATTTGGTTTTTGTATGTTTTGTTATGTGTTCAGATGCAACGCTTGCAGCAAGAGTTTTCAATCCAGGTGGCAGTGATGGACCGATGCCTTCAAAAGGCTGGGAGCGCCACGCCATGGCAATGATCAAGATGTCAGAGATGTTTGATGTTTTGATATGGATTTGTCTGACAGGGTACGAGCCTCACATTTGACCCTACCCCTCTGTGGGTCGAAATGTGAGAAATAGGCGGTTTTACTTGCGAAAGAGAGGTCGCTACTTAATTCTTCTTTGCCATGTACACTAGCGTCTTGCATTCACCCTGTGTACAACTGTGCCAATGTTTTGTGTCACCGCCGATGTAGCTTGATTAAGTGAAGTTGAGTTAGCAACCTTGGAAACGCCCGGAGAATGAAGATGGTTGGTCGTTGCACCAACGTGTCAACCACATCCGCGTGTCAACCGCATCAGCAAGTAGGTGGGAAGTGAAACGATCCGGGAGTCTAAGTGCGTTACTGACTAGTCAGTTCGGTCGGATACACATACATAATTACATAATCATACATACATAGATACGTAATCATACGTACATGACATAGGGATATTATGGGATATGAAATCTCACCTTCCGACCCTCCCTGCGTGTTTGGTGGTGCACCGATCCCCTTGAGATGGTTTGCAACCCGCGTCTCACACCCGCGTCGTTTGCAACCCGCCTGACGGTTTTAGAGCTTATTGATCTTATTGTGTGTTTCATAGCGTTGGGGATTGTCCGCGAAACGTTTTTCCCACCAATATATACCGATACTCCGTTCGCACCGATACACCGAGACACCAGTGAAAAAAGAAACGATCGGCGCAACGGGAAGAGGCACGGGCGGCAACGCACGCACAGAATTGGTTATTAGCATCCATACGTTGGCAAAATGTTCAATGTTTATCTTTTTCTTGCCGCGAATGCAGGGATTTTTTACGATTTTTACCATTGGTTACCGCGGATGTTGGTAAAATATTCGATCTTCATCTTTTTTTGCGCCAATGTATCGCAGAATTGCTTCACCACCCCAATCCCACCCCACCCTGCCTGGAGGACCCCTTAAATCCATTGGTTCATGATTACCATTGGTTAATCAATGGTTAATCAATGGTTAATCATATGATTATCCCAAATTGTCCCTGTTTGAATCGAACATATTGGAACGCTCGGGGATATATCCGATATATCCCCTCAGACAAAGCCCTTTCGGAAGGATCCAGCAGCTCGACCCACAGCAGAGCAAGTGTCCCAAGAGCTGGAAGCGCTTCTTAGCTCTACAAATTCCTCGTGAGATTTTGACCATGTGATGCCATGTGACAGTGAGATCTGATGGAATTTTGAACCGGAAAGAACTGGAATCTGGGACTGGTGTTATTTGTGTTTGTTTCCGAGAGCTTCTAATTCGCCATCATTCGGCGCAGTTTTTGTCCCACGTGAAACGTGGTGGCTTATGCTGCCAAGCAGCCAAGATTAATGGCATTTCGGTCCGGTGAAACTGGAGTCAGAAAGATTTAGTGTTAGTGACCACGTTGCGAAGTACATGGCTGTAATGAGGCAGATCAAAATGTGTCTTTGATGTAAGTGATCCTGTTTTTTCCTCAAGCTGTGTTCAAATGTGTCATTGCAGCTATTTGCTTCCAATTTTTTAGGCGAGTGTATAGCATCGGAAGTGTCGCCCCGAAAAAAAAGAGAACCAGTTGGTTTGGCAACGGATTCGTCACAGTCTCAGACAACAACTCATCCCAGGAGGAGGATTCCAAATCTGCCAAGAAGAAATACCGAATTACGCAGATGTACAGGCGCTGGCACCATTCGTTTCCAGTTCTGTTCTAGACTTTGATGAATTTGGAGAATCCAGTCGGTGTATCTAAGGTTTCGACAATTTGGAGCGGTTTCAACATTGCAACAGGTCTAGAATAGATAAAGCAATGACAACTTATTGAAATCCAGAGCTGAAATCCCCTGTCCATCCCCTGTCCAGCGCCACGATGCCTCCGGCCATCGAACGAATGGCACGCAGCTTCCTTCGGCCGGGTCCTTGAACGAAAAGGCCAAAAGGTCGAAGATTGCAGCTCCAGAAAAGGATACAGAAAGTGTTCTTTACTTTGCTTAACTTCGCTTTATTTGCTGCATCAAAGAGAGTTACGGAAACCGTTTAGGAGTCGACACGTTGGAATCCGATTTCGACTTTTCAGGTGTCCTGCTATCATCAACGTGGGTGATCCAGGGCAGGCCAAGAAGGACACCGGGGGCACAGGAAGATCCAGATCCAACGAGTGAAGTTCAGCGAAAGCCACTGCAACTCAGAAGCCACTTTGGGAATATATTTAAAATACATTGTTATATCTTTAAAATATATCTATAATATATATATACATACACATTGCGTATCATATAATATGGGTCTATAATTTGTGTATTAGTATTGGTAGTCTTTATTTTTTCTTGTTTTCTCTGGAAGATATCGGCCCAGGACATTGAGCAGAACTTGGAGTTCATTGGTGAGGTCAGAGATGCTGTGTATTTCCAGCGGACTTGCCTTGGCAACTCCGGGGCATGTGCCAGGCCAAGAAAAAGAAGCGCTTGGAAGAGATGTTGGTGGGTGCGGAGCCGCCCATTATTGTTCATGTCTCAGTGGGGAAAAAAAGTGACATTTATTATCACCCTGTGTTTTTTTTCGACTCTTTTGTGTTGAGAGTTCCTTTTCCACCATATTTCTTTGGACTTTGACGACTGAAGGTCTTTGTGAACCAAAAGAAGGCCGTGGATGTGCTGTCCAAGTGGCCTCCTAAAGACAGAGGGACATCCAGGAATCCCAGGTCCTTAGACGTCGACTTCTCTTCATCCCAGGTCCTTAGACAACAACGGCTATCGCGTTTGCTCCATCCACGGTGGAAAGAGCCAGGACGGCCTGAAGCATTCTGGGCCAATTCTGATGGATACACTGAGACTTGGGGTAGAAAGATGTAGAAAGGTTTCAGATGGTTTCAGAACGCTTTCGCAGGAGCAGCGCGAATGGGCAATGAACTCCTTCAAGGAGGGCAGGCACGCCGCTAAGATTTACACTTCCGAAGACAGAGACGCGAAACTCTAAGACCAGATTTTACGAGACAAATAATTGGCTACATGACCAGTATATGCCTCATTGCCATTATAAGTTCATCAAATGATCAACAGATATTGAATTCCATAGTATTATGGCTATATGTTATTATATATGTTATATATATGTTATATATATATATGTTATGATTATGTATCCTTATAGTTCCGGATTGTCGTTTCTTGTCAATTCTGCCTGGAAGTTTTGAAGGTACGACATTCTGGTGGCGACCGACGTGGCCGGTCGTGGTTTGGATATCGAGGGCGTGCAGCGTGTCATCAACTTCGATATGCCAAAGACCATCGAGGCTGCGAAAAAAAACTCGGGTTTTCTTTGCAAATTCTTCGGAAAACAATGGAAAACAAAAGAAAACATGGCACACGCATATATATATATATATCTATACATACACACAAGTAATGCATCTGTATGTGTGTATATCATCATGTTCCCTATTTACAACTGCCGTTTTGGGGGCTACCCCACTTTCACACCCAAGTGCAACAAAACTTTGAGCAGCGCCCAAGCGACGCGAGGACTACACGCACCGCATTGGACGAACTGGCCGAGCGGGTCTGAAGGGTTCTTGTCTCAGCTTGGAGTCACAATCACTATACCAAAACTGCGTGAAAGTGACCAGGAGATTGCCATTTTGATAGGTTACAAAGCTAACCGCCATGGACCACATTGACCACATCGACCGTACTAAGGATTGGCGATTTCCTTTGTGACTCCAGAGGACCTGAGTTTCTTTCCAGGATGTTTCTTCACAGATTCTGCCAAAGTCTGCCAAATTCTGCAGATGCCATTCGCCAAGGACTCTGAGATCTTCTATGATCTGACCAATTTCCTGAAGAGTTCCAACCAAGTCGTGATGCCCTGCATGTCTTGCCATGGCAACACCATGTGATGTCCAAGAGACCGGCTCCTCCATGGTCCACTTGGACCATGGTCCACTTGGCAGATTCCTCCAGAGCTTGCTTCCCACCCGGCATCCAAGTCTACAACCCAGTGTTGATGTGATGAAAATGACACGACAGGGACACAACAGGGACACAACACTGAAAATTGGTGAAACCTGAAGCGCTCCTATTTTTGTTGGTTTGAAAGTTTGACCTCACACTGTCACACTGAACAATCATGGAAATGACCAGTAACTGGAACCAGCTTGTTTTTTTCACCGAGGTTCAAGCCGGGCACCGTCAACGAACACGGACAGGCCGTCCAAAAATCACCATTTTGACCTCGCCGCAGTCGCCAGTGCTTCGCCGCCAGGTCATGGGTCGCAAGCTCGTGGACCAAGTGGTCTTCGCCAAGAAATGAGGCGCCCAGGTGCCTGCCTGCGGTCGTCACAGGGTGGAGAAACACAACAGTTCTGTACTTGTTCTGTACTTTTTTTGAGGAATTTCAAGAATTGTTCTGTACATTATTGTACATGTCTCTACATTCTCTACTTTGCACAGCGCACAGCCATTGCACAGCCGCCATGTGCCACGCCCTGTGGCCCTGTCTGTTCAACTCGTTATGATGTCGTCTCACAGATCTCCAGCCTCCAAGCTCAGCCAAAAGAGTCAAAAGAGTGGGCGCAGTATGTTGCGGAGTGTGTAATCTTTGAGAAGAGGTTTGTTGAGTTCTTGAAGATGACATGGGTTTTTTCGGACATAGCAGTACTTGTTTGGGATTGGGCATAATGGGACAAGTTTGAAGAGAGAAAAATTGCATTGAAAACTTGAAGGTTGCACAGAGCAATGCTCAAGCTTCTTCCCTTGAGACACGCTGAAAAGATATAGATGTTTTGAACCATGCCTCAGAGTCTCTTCATTTTGCTGTAGGTCCAATGACGACATGAAACTCAGAAAACAAAGTTGGCTTGTAATGCAGTGCAAAACAAACAAACAAACAGACAGACAGACAAACAGACAAACAGACAAACAGCCGTCGGCATGGTCCGAACATGCGACTTTCCGCGAGGCTATAGTTGGTATGTGAACAAAATGAAATTTGGCGCAACGAGCTACTATAGCCCTGATGTATGTTTGAAGCTGCATTTGTTCTGAGCTTTTCTGAAAGACAGTGCAGTCGGAATTATTAAAACACTCTCAATCTTTGTGCAGGTTCGGTGATGAGTGGCCGCAGTGGCCAACGCAGGAGCTTCAGGAAATGCTTTGAGACAAATGAATGCCCTGGCAGGTAACCTGCTCCGACGCAAGATGACAGTAATAAATTGGGGGGTGATCATTGAAATATCAGGTTATGACTGGGGAAGTACCCCTAATTAATGGTTTATTAGTACTATGGTTTATTAATGGTAATTATGTCAACTACTATGGTTTATTAATGGTAATTATGTCAACTACTATGGTTTATGAATGGTAATTATGTCAACTACTATGGTTTATTAATAAACTATGGTAACTATGGTTTATTAATAAACGGAGTTGACATGAGTACTGCAATCAACTGCACTCCTAGGCCAAGACATGGGCCGCTGCAAGGCCTTGCTTTGCATAGTGTCCCTTCTCCTCGAACCTCTTCCTTTGCTTCCTACTAACTTCCTACTGTTTCCTTCTGTTCACCAAACAGGTCTCGTCTTGCATCTTGGGATCATGCAGTTGGGAGATGTTGAAATGTATTAGTTTGAAATTTGAATCTACTTGGACTTAAGTAGTGGCAAAGCGGCCAAGCAGATAGGTGAGCTCTCGCAGCTTACTTTGAGACTGCATTGAACATCAGAAAGTGGTAGTCTCTCTAGACATGCATTGCACGCATCACAGTGAAATGCCAAAAACCGCCCCTTTCATAACCCACAGCAAACCGCTCGAAGCTTTTGTCCATTCAATTTCAGCAAACGCCAGGGATGGAATGTCTACCTCAGATAGTCTGGGGCTGCAGATTTTTCTTCGCCTGGTTTTCAGGGTGGCGGACTGTCAAGTGGAGTATCATGACAATTGTGTTCAATGTGCACTGAATCAAAACAGATATATTTGTCGAAAGTCAAACTAAATTTGCTACAACTTTGTCCCAAGCTCGCACGTGTCCCCAAGGTATCCTAGTCACACACGCTTTCCGAATTTACATAAAGATGCACTCAAGTTGCGTCTGGTCTGTTTTGCTTCAGCTTTGGCAGTTCTGTTTTTGATTCTCCCTGATTTGCCATTTGACTCCCAAGGACGTGCCAATGAAACGCTGGAGTTCCTTTTTCCAAGCAACTCTGCGGCATTTTCTGGACCTTTTCCAAACTGTTGCAGTTTCTGAAGGCTTCCCATCTAAGTCCTCAGATTCAGTGAAGCGGTCGGATGATGTGTCCTGATGTGTCCTGCGATCCTTGCCTGTCTGGAGGTCAGAGAATACACTGATTCCAATTCTCTGGGTCTCATTGGTTGTTTCTTGGGCGCAGGTTCCGTGCAAGAAGATCATCAATGATGCGCCAATGCCTGAGAATCTGACCGCGTCAGACGCAACAAAGCGTCAGACGCAACAAATCAGGAACTGAGTCAATGAGAGGTTGAGTAAGTTGTGCGTTTTTGGTCAAAACATTTCAGAGAGAGAGAGAAAAAAAAAGGGCGCCAATGACCTCTTTCGGTGTCGAATAGGTCCGTTCGATCCTTTCTGAGGTATTTCTGCGCCCACTCCTCAGGCATTCCTCAGAGGAAATTCTGCACTTTTTTCTTCAGGCATTCCAAAATATTCAGTGCAGATAGTGCAGGCTGCTGTGCCCATCTGCGGAACGCGAGGCTGGACCCCATGATTCGGCGAAACCCAAAGCGGCCGTGGACTCAGAGTCACTTAGAGTCACTGAGACTTCGAGCAGTGTAGGCATAGAGTTCCTCAATGAAACACGAAGATTCAAGAATATTATAATATTATACTATGATATGGTACATATAATATTATAATATGGTGGTATGTCAAGAAATAAGAAGATCAAGAAGATCAAGAAGGGATCAAAATTGACATAAAATGACAGCTGAGTCAAAGTCACTGTCCAAGGAGTTGCCGCAGCACTATGCCAAGTCCTTTGCAGAGCAAGTGGCTGTGCTGGGCGAGTTTCATACCCAGTGGATCTGAGTGGGAATCATCTCGCTACAAAGGTGTTTTGAGTCAAAACGATTTCTCCAATTCTATCTCACTGTGTGTGTGTGTCGCTTTGCAGACTTCTCACCGATTGCAGTACATGTTCCAAGGTCTTCAAAAGAGAGCGTTGTTTTCTTGGGAAAGGCACGGGGTGTTTGATCCATGTGTGGCTTAGTTGTGTCATTTTGGTTTGCAGGTGCTGTGGATGTGACATCGTCTTTTCACTCTTTGCTTGAACCCCAAAACTACCAGGAATAGTTGACCAGAGAGGTTCTGTTCAGCCACCCAGCTATCACCCAGCTCGACCAAACCTGGTTACCTTTGCAAGGTGTAAACATTTCATTCAAAGCATCCGAACTTGGGTTGTGCGCTTCTTGGAAGGCATCAAAGCTTATTCAGCAAACACAGCAACACTTGGAAGGGGTGGCGGCCTTGGCATATTGCATCCACCACCGCTTTCATCAGACACTGATATAAGTGGCGAGGTTGGAAAGGCCTTGCATGAAGCCAAAGAGGCCAAGACGGCCAAGCCTTGCTGTCAGCTGCTACACCTTTGACTGTTGCTTGCTCTCAATCTTGAAAACCTTGATGCTATCATGCTTAATCATGCTTGATCTGTTGCTCAAAAGCCTTCTTGAGATATGCGTTCGAGGATTTGTTTCAGCCTAGCAACTTCAGATTGACAGGGACCAAATGCATATTATTCATGTATTTGCCTTGTGTGACTCTTGACTCTACAGACTCTAAAGGAAGTGAAATGGCATAGTTTGGTCCAAAGCCGGAAGATTCCACAGCGGTGTTGTTTGAAAGCCCACACATTCCCATGGGTTCCTTTGCCTGTGAAAAGTGCTATGGGAGTCGTCGGGTCCGGGGCACAGAATTCATGTGTCAATCTGGAGTTGTTGACCAGTTCTCATGACAACGGACGAGTTGCAATGATATTGCGAGCGAGTTTCCCTAAAATTTAAGTTTTACCCCTTCAAAGCTGTCCCAATTCACATTTAAGAGGCTGTTGAAGCCTTTGAGTGAGCTATTTTCATAAAGTTGTGACCAAAGGTGCAGCCGCTGCGAAAGTTACAAGGACAGAAACTGCATTGAGATGGCGTTTTGGTCCTTAACGAGCCTGAAAAACATCCCTTAACATCCCTAGTCTCCAGCCGAGGAGACTTCCAAAGTGAAGCTGCTCAAGGAGTCGTTGACCCCATTGGCCAGTGATAGCATCGCCATTTTGGTCCTGATCTCAACATCGACAGATCGATGTCCGACTCGGGACATTCGCGGGTCTCTCAGGATCTCACCGGACAGTCCTTGGGAAACACAGGCCGCGCCAGCCATTCAGCCATGTAAACTATGCACAAAAAACATAGGTATAGCCTATAGGATAACATAGGTATAGCACATAGGTATAGCACTTAATATAGAAAGATATAGAACGGTACTGTATAGAAAGTAAGGAAAGGCCTTGGAGAAATGCCAGTCGTTGTCGTTTACAAAACTGTTTCCCAAACCTCGTGCAGCAAGACCCTTGCATCTCATTTGTTTTCTTCTTTTTCCTCTTGTTTTTTGTTTGTTACTGTTTATTACTGTTTGTTACTGTTTGTTCATGTCAGTGGGGTCAGCCGATGGAACTGGTCTATGTTGCAAGTTGCCCAAGACATTGCAGTTTCCACACTCATACCTGGGTAGCTTGAGGTTTGGATTTGATGGATGGATTTCGATAAATTTCACTCATTCTGTACCGGTGATTTTCCATCAAAACACCAGGCACTCTTCTCTTGGCGCATGGGGGCATGGGTTTGGCTTAGTCACTGGCAGGGGCTGTGGTTTTGGCTGATGCCTTGAGGGCAGGATGCCAAGGGAAACGTCAGCATATCAAAGATCTTTCAGCGATCATTCTGCTGTGTCCCTCCATTCAAAGTGCTTAGGGCAACTCATCACTTCGGAGTCTTTGTCAGGGACTCAGCAAAAAAACCTGACAAAGATTCGAAAACACTGGACGTTCTTTCAAGATGGAACAAAGCTGATCCAAATTCAACTCGTTCGCGTTCCAAGGCCTGCGGTGGAACTCCATCCAAGAAAGTGGCGCTTCAGCTCTGAGCCCACGTGATGTTTCGTGATGTTTCGTGATGGCAGCCACAGTTTTGTGATATTTTGATGCGTTTAGGCTCTGGCGCTGGCGCTGAAAGATAGCCAACTTCGAAGTGCACGGCTCAAGGCCACAATTTTTTGCACACCGAAACCTCGAGCGTCTCGAGCCAGTCGCAGCCACCAAGGTTTGGATGCTTTCTGCAATTCCTTCGGCAACAGCAGGGGAACTTAGTGACGCTCCGTGTGTCAACGGTCCCTTTTCTGTGTCAACTTTGACAACCACTGTCAGAGGTGGCGTTCTCCATTTGGACATGGCCTTAGATGTGCGAGGAACTTTGTGTGACATTCCCAAAAGCAATAAAGACATACAAAGACATACGAAGACAACAAACATGCGAGGCTCGTGCCTTGGAAGGGCACCCATACCTCACCGACTTGGACCTGGGTGCGGCAACGATCGCGCAAGATCATGAGAGATCAATGTCATGGAGAAGCAAAGTCACTCATGAAGTGATCAAGTGATATTAAGTGATTAGGTATTTGTTTGAAGGATGTTTATAATTGGTCTTTTGAAGTCTTTTGGTGAATGTACAATGGACAAATCTTCCGAATCTTCTGCATTCCACGGAGGCTGGAATTCAGTGGGAGATGAAGGAGCTGCTGGAAGCCTAGAGGACTGTCCAAACAGTCACAACATGTTTATAACATTTTTACAACAAGGCTACTAGGTGTCAAGTCTAGCTTAGTCCCGTTTTCGCAGGCCAGTAAAGATGAAGGTAGTCTTAATTCACCACACACTGTGCCGCTGTGCTGTCCAGATTTTGATTTTTATGCTTGCAATTCACTTAGTATATGCCATATAATTCGTATGTACATTGTTTGGCTTCCCTTGCTGAACCAGCAGGCAGTTGTCTCTAGTAGTGTTTGCATGTTTTTGCCTTGCATTTAGGCAGCCCTGGCTGACTTCTTGACAAAGAATGTCACCCTCTGTGATCTAGGTACAGAATGGCACAGATAGAGCTGGGTCCCACCAACTCTCCGCTTAGATTTTGGAAAATGCATCGAGTGTTCCACTTCGTTTTTTAGTCGCTATATGTCGCTATTCAAAAAACGATGTGTGCTTCACAAACTCAGCCGCCTCAGAATTCTTGAACATCTAACTGAGGTAAGTGGGGTCAACTGGGGACATCAGTCATAGCTCCAAAGGTGATGTAGCACACACTCGACAGCCTCATTCATTTGTGTGTTGAAGGCCTTGAGCAGAATCTCATTAAAGAAAAGGGTGCAAAGATGCTGGCGGAGGCCAAGCACCAAAGTTTTTTCCACGGT
Organism: Cladocopium goreaui; assembly: GCA_947184155.2. NCBI lineage: Eukaryota > Dinophyceae > Suessiales > Symbiodiniaceae > Cladocopium > Cladocopium goreaui. Next base: position 4,025 of record CAMXCT020004121.1, on the reverse strand, counting down.
CGATGAAATCCATTGACTAGATTAAAGGAAACAAAGAAATAAACCAAGAAATGAACAAAGAAATGATAGAAACAAAGAAAGAAACGAAAGCTTTGGCTCTATCGAGGAGTGCTCGCTTGGACGATCACGGCTCTTGTGACGGAGATTGATCCAAGATTTCAGGCTTTGCAGCAGAGCAACCTTCTGAAGCTTCGTCTGAATGGCAATCCACTTGGTGAGGCGAGGAATGATAGGAATCGAGAATTTTCGAACAGATTGTCAGTCAAAGAGTTTGGTGCTGTCTCTTCTTGGCACCGTCCATTGTTCTTGTGTGTTTTGTTGTTCTAGTTGACACATGCAAGCTGGTCCCTTCTTTGATTCTCTTTGCGGTGTTGGCTTGTTCCGTTCACGAAGTGCTGCCCTGCAAATCGTTGCAGCAACGCTAATTTTATAAAAACAATCTGCAGGGTTTTCATCAATTTCCCCCTGGATGCAATTCAAGGAGTGCATCACAGTGTTTGCCTCATGTTTTACAGGAAACAAAACCCAACAGGATATTTTTATGTTTTTTAGTGATACCAAAAAACTTACCGGTGCTGAATGGGGGGAATTGGGGGATTTCTCCGACCCATAGGTCCACAATTTAAAACGGGAAAAACATCCCATGATTGGACCATTCAGCAGATGCGCAGGCTGGGGTCCAAGCCTTTGAGATGGTCAGGCAGATCGCTGCCATGTCCTGCCGTTTTTGAAATGTCTGCTTTGAAAGTCGGGAGATACCTTCAATGCACCACAATATTTATGGCGAATTTGATGGGATGATAAATTCTGATTATCAATCATCAAACTTGGAGGGTACCATATTTTCAGACGAACATTTATCTTAGGGGAATTTCCAATGGCCAGGCCTGATGTGGACATGTTCAATTCTGCGAGGCGGGGCATGGCCCGTGTGTACTTCATTGCCACTGCAGCACATGGATCAACGGTTGTTTAAGTGTCAAAGCCACGGTTCAGGTCTCATGGCAAAGAAATTCCCAAGACAGATGAAAGCGAGAGAGCCTTCAGTTTGATACTTAGTGCTTCCATAGGTTTCCATAGGTTTCCCAAACGGTTTCCTCAAAGTTCAGCTTTCTTTGGCTCTTTGAATTCATCACGTGGGATCCTTACCGTTTTAACGTTCAAGAAATGCCTGACATGGGCAGTGTTGAAACATGCACCTCCGGTGCTCTCAGGACTGTCCTTAGGGTTCAACGCCTTCGGTGCCGGAAAAGCTGGGTGTGAAGAAAGGGCTGGAAGCAACGATGACCCAGCTGACCTATAGTCGATGAATCGATGCTGAACAAACCTGAAGCATTCCGAATTTGACCTGGTCCATGCTGCAAATGCCTTGGACTCATTGGAGATGCAGAGAACATGCAGCTTCCAGGAGCTTCCAGGAGCTTCGTTGGCACATCGCACTTTTGGGTCGATGCCAGAAACGATTCTGCCAGTTGCCGCCTCTGCAACGGCTGAGCGGAACGAAAGGAACTTTGCAGCGGAACAATTCCCCCGTGGCCAAGACACTGACCGCCAGGTCGGCACACGGTGTGGAAACAGAGTCCAAAGCACGCAGCCGTACCACGGTTCCCAGACGGTTCCCGGACGGTTCCCACTATGCTCGTGCTGAATTTCCACGGCTCCCCTACCCAGGAAAGGTCAGCAGTCGATCAGGCAAAGTGCTTATAGCAGCACTGATCTTAGTCTTTAGATGTCTTTAGGCTCAATTTGTGCAGCAGTTTGATCCATCTTCGGTTCCCTTCAACTGGTGTTGGTGGATTGGCGCATAGATCTGGAATCCATGTTTCACAGCATCAAGCGCTGCTAGCCACGTCTCACGATTTCTCACTGTGGCGGTGCCTTCCCAAAAAACTTTGCCCTCCTGCTTGCAGTCCAGCATCAGATGTTGCATGCCATGTATTGGCAGCTTTGCCTGGCAGGCTGGGCTAGTTGGCAGGACGCATTTGCAGAGCTGTGCAGTGGCTATTCTGACACATTTTTTGATCCAACTGATCCAACCCAAAGCTGATCCAACTGTGTGCTTGACCAAAGTGCAGGAGATATGCAGCACTGCAAGCCGTAGCAGCTGATGTTGCATTCTTGGATTTGAGATTTCATGAGATGATTTTAGTCACTTTCGTGGATTTTGTGTAATGTGTGGTGTGTTGGCAAGGCTTGGCAGGCTTGGCAGTATCCAGTCGAATTTCATCGCTCAAAGTGCTCAGGCCGCCAAAGAAGCGGAAGCTGCCAAAGTCGCGGCAGAGGGTCCGCGGCGAAGAGTGCATAGTGATGAATACAATTTCCTTGATTTCCTTATCATTTCAAAGTTCTCACTTGACTGATACTGATCTGAATGAATCTTGGTTGGAATTTGTTGATGTTAATCTCGTTTGTGGTTCATTTGTGGCTGCTTTCAGCGGAGGTGCGAAACGGTTCTGCAATTTGCGATAGCCTCAAAAGGGAATGCGTTGCTGCCGAGTGGAAGGAAGTAGCTTTCCTTTGTGACCCCGAACTACACCGAGGGCTACGCAAAATGCCAACTCCGGCCCACTGCAGAAGGCTTGTCAACAGACGCTTTATCGGTCGTCCCAAATCACGCTACAATATCCACGCCCATTACATCCCATGCTGGATGCCGGGAAAATAGCAGACATGTAGTTTCTGTAGTTTCATTCGGAGTTTCAGGCTGAGCAGCAGGGAAGAGCTCTGATCACCGAGCCGCTTATCGCATCAATGGAGGCGAGCCCGACCGGACAGATGACTGACACGTCTGAAGATCCGTCTCTCAAAAGCCTCAGGCAACACATGGTCCTGAGAACCTTGTGACACCTTGGTCAAGCCGGAAACACAGATGTTGGTCATTGCTTTGTGAAGCTCTGTTGGTTACAACTCCGTTACCAGATCCAAGATATTTGTTCAGGATATGCATCACACCCACCTGGTCTCTACTGTGAACAGGCACATCGCTTTCAGAATTGGTTCTTGTTTTGGCACGAAGATTCACTGCTTGCACTATTTCATGTTTTGTGCATGCCATGCGAGGTCTGCGAAAATCGTCCTGATACATTGTGACCAGATTTGAGAAAGCACATGCAGCTGTGGGGAAAAACAGAAAAAAGGAGCAAAAGAGATTTCGCAAGGAGTTGATGTGTCAAGAGAAACGGTCTCAGGTACTTGCGAAACCTATATGGTGGAAATGGAATTCACGGCTACAACTGATTCATACTGGTTCCATGTCATGAGTACTATGTCAATCACTTTGTTCCGTCTGCAGGTTTTGGCTCCAAAAGCGCGATGTGTTTGCACCGAGGCAGCGAGATCCGTTTGCTGCACCGGCGGTTGAACACATCCCAGGGCTATCCTGGCTACAGCTTCTTGTGAGCAGGTTCTGTTTCCAGGTTGGTACAGGATTCCGCATATCAGCGGGTGCCTGACTGCGTATCTGCTCGGAGGAATAGTAAGAATTTCAACCCTTTTGATATTGGTTGAGCCTTGTCAGAGCTTTCGCTGACCAACTGTGAGAATTACCTCGTGCCAAGAATTCCACCCCCCGCTTCAACCAAAGCTGGTATTGGCTTTGGGCTCTAATATGAGGCACTCTGCTCAAGGTCTTGATGTAAAATTGTTTGCGATGCAAACTATTATTTTGTATTTGTGTTGTATTGTTTGGATATTCATTTTTTCGATTGTTTATAGTATATGTTTAATATATTTTGTTTAATGTGGTATTTTATTTTAACAAGAAAAGACCTTGCTTTTTTACGTTTTCGGGCCATCCTTCGCTTAGTTTTCTAACTTATTTATATATATGTTATATATTTAGTTGTTTTAAATATAGTATAATGCTTTATTATTTTTTATTTATATATATATATAAATATTTAATTAAAAAATATTTAAAATATTTAAATAAAAATATTTTATAATAATTTAATATAATTTAAAATATATTATAAAAATAAATATTTATAATAAAATAAAATATTATTCCCCACGTTCTTGTTTTT
>CAMXCT020004120.1:0-45499 GCA_947184155.2 Cladocopium goreaui | reverse complement strand
GTGAATCGAAGGTTAACTCTCCGACTATGTAATGATATTGGTTCTTGAAGTGGTTGTCTTCAAAGGTGATGACACTCGAACAGCGGCTTCCGCATGGCTTTGCTCTTTTCCGGTACTGCAGTGGGTCTTGAGCCAAAAGGGGCGGTTTTGATATACCCCCTTGGCAATGGATCCTAGAGTGTTGAATTGTATGTGAATGCACAATGCTACGTAGCCTACACTCTATTCGCACCCCCCACGCATAGCCAACTTTGTTGGCTACGCGCAAAGGAGTGTCCTTTAAATTGATCCACTACCCTTGCAGCTGTTCATTTATTGAATTATGGAGAGCTAAAGTCCGTTCAGAACTTTATATCTACATGGCGGCTTGCTACGATCTCTACCAAAAGATAAAAGGTTCTGTTCACGTGCACGTAGACACGACGTAGTCGGTGTCTAGCATTGAGGTTCATCCGATGTGGCGTAGCCAGCATGGAATCCCACTCAAGCATGTGAATTAAAGAAATCAAAAACATAAAGTTGACTATGGAACTAGAAGTTTACCTTCCCGTTCCTTCGTCTGTTGAGATGTAGACCGCTGTAGAAACTCAGCGTCTCGTGCAATGATGTTCAAAAAAAATGTGTGGTTCTAAATTAGCCGGCTCAGAGTCCTCTCAGAAATCATTCGAAATGAAATAGAGGTAAATCTCGAGCAATGATTGCATCCTCGCATCGCCAGGTTCAATCAGGACCTATGCAGAGGTCATATCGATTCATCATCTATATCCCCATCCATAGTATCCCTGTTGGTTCCAGTCGCCACCACGATGTGAATAAGATCTTCCACCTTTCCCTTTGTCTTTTCCACCTTTCTGTGGCGGGGTTACTGGAGTTTGTTTTGGCGGAGGAGCGGTTTCAACTGTTCTCCAAGTTGCTGACGATGATGCTTTCGCTTTTGACACCCTGCCCAGTGCTGTTGCCGCTTTCGGGGCTGCTTTCGATTTGCCAGCGGCTTGGTTAGCACGTTCACGATCAGCAGGAGTTGGGGTATCAGCAATCGCAAGTATGTGAGCGTCAGACATGTGGATGCCCCATCTTGGTCGTTGATCGTCCCGCTGCTTGATGTGGTTGTAGTCATCGATCGCATCATACAGCTTCTGGAGTAGAGGTCGTGGTAATTGTCGGCCATTTTGAAGGATCAGGTGTAAAAGTGATATTCTTCGAAGTGCGGGACGAAGAGCACACACAATGTCAACTGGGTTCAGTGTGATTGTGTCTTGAAAGTCGACGTTCCTGAAGAAATAAACAGCATTCACCCTGTATGCACCTGCAATGATTCTTCTGACCATGACGTCTTGTCGGTCAAGGGCGTCGCGGGCCGCTGTGGTCTTCCTCATCTCATCCATCGTTGTGTCACGTTTCGACAGCTTCTCCATCTCCTCTTCAAAGAAGATATTTTGTAAGTCATCATACGTGTAGCCACATTCAAGGGTGTATATGAGAAGTCTTTTGAGTACCACTGCCCCATAGTATGCATTGACGAATCCCTCTTCTCCGATGTCGTCCTTTTGATTTGGTCGGCCGATCTCTTCGTAGAGCTCTTTCATCTGTTGTGCAGTTGGTTCAATGAGTTCACCATTCTCATCCTCGCCTAGGTAAGGCACTCTTGAGTCCAGGTCCATCCTGAATTTCCGGTTCTGTTGAAAGTGTTTCCATGCCGTCTCGATGTCTCCACAGAAGTTCCGTTGGAATAGTCTGTAGATCCTGACGATATGTAATCCAATCTGCAACAGGAGGATTTTGATGAGCTCCGGCTGAGCATCCCCAATTGTGCAAGGCTCGATTGGTAGGACCTTTGATCCAAACTCAATCCGCTTCATCCACTTGGGGTACTCAATCACTGCATCACGAGCTTCTCCAGCCTCATATTCTTCAATGTTGATTTCATCGACCGCAATCTCTTCATCGTCATTTTCGCCGGTCGGTTTTCCTTCCTGGTTGAGAAACTTGTCGACCTCATCTTGTTCTCTGAAGTCTCTTTTCTCATCATTGATGTCGCCCTTCTTCGAGGCTTGGTCATCATCTCCCTCTTCTGGTTGAGGTTCTTGTTCTGGACTCTTCATGTTGATGTCATCGTCATCTGGCATCATCTCGTCGTCATCACCATCACCTGTCAAATCGATCTTCACCTCCTCCCATGCTTTCTTGACATGGTCCTTGAGATCTTCTTCTCGATGATGTGAGTCGGCACTTGGTACTGTAGCCACGGTGATCTTGATTCGTTTCCTCCATCCATGACTCACCAAAAATCCTTTGCACATCACACAAATCGATAATGGTGCAGGGGTCTCCATCAGACATGCGGGGCATAGTCGATGGTCCTCCTTGCTGGGATGATGAGTGACTGCTAACAATGATATTGCATCATTCCAATCCGGATGTCCAGGGAACAATCTGTGAGCATGACTGAAGTGACCGGTCTTGATATCGACAAGCTTTCGAAGTTCGTTCAGATCGGGTGATGATTCATCAGGCACAATGTTCCCAATGAGTTTGTCAAATCGTTCAATGGTGGCCACCCTCCTTGCTCCTTGTACTGAAAGCACGAGTTGATCTTTCCCCTTCGTGATCATAAGACGGTAGTAGTCCTTTTCCTTGCAATCGTAGTACCAAACTGCATCGAATGATTCGAATGGAATTGTTTCTTGGACCAAAATGTGTCCGTCTGCTGACAATCGAGGGGAGAACTTGGCGATGGAATCGTACGTGATGTAGATGTAGACAAGATCAGTTTGTTCGATCTTCCTGAATCTCAGCACCGACTGACTTCGTACGTCCCACGGTGCGAATGGCACGAAGAACGTATTGATGCGGTCGCCTCCTCCTCCGGGACGTAGTCCTTCTCTGAAGATTTGAGCGATGTTGTCAAAAGTAGTGCAGTGAAATCCTCCTCCAAGAGTGTATCCGACTCCAGGGTTCATCTGATAGGAAGTCTTCTTGTCTTCAATGTGCACACCGCCTTGAACTCTTGAATGCGCCATAGGGGCACGGATTGCCACCGGCCATAGCCAAATCTCTCGATCTGCTGTTCCGATTTCCAATCTCAGTGTTTGTCGTTCAAGTCTCGAGGTCAATTCGTCATTGAAGTTGTTCATGATGTGTTCCAACTCACCTTTCGTGACTTTGAGTCCTAGCACTTGAGCTCGGATCCTTTTCGTCTGCTTGTACTCAGTGAAGATCACTCTCTGGAAATTGTTCCACCTCTCAACAAGTATTGGGTAGTTGACGCGGGTCGTTCCAGCCAATGTATGTTGGTCTCTCCAAATGTTGTCGTACTTCAAGATCGACTCGACATTGACCCAACCTGCTTCGTCGCATGGTAGTCCACGGTGATTTCGATTGTCTTTGACGCAACCCACGGAGTGGCGTAGCGCTGCATTGAATCTTTTCGACAATTCGACTATCCATTGCGGATTGTCCCACTTGTTGCCCATCCACTCATTCTCGCCATATCGATGTACCTTACACCAGCCCATTCCAAGATATTCTTCTCCATTGATGCGAGCAAGTTGAAGTGTACCAATGTTGTGGCCATGTGTGAATGGTTGGATGTACTTGAAATTCCAGTTGTCTCCACGTTGTTTCCTTTCTTCTGTAAGCCATTTCACATATGCATCATGATCTTTGGGGTTCCAAGCGTTCAGCTCTTCAATGGTCGGCAAAACAGGCGGGGATTCCTCAGCCGCACGTTCAATCAGCACGTCAAGTTCGTGACGATTCTTCACACCTCGGCTAATATTAGACTTCGACGCCATTCACTAAGTATTGTCCTCCTTCTTCACGATCACCAATGTCGTACATAAAGGCTGACTGACTGTAGAAACATTTGGTCACTTCTTCTTTCTCAGTGAATCTGGTTCTTCCCCAACGTTTTCCTCTTGGCATGACGTTCTTCGGGAGCTTGTCTTTTCTGCCTCTTGTCGCGGCGTTGGATCTCTCCGAAGATGATGGGGATTTGGACTTCTGATCCATGATCAACCTCATGCGCCATAGGGTGTCCTTCATTTTCTCGTCATCTGGTGTGGTACATTCATCAATGCCATGCATTCCACCACAAATGAGACAATACTGAACACTCGATGCATCTGCAATCAGCTTCTCAAATCGATCACGGATGTCCCGCACCTCAGTTCGGCGCTTCTTCGCCTCCGAAGGTTGGCCCCCCATGTCATCTTCCTCCTCCTCAATCTCGATGTCACCGGCTCCAGCATCGGTTTCTCCTGAAGTCTGTTCTGTTCGAGGGCCCCGCGCCGTAGGCGTCGTGGTCTCGTCTTCAGGTTCGCCAACTTCATCCTCCTCCTCATCGCTTGAAGAGACCTCAATCATTTCAGGATGGTCGTCGTAGTTGGCTTCCGGGAGCACCGGCATTCTGGTGATCTTCTTCTGCATGAGTAGTTCGAAGATTCCCGCTTCTCTCAAGATTGTAATCACCATGTTGTTCTCGACCGGCGGAATGTATGCCTTCCTGGATCGGCTTCGCTTTGTGTTGATGGTGTCGGTAGGTCGACATGAACTGCTGAATAGCCAAAATGACTCTTCCAGTCCTGCGAGGCAACTGTCAAGGTTTGCCCCCCATCCAGCGAACATAGTAGGAAATTGAATACCCAGGTCAAGCATTCCAAGCCAGAATTCGAAAATGTCGCCGACATACTCAGCTGTTGCGGTTGGATTGAGCATTGATGCGATCTCCTCCTTGGTCAGCACTGTCTTCATGTAGTCATGATAAGCGACGTTTCCACCATCCCAAAGCAGTCTGTAAAACCATCGCATTCGGTGCATTCCGCCTCCGCAATCCTCTGTTCGAGTTTCACGTTGTACAGTGAATTGGGGTAACAGGTCTCGTCTGCATTTCCCTTTCACCATGTAGGCGGGCATTCGGATAGCACCTCGATGTGATACCTGTTTGAGCACATCGCTTGTCGTCCTGTAACCTGAAAGCATTGCAAGTGTCGCAGTGACCAGGAATCCACGGAGGTCCTTCTCGGCTTCCATTTCTCTCCAGTCAACGCACTCATCGTAGATGTTGAGCAATCTTGCAGCTACTCTTGCATCCTGTGAAAATTCATCCATCCCAATTTCTTCAGTACCGTAGACTGCCGCTCTCGTCCAGTTGCTTGCGCAATTCAGACATCTTGTGCGGTTCTCAGTGCAGGTGTTCAATCTCGAATCATTTTTGTGAAATCCTTTGCACACATCGCACATCAGTTCGGAATCTTCGGTTACCTCGACCCAATGCTCATCCACATCTGTCAGGGGCTCCGGGGTAAATACTCCTCGTCGGATGTCTGACCATGCTCTCCTCTGGACCGCATCCTTCATGTGCTTCATTCCTCCAATGATGTTTGCTGATCCAGCTTGAGCATCTGTGACCTCTCCAGCACGAATGCTGGGAATAATTCGTGGATGTTCTGTGCATCGTTTGATGGTTTCAATGTCAAATCCGGTGTTCTTCACATGGACGCATTCTTCATTCAGGTCATGGACTGTATCATGATCCATTGCACAATGTAAGAAGACCTTCTGTCGCATCAATGACTTTTCAAGCATAGCCCAAATGACTTCTTTGCCTTCACCTTCTTTCCAATAAAAGGGCTCACGTCCACAAGCATATATCTGTTTCCAGAATCTTTCATTGGTGGAGTGAATAATGCCCTTTTCCTTCAAGATTCTTGCAAGCTCCTCGGCCATGGATACAATCGAAGATTGGGACCCAAGAAACCGGGCATCTCTCAGAATGTTGACGAAAATTGGAAGATGTGCTGCTTGGCTGATCTCAGTGATGATCTCTGCCAATTTGGTGATGAAGTCTGCATTTGGCATCAGTATGCGAGTTTGTCCTCTGAAAAGTGCTGCGAAAGAGATCCAAATATGAACAGTGGCACTTGAGAACGCGTTGGCGTTGGATCGTAGGAATGTCAATGCATTCGTTGCCAGTTTCAAGAAATCCTCGGGTTTCTCCAGAGATTCATAGGGAAGTTGGTACACCTTGATGGATGAAAGACCCATGTTGTCGAGCCCAGCCTCGATGTCATTGACGACTCTTGAGCTAGATCTCGTTTGGTAAGTCAAATCCGTCAAGATGAGAGCTTTGTTGTTTCTCACTTGTCCTCCCAATTCATCCCATTTGTCTAACCAAGGTTCCCCGATGATGAACTGTCCAATCTTGTTTCCCAACTTCTTGAGCTTGGTTCGAATCTCGCCCTCCACCGTATCTTCAATGCCCAGTGTCAACATGGCTAGGACCTCCGTCACAGGATATCCTTTGCACCTGACAAACTCTGTGGTCGTGATGATGTAGTGATAGAGCTTCAGCCATTCGTAGTCATTCTCATTGATCATGTGGGAATCAAGTTGACCTTCTGTCAGCATGTTGAAAGACAGGGCAGCATGAAATGTCAATCTTCTCAAATACTGCTTCCAGATCAAATTGGATCCATACTTGTGAGTACTATGACTACCTTCTACGATGGAGAGCACAAAATCCTTGCCGGATCGCAGGAATGCAATTCGCTGTTCCTCACGAGCATAGTCTTCGGCAGCATGGAGACGCACTTCCACGGTTGAAGGTTTCTTCCTCTTCATCCAGTCTTCAGTTGGAATCCAATTCTCATCTCTTTCTGGTTCAGTACGACCTTGAGATGTTGCTTCAGGTCCAGATCGGAAAGCTGCATGGGTTGACGAAGATGAGGCTCCGCCAGTTGATGATCTTGGCATCTTCTTCGGTTGAATGTTCGAACTTTGTGATTGTTGCGATGCCTTTGGTTGTGATCCCTCCGTAGGAGCGGATGTACTCTGGTCGTTGGGTCCAGTTGATGTGTCATCATTCACCCATGAAGGTTCCTCATTGTTCCATAGATCAACTTCGTATGGTCGTCGTCCGTCATTGAAGGTCAGGGGAACATCCCAGTTGTCGAAATTGTGCATGCCTCCGGCTGTACCAGCTTGAGTCTCGGTCATCACGGTGGTGAAATCTTTGAGAGAGCTGTGACAGGCATGACGTCTTTCTTTCTCAGTATATCTGGCTCCTTCATCGGCAATTGAGACATTGTATCCATGCCCAATCAGGATCCCCTGAGGAATGTCAAAGACTTTGAGAATCGAAAACTGAATCTCGGATAGCTCTGCTACTCTCGGCAAGTTTCCATCTCCTCGAGCGCTGGTCTTGTGTCTTTCAAGGGTCGTGCCGAGGGCTAACAAACACAAGAAATGGTTCTGGGCTGCACTCCTTCCTTTCGGTTGGTTGGTTTCGAAAGCAACCACATCCTTCATCACATCCTGCAAGATGATCTTGTCTGATGGGTTCTGCTCATTGTGATACCTCAATGCATGTCCTAGGTGCCTCATCTGGATTTCAATCATGTTCTTCATTGCCGTCAAATAGCTATCATTGTCAGATGGAGACTTCGGATTCACCTTGGTCAACTCGTCCATGACTTTGAAGTATTCGGCGGTCCTTGTCACAGCTAACCATGATGTGGCACTCGGATCTGTGTTGAATGATGGTGTTCCTCGATAAATTTGTTTCATGCTTCGGATCTTCGCCTCAGATTCTGCTGCAGTGGCTTGATCATCAAAAGGTTCGGGAAAATGTCCTTTGGTCAATACGATCCAGAGCTCATCAAGTCTGTCATAGATCTCCTTGTCCATGAAGTGTCCCACAGTTGCATCATCATATGGGCACCTGCTAGCAAAGACCTTCACGAATCTCGACCCTTTTGACAAAAACTCCCATCCTGAACACCCCTTCTCGATGTCCTGCGCTCTCTGCAACAACTTGTATGCTACCTCCAGGGCTTGTGCAGTGGCTTCACTGGTGTGTCTGGAGTTCGCGAAGTATGCTGAGTAGACAACTGCAGGCGGCATACCAAACCTAATCCACTGGTTGGCTGTGTCCTCATCTGAGATCAGTCGAAGATTCGAACCTCGGGTGTCTCGGAATGGTGATGGAGTCTTGGCTGCAATGGTTCCTTCGGACAATCCCTTCAGCACTCGTAATGCAACGGTGATTCGGCTTCCAGCGAATTGTCCTACTGAGTTCAGATCATGGGTTTCGGCCATCACGCTTTGTACAGAATAAAGTCGCACGGACCGTAGGTCTCGTGACAACTGTTCGAACAGCGGAAATAGTTGTACGAACCGTAGGTCTCGTAACAACCAGTCGGAGTCGAATTCAGAAAGCGGTTGACACGAAAATGAAAAGTGCCACGAAGAATGAACCGAAGTTGATGTCAATCTCGAAAAGCACCAGTGCAGTAGCGATCGCTCGAACGAAAGGTCAATGGCGTCGAGCTCTCGAATAGCACAAACGGATGTTGCCACCGACTTGATTGGGTGACTGCGGACATTCTCTGAATCACGAGACATTTCAGCTTTCAGTTGTTCATCACATGCAAGCGGCTTCCAACGTTTCATCACTCTGACGTTCACAAATGGACTATTCCTGATTACATGATCGTTAATTCCATTCATGATTATCTTGGCTATCCACTTAGTGTAAACTTGAGTAATGCGAGTTTCCCTACCGGCACACTCAGCATGGTCATGACGTCGATCACATCTTCTATGAAGCTTTGGAAAAGACACCCCCCATGTGACAATCTTCCATGGTTTCTTGATTGGTTTGGGAGTCTCTTGGAATTGTGATTTCAAGCCATACATGCATCCATCAAACTTGTGCTCATGAGATACGGTTCCTTCCACAAGGTCAGTCATTCTACGGTCCTTCCAATAGTCACAACCTCTAGGCAACTCAAGCAAGGCTGGTGATCCCATGTTGATAAGTTCACTTAGCACTGATGCAAACACTTCCCACATCGCCCAGAAGATCTGCTTCTTTGCTTCGATGAGTTGTGTCGTTGCTTCGCTCACCCATCGGTTGATTCGGTTCCATGGTGAACCTCCTGTACATGGACCTGCAAAGAACACTGAATCAAGTTTGGTCCGAAGGCATCGCCTTGCTTTACTGATTCCGTACGGAGAGAGCATGTCGTCATCTTCAGTGATTGGCACGACATGAAACTTCATTTCGTCCTTCATTTTGTTCTGCAAGAACGTAAACCAGTTTCTCTCTTCCGAACATAACAAGACGAAGCATGGGACTGCTTGAGGAACTTCGATCAAATTGATTGCAAGGGAAAACTTCGCATATTTTGATGTCATCAAGTCACAAGGTGATTTGGAAAATTGAAATTCCAAAGTTCTGTTTTTCTTTTCTCTCCAAAGGATTACCGACACTTTGGGATGGTCAACCTCATGTTTGCCTACTTCAATGTGATATTGATAGGGGACAAAAACATCAGTGATGGGAATAGTTCTCACGTCATTGCAATTGGTGCATAGCGTGATCACTCCCTGACTCACCTTACAGTTCTTACCTCCATCGATCACTTCAGCATTGGCGAGCACCTTAAATGTCGATTTTCCAGTCCAAAATTCATTCAATTTGTTGGTTGATTCATGATTGTCGCCCTTGAATCTCCATATATCTTTGATCACTCGAGTATTGGTTTTGAACTTTTGTTCGGTTTCCCTCTCATCACATATGATCCTAGGGTCACAAGGACAGTCTTCGCAATCCTGTGGTACAAAGTTTTGCCTTCTTGGCGTTTTGTGAATTCGGATCAATGTCTCTTTCCCATCCCACTGCCAATGATCTTCATTTTTCTTACCTAACACTTGGGATTTTCGGGTGGATTTTACAAACGGAATGTTATCATTGATGTCCAATTCCGGATGCGTATGACATAGGCCAGGTGTTGAGGTGGACTGTGGGTGCCCCTTTTCACTGTGCGAATGCCATCCTTCACCCTCACTCCCCCCATGAACAAGGCGCATAAGCGTATTGATCACACGTGTGGCTGGCTGAAGGCACTGGTGAATGGATTTCGGGTGTTGAGACGGTGATGTCTGTGCATCTAAAAACAAGGCATCAACCGAGAACATCAGCATTGGTGAATCGGTCAGATGCTGTACACGGTCATGTGGTTTTGACGCACACGAGTCACGTAGTGAGCTCGAGTGGGCAGGCGGGGCATGCACGTGCTTTGACGACATCACCCGGTGGGTTGAAGTCGTTGAAACGGATTGTGAAACAGTGTCCGGGATCAACGGCTGCTTGTTGGGCGAATGGTACTGAAAACACGCTCGTTCAACCCACTTATCAAATCTGATAGCCTGCTCTGGTGGAGATGCACGGTGTTCGACCTTTGTCCACGCACCATTGAGAAGAACCCATGTGGATCTTAATACATCTGGCGGCACAATCAAGCCGGGTGGCTTGGGACGGTAAAACACCGGTTGCTTGACGACAAAAATGGGATCCATACCTGGCAAGTATTGTAGCTTCTCTTTACTAGTCAAACCCTTCCTATACACTTCTTTTGGCAAAATAGGAGTTTCCGTGTATGGGAAGTTTGGGATGTCCTCAGTTTTGGATTGGAAAACTTGGCGAGTAGTCATATCGACATCGGTGCTAGGCTGCAACATGTCTAATACTTCTTTGCTCTGCAAGTCCTGAGGCTCCAACAAATTGATTAGCATACAAGCTTTCTTCCATGCCATGGGATTCTTGAATCCTTTAGTATGGATATCGGCTGCCATTTTGGCTGTAATTTCATAGATCAATACAAAATGATCCTTTTGGAAATGTTCATGCATGGAGGCAATGGAAATGCCATGTGTGCGCTCCAAATGACGCATGGTTGGATTCCGTCCTGATCTGACAACACCAATCATACCTTGATTATCGTCATGAAACAGGAGTTGAGGAAAAACTTTGGCTAAGACTTTCCACAGACTTAGTGCGGGGATTCCTAGAGTCCTAAGTGCAGTATCTGCAGCCACAATTTCAGCTTCGGGGGTTGAATGACTAACACACCCTTGTCGCTTACTTCCACCAGCAAGTGGGAATCTTGTGAACTTACCTTGGACTTGTAAGTGCGATCCTGAAGTTGACCTCAAGGATTGGGCACATCCAGCGAAATCCGCATCTGCAAATAGTCCTAATGATAAATCTTCAATTTTGTCTCCGACCCATCCTATCATTTTGAGGGACAATGTGGAATTAACATAACACATTAGGTGATGAAGACGGGCGTCATCATCCTTTGTCCATTTAGTCACATTACGTGCTAATGCATTGATGGATCTCAACAGGTCAAACCGCGCAATGCGGGCTGCATAAAGCAGCTTCATAAGCACACTAGCTGCATGCGGAGCTAGATTCCCACGGCTCAGCGTCTCACTGTCTTGGCCAGGACGTGAGTTGCCAGTCTCGGAGAGAGCAGGCATATCTGGATCGAAGGAATGTGCACACCAAGGACACTCAACTTTGCGTTTTCCATCGGAAGGAGCTCGATACGGGCTGCTTTTCGTTTCCTCTGGAAGGCTTGGAGTTGATACCTTTTTCAATTTTGTGTCCTTACCAATGATGTCAAGATACTTTTCCACCGATAACTTTAACAATCCTTCCATGTTATAAGTTATGGTCTTGACTTTCTTACCATTATGCAATTGGGTTTCACCTTGGGATAAAACACATCCTAAGTAAAGTCCCAAGTCGGTTTCGGGTTCAATGCGCAGAACAGTGCGCAGCATTTCCCAACCTTTGGCCAGATTTTCGGAGGGCCCAGCAAGCTTAAGGTCATCCACATAGATTACCAACAGCAATTTGAGCTCATCATGAAAATACATAGAAGGCCATTCCTCTCCAATGGGCTTAAAACCAATTTCTTGAACTTTCTTGTCACAATGTTGTTCCCACATCGTGCCTGAATCAGGGTGTCCATACAGGGCTTTGTCGAGTCTTACGACAGGGCGACGGAACTTCCAATACTGTATCTCCGGAGGCCATGCATCAGTGGGTAACTCCACCCAACACAAAGGTCCCTTCAACTTAGCCTGGATGTAAGCCTGAATCGCATCTGCCAACTTGACGGAGTGCCCAGGAAGACATCCGTAAAAATCTGCCCATCGTGAGGCTTCGAAGGAAGCAGGGGAATTTCCCAAGTCTTGGAAGAATGCTGCCTCCCAATGCTGATTCTTCACCTGATTTCCTAGCAGAACGCCTCTTCCCTTGAATTTTCGTCCAGGATTGTCTTCTGACAGCTGGTAATTCTTTTCCACGCATATGCCATGGACCCTGGCCATATGTACTTCCTTTTTGTTCTTCTTGGCCTCTGCAACAACATCGTCGTATTCACGAACCATTGTAAAGTCGAATACTTCTTGATCACGAAGGCCTTTCCACTCCTTGAGCATTGCCTCTTTGGCCTTTGGGTTAGACTCAATCTCGGCTCTGCCCACAGGTCGTGAAACCATCGCGTTGAAAAGTTTGCTTCCAAGACCTCCTGATGGAATCTTGGTTCGGTGACTTTGATTTGATGCAGAAGTACACGGCATAGTTGGGAAAGGGATGTATTCATCATCATCAGTGGCTATGTTCTTCACGTTCTTGACGTTGACACATTTGCCATTTTTGATCATTGTCGACTCTCCTGGCGTAGCCATGGAAAACCTCGAAATCTCACCTGACAATGTGCTCCAAACTTCACCACTCCACGATGCTTTTGGGCCACGTCCTTTCTCGACCTCCGACCATTCATCCCATTCAGTGAGATATTCCTCGTCGTCCGGGACGTCAGTAGAAGCATCGGAACATGGACTAGCATCAGCATTCCTCTTCACTTTTCGACAATCAATGTATCGTCTTCCATGTACATCGTCATCATCGACTATGTCGTACAAATCAAGATACGTACTTGTACATGTGATAGGTAAGGTAACTTTGTTCTTCACAACTTCACCAACACCTGCATCGGATTTCTTTGACTTTGAATGAGAGTCATCCTTCTTACTTTCATCACCATCTTCATCGTCCTTGGACTTTGGCTCGTCCTTGTCTTTCTTTGAATCTTTCTTCTCCTTCTTCGTCGCCTTCTTCTTCTTCTCCTCGACCAATCTTTTGGCTTTGTCATCGGCCTCTTTCTTTTCCAACTTCTTCTTCTCGGCCTTGAGGATGGTATTCCGGTCAGACTGAGAGAGTTTGCGCCATTCTTCAGGAGAATAGGTCCCTTTGGGACGCAATGACGTTCTGAACATTCGTCTACCGTCATCTCCAATCTTGTATGGGTAACCCTTGATGTTCAACTTGACCTTCTCACCATCGTCATTGAGGTATATCTTCCCATCTCCAGCTTTGCCCTTCTTCCAATGGTCTGGTTGGGCGTCGATCAATTCCTGGAGGGTCATCTCTTCTGGATCTTTGTCTTTGTCGAAGATATCCTCGGAGTCATCAAGAGGCTTCTTTGAAACTTTTCCACCACTTGGTCCAGGTCCACCGTCGTCTCCGTCATCAAGCTCATCATCATCCCCATCTTGGTCATGTTCTTCGTCATCTCCATGGGGCATTTTGGAGGGATCGCCATCGAGGATTTCTCTCTCTTTCATTCCCTCTAATGTGGTGTTCACCCTTTCATATTCTTGCTTGCATGGAAATGTCAGTGGAGTGACCATCTCGACCTTTTCAGTTAAATGAGGTTTGAGAAGACGGTGTTCAGGTTTGCTAGCATCGTCACCGAGATTCTGATGTACGAATTCACTCAGAGGCCATACTTTGTACTGTCTTGACCAATGCATCCCTGGACCAATGTGATAACCAGCAAACACTCCTGGGATAGAATCAGGTCCAAACTTGTGGAGTTGTCCCGCTTCTCTGGTCTTCGGAGGCTTGTAGTTCACACGAGCACCATAGGGAATGAGTTTGCCAGCAAATTCAGATCCATGGAGTTTGCACCAAGCGCTCAATTCATCATCGTTGGGTTCTACGTTGAGCAGATGACATACACAAAGGATTGCCGTTCTCCAGAAACAAGGTGGTAATCCAGCTTCCAAAAGACATGTAGAAGTAGCTGTGAGAATAAATTGGTTCGTCCTTTCGGCGATTGAATTGGTTTGAGGTCTACCAGGCAACGAATGATCAATTGGGATCTTCATCTCGTTCATAGCTTCAATGAATTGAGGAGCATGATCAGAGTAGGCCTGTCTGACCTTCTTTGCGCCGATGAACTGTTTCACTGCTCTGACTACATCGTCTTTGGTCATTCGATCAGATGGATAAGCACCAATGATTCCTGTAAAACAGTCTCTGACAACCAACACTTCCTTCTCGAGGACTAACACGTCATCATGGACTTTGGATGTGTCCACTGCATCAAAGGTAATGAGGTCGCCAAACTTCTTGAGTTCCCTTTTGTATGCACCACGACGAGTCTTGAAGTGCTTCATCTTTGCTCGAATGCATGAATCGCAATATGGATTCTTGTATCTGTGGGTCAGCTTGTGATTCAAGCTATTGGCTTCTCTCTTGAGTGTTCCTCTTTTGGCTACCCTGGACTCACCCTCGACGACATCGATCTCAATGTCATCTTCATCACCTTCAGCGGCGTCTTCAGGAGCGCCGTGACCATCATCCTCGAAGTCAGTCTCGTCCCCAGGAGGATCGTCAAGCGGAGTTCCGGGATCGTACTCGCCGCCCTCAGGTGGTTCTTCTTCCTCTTCTCCAGGAGTTGCCAAATGTTTCTGTCGGTTCATTGCTCTTCTCTTCTTCTTCACCTTGAGCTTCTTGACGTATCGGGAACAGTTGTGATCCTCAGTCGATGTCTCAAGGCCACTTTCTCCATCGAGATGTACTCTTCGTGAGGGTTGGCCAACATCATCAATGTCGTTGAAATCATTGAATCCGACTTGAGGACGTGTCAATAGGTCATGGATCTTTGATGCATGATGGCATTCATGAGGAGTGCATTCGTATGTTCCAAGATCAACGTAGGGGATGTTGTCATGGATTGTCAGATCGATGCGTTCTCCATTCTTCGTAATCATGAAAGGCATTTGACCAGATGGCCATACAAAGGAGTATCCTTCTTCCATGCATCGTTTCCCAAGAGACATCACGGACGGAGTGTCGTCCAGCACATAAGCATGAGAGGTCACATCAAAGGTTCCCAGGTCAATCTCCGCTTCCGTTTGGGTAGCAGTTGAACCGTTGGCGGTGTGGAACATGATAGGATCACAAGTTCGTTGCTTCAGGCTCATCCTTTCGGCTTTCCTTGCAGAAATCAGATCGTGTCCGCTGCCAGAATCCAGGATGAATCTACGATCTTTGGCTTGTATTGGTAATGAAATGCACATCTTGTTCTTGGACTTCATGAGGGATTTTCCAACTTCGTGTTCGACAAGCTCTTCAATGAAAGTCAAGTCATCACGATCATCATCCAGCTTGATCAACATGTCGAACTTAGGGCCGATGATGATTCTAACTTCATCAACAAAACGATGGAGTCCGCATCTGTCCATGATGATTGCTTTGGCCCGTGCTCGGACGGAACCAAGTGTGTTGTCGGACTTGGACTGATCGTCGGTCAAATCATCGACCTTCCAGAAGACATACTGCTTGTTGGGGTCACGATACATACGTTTGGGTAGTCCCTCTTGGTAGTCCTCAATTGCAATCTCGTGCACTTCAGGTTCCAGATCAAATGAGATTCTGCGAACATCAGAAGACTTCTTTGCGCTGGCTATCCTCAGTGAGGTATAATCCATAGAATCTTCATTGTCGCTGTCAAAGAAGGAGTCAATGGTAATGGGAGTCGCTTTCTTCTTTGGTGTCTTCT
Organism: Cladocopium goreaui; assembly: GCA_947184155.2. Lineage (NCBI taxonomy): Eukaryota > Dinophyceae > Suessiales > Symbiodiniaceae > Cladocopium > Cladocopium goreaui. Next base: position 29,789 of record CAMXCT020004120.1, on the reverse strand, counting down.
TGCTGGTTCTTTCTGAGGATGCTGAAGGCGATTGGTCTGCATGTAGGAATTTACATTTGCTCCCAAACGTGCAGGTACCCTTCTGCCAATTCCAACATACCTTCTTTTTGGGTCCAACTGAAGATGAACTTCCTTTACTCTTTCCCCTTGATGAATCTCGACTTCCACTTCTGCCTTTCTTACCTTTCATCTTGGCATCATAGACCTTCTGAGAATGACTGTAAAGACATTTGTCACTTGTTGCATCCTCCTTTATTGAAGAAGTAGTTACAGAAAATCTTCTTCTTGTCAACGGGTGAAGATGATCTTCCCTTCCCACCTTTGCCTTTCTTGTTGTTCTTGTCGGCATGAGATTTCGGAGAAGGTGTAGGAAGTACAGATGCAGCTTCACTCTTCGCTTTCGCCTTAGGCCGTTTGGGAGGATCACCGGTAGACGATGCAGCTGCTTCATTCTCCTTCTTGGTCTTGACGGGAGCGGCAGGCTTGTCTGCATCTTCTAAGGCAGGTGTCGTCTTGTTAGAGGACAATGACAGTTTCACTGCACGTTCTCTATCTTTCAACAGTCGTTCTTGTTTTCCTCTTGCTATGTATCCTTTGATCATGCCGGTCAGGGATTCATAGGTCTTTTCAGGATGCCCTTCATCGTAGGTACGGTATCGGCTGATATCAAAAGACATAAGCTTTGAATGTTCAATCTTCCGGAACAATGTGTCACGCAGGGAGTTTGCAGAAGGCAGATCATCATGTTTCATGTTATATACGATGTCAAGCCACTTATTGTAGAAGGCCTCAAGCTGGTCATCTCCATAGTAGTTGAACATATACAAATGATGGGCGTTGTAGAGAACTTCAGTATGGTCAGGTGACTTGAAGCTAATCAGTATCATTGCGAATAGTTCTCGTCCCTTGATAAAGTCCCCACTTCTCCCATACAATTGATTCTTCATGGACATGTCATACTTCACTTGCATGGACTTGTCCCCAGCATTGTCAATGACTTTCCTCAAGGCATTGGAGAGCTTGGCATCAATGGATTGGAATCTCACATCAGGTGCTTTGGCCAGAACCTCCAAGTCAGGTTGATCTGCGAGACACGGAGCTAGCCACGCTTTCCAATCTTCATAGTTTCGATCTCCACTTGCAACACAAACTTCATGAACAACACTTCCCTTCCAGGATGAAAGTTCAGTGGTCTTAGGCCAGGGTTGGAGGCTGATCTTTTCTGCTTCTCTTAGAGATACGGATGACTTGGATCTATCCCTTTCAAGGTTCTCCAACTCCTTGACATTGGTGTTGTACTCGTTCCTGAGCTTTTCGAAGGCTTCAGCTTCTGCTCGGTATTCCTGCTCCTCATCGTTGGCGCGATCTTCAGCTTGAGAGAAATTGTTCTTGTAATAATCTTTCCGATCTTCCATCTTCTTCAGCTCATCTTGAAGATTTCGAACTTCATTGTTCTTCTCTTGCTTCATCTCGTCCAACTCTGCTTTCAGTTTGGCACACTTCTCTTCACATTCATTCCGAGGCATAGCATTACTGGGGTACCCATGTAATGTAGTCGGTCTATTCTTTGATGAAGAAGAATGAGCTTGATTTTCCAACTTCAGGGCAGCAATAGTGCTCGACATCTCTTCTACCTCAGCGAAACGCTCATTGGCCAATTGATGCATCTCAGTCAAGTGGCTTTCAGGAATGGAATAGTCAGTCGCACCTTTGATCACGAGTCTTCTGTCGTTCAACATCTTGATGGACTTACCTGCATCCCTGTGAGCACGCTCAAGAGAATCCTTTTGGGCTTCAAGTTCAGTATGAAGGCGAGCAATAGCTGTGTCCCTGTCATTGATTTCATTGTGCAAACTGTCGAACAAATCACTCGTCACATTCGGATTGTTGCTCATGTGATCGATCTTGTTCAGAGCATCTTGATATTTCTTACCAGTTTCATCGAAGTTTCGCTGGAAGACTTTGAGCAGGTCCTCAGTGTCAATGAGTTCAGTTCTGTTCTGCAAGTACAACTTGTCAACTTCAGCCTTGGATTCTTTCAAGCTGTCACGCTCACGCACGGCTTGCATATACATCTCGTATAGAGGCCCTCCATGTGGTGATCTGCTTGGTGAAGATCTTCTGGCTTGTTGACAGGAAAGTTCATGATACTGATTCTTCGATTCAGTCAGTTGTTGTTGCATTCGATCTAAAAGACTTTGTTTCATGTGTAGTTCAGAACGTAGTCCCATTATCCTCATGTCCCGCATGCCGCCTGATTCAGCTAGAGATTCTTCAGAAACCCTGTTCTCAGAAATCGCTAGTCGAGACTGTAAGTTTTCATTGTGGATCACCTGCAATCGAAGTTGCGATTCTTCCAAAGCTAAGTGATGTTCACATTCTGCATAACGGTCATGTTCAGATCTTATGTTACTACGGAACTCCTTCATGATCTCGTCCCTCTTCATGTCAGCAGCATCAAGCTCAGTTTCCAGTCGTCTAACGTTCATGGACATGGTGTGCTTCATTGTCTGGTTTTGATTGGCAACCTCGAGCATCTCGATCTGTAAAGCACATGTCTGGTCATTAGCGTAGCCGACCGCTAGAGCTTCTTGCTTGGCATTCATCTCTGCGTTTTCCAGTTCCAGTCTGAGTTGATTGATGTGAGCATTCGCATCAGCGCCCACATGTACCATAATTGCGCTCGCTTGTCCCATTTGTTCATCGAATTCCGAACGTAGTCGTGAATATTTGAATTCCAAATGAGATGCAGCTTCATTCGACATAGTCTGATACCTTTCCAACTCTTCGATCCTGTAGGTCGCACCTTCATCTTCTTGTTGTGCAGCCTGTAACTCGAAGTTCAGCATCTGGAGTCGTTCGGTCATCGACATCATCTCTTGATGAGTGGTGCTTTCCAGGAAATTAAATTGTTGATAGGCATAAGCTGTCGTCTCGGTCAATCTTGCCTGAAGTACGGATTCTTCTTCAGTGGCTTTTTCCAGTGATGTCTTGTATTCAGCTAATTCACTCTGATAGGCAGTGAAGATGTCGCTACCACTCGATGGGGCGTTCACTTGCTGATAAGATCCTGTCCCTGATGGAGTAGCGTCCTGAATCGGTGAAGGCGGATTCGACGACGTAGTCTTTGCCTTAGTCCTTGGAGTCATCGGAGGCGACAATTGTCGTGCAGATGATCTTCTCTTTCCAGGTGTGCTGTCCCTATCTTCAATTGCTTGCATTGTCGAAATTTGTCTCCCTCTAGGAGCAACCAGAGGTCGCCTGGGTAGGCTTGTTCTCAGTTCTGAGGCATCGCTTCCACCAGTGTCGATACTCTGTGAAGAATTTGACTGCGTGCCGGCAGCTGGTGCAACGGCATGTCCAGAGAAAGAAAATGCATTATCGCTGCTATCCTGTTCAGTCATCTGTAAGGCCCGCGGCTACCCGCTCGTAGGCTCCGTAGGAGTCCTACGGCTGATAACCTGTGAATCGAAGGTTAACTCTCCGACTATGTAATGATATTGATTCTTGAAGTGGTTGTCTTCAAAGGTGATGACACTCGAACAGCGGCTTCCGCATGGCTTTGCTCTTTTCCGGTACTGCAGTGGGTCTTGAGCCAAAAGGGGCGGTTTTGATATACCCCCTTGGCAATGGATCCTAGAGTGTTGAATTGTATGTGAATGCACAATGCTACGTAGCCTACACTCTATTCGCACATACATACACACATACACACATACATACATACATAGATACATACATACATACATAGATACATACATACATACATACATAGATAGATACATACATACATACATAGATAGATAGATACATACATACATACTTACATTCATACATAGATACATACATACATACATAGATACATACATACATATATAGATAGATGCATACATAGATACATAGATACATACATACATACATAGATACATACATAGATACATACATACATACTTACATTCATACATAGATACATACATACATACATAGATACACACGTACATACATACATAGATAGATACACACATACATACATACATACATACATAGATACATACATACATAGATAGATACATACATACATACATAGATACATACATACATACATAGATACACACGTACATACATACATAGATACATACATACATACATACCTAGATACATACATACATACATAGATACATACATACATACATAGATAGATAGATACATACATACATACACACATACACACATACACACACATACATACATACATAGATACATACATACATACATAGATAAATACATACATACATAGATACATACATACATACATACTTACATTCATACATAGATACATACATACATACATAGATACATACATACATACATAGATACATACATAGATAGATACATACATACATACATAGACAAATAGATACATACATACATAGATAGATACATACATACATACATAGATAGATACATACATACATACATAGATACATACATACATACATAGATAGATACATACATACATTCATACATATTTACTCATATTTTAGCTTACATCGCAGCAGTTCCTGACGCTAGGGTACATTTGTGGGAGCTGAGATTGGCTTTGTTAGCTTACTCCATGAACTACCTCATCATGAAGAGACTCGCGTACGAGGTATACTAGTGGCTGCTCGCTGGGCTGATGCCAAGGGGTTGTTGGGTAAACATCGACAGTCTTGTCAACGACATTCATCTTGAATATCTGGCGGTGAAGTTAGGAGATCTAACGGCTGGCCGTTTAACGTTAAAGGCGATGACTCAAGGTCATTTCTGAAAGCGACTACGTGAACCTGAAATAGTTGGGGCAATTTTGGTACCTGTTGGATTAATCAGAAAAAACATGGAAAATAGGGGTATAACTGTATAACCAGCAATTTTTTTACAGTCAGTTGGGATTACATCAGGCGTGTGGTCCGATATTGGCGTACAACAATTCAGCAACCTCCAAAATTTGAGTTTCATGTGTTGCCGCGTGATGCTGGACTATCGAAATTCCATGGTCACTACAGGGAGTATGGTGTAGTACTGCGTCCAGAAGAAGAAATTTTGGCTCTTTACGTGTTAACTGAAAGCCCCCTTTTTTCCCAGGCTTTTGAGCCCAAATTGTCCCTTGGATTGGGCCACACGGGTCCAGTCCTGTAGAATGAGAAGAGGATTGGTGTTCCATTTGCATTTTGTGGAGACCATTGAAAATTGAAACTGGTAGTCATATTTCATCATATTATATCATAGTAACCATATTAATGGAATTTCACGGATGGTTCCGGATTGATAGGTATATGACCACCTGCACAGAAGAGACAAACTTCCTTTCCTTGGAAGGGTCAATCGTATCAATCGTAGTCGAAGTAAGGACACAAAAAAATAGTCATTGTGACGCTATAGTCGTGATTTTATGTGATTTTCCCCTTGCTTATTGCTTATTACTATATGCGCTATATGTATTTGTTTGTAATTTTCATGAAATCCCGAGAAGCCCAACCACCAGTTATTAAAATTATCATGGATAAATGGTATACCTGGTACATCTATGACATATATTATTCTTAAATGATGTTATAACATGGTCAGTAGCATTTATCATGGATGCCGAGACCCCAACTGTAACCGCTGGACTGCTGGATGTTGATGGGATCTTTACCGGTGAAGGGTAGGTTCCTGGTCAATGGCTGTCACCGAAAAACAGAGGGTAGGTGTTCATGGAGAAAATCGAGTGGCCTGTGACCTCACTGGAATGATGGTGAATATAGCATGTTTTTCCGGTTGGTGAAATAGTATAGATATATCACATTTACAAATGAGGGAAAAATTGCACATTGATTTTAGAGTGGACAACCCTACAAAAAAAGTTTTGTAAAATGTCGCCTACTTGTTGAATAAGTGCTGTTTCTGGGTATGATCTTACTTGTGTTGACACCAGGGCTCACTTCTCAATTGTGTTGCCAGAGTTTTTAGCTTAAGACAACCATTTCCGCATGTCAATCCCTAAGTTGTTTGGTTAAATCACAAACTGTCAAATCTGGGGTTGCTGTTTCCTTTTGTAGGCCACATAGCGAAGTTTGGTCTTTTTTTCTAGGTCAAATCCCTGAATTTCTGCTAAGATCGCCAAACATGTCGGGATGTGTGTGTGTGTCAAAACTGGGCGCCTTAAAAACATGGATGGTGAATACAGTCAATATGGACATATGGTACCGAAAATCTGTGGTTTCCAGGGTAATTTTGACCCTGGAAAATATCTTAGAATGAATGTTTGATTGAACGAGAATTGTACAATTTTGACTTATGATATTCTATCATACATTCTCATACTATATTGGAACTTACCATTTAAAAAAAACATGATCGTCTATTTCATCATACTATCATGTGTCCACCACACTTCCTCGTAGTTCTTTTATAGTCCATTCATTACTGGGATTTACTATATATATAATTATATATATATGTATACATCTACAGTAACCCATAAAATATTGGTACTTCGTTATATTTCATCATGTTTCATCATGTTTGCCACCTCTTTTTTGCGTCTGGGATCTCCATCCGTTACAGGGCCTTCATCCAAAAGACTTGGAAAGAACAGTGGGAATCTCAGTCTCGGGACCGGCCTTCGGGGCCAGACGGCGTTGTTATGGGCCCGGTTTCAATGGCCAAAGATCATCGGGTTGGGTGGTTGGTGGTTTTCCCAACCAGTTATAGATTCTCATGGATCAATGGTATATGTACGTATAACATATCTGATTGGTGGTTTTCCCACATTTTATATGACTTTCCAGAAACAGTTGGGAATGGAATGGAAAAATCATCCCAACTGACGAACTCACTCCATGATTATTCAGAGGGGTTGGTAGCGAAAAACCACCAACCACCGAGGATTGGTTGGGATGATGAGCATATTCTGATGGCTTTTCAAAGATGTTGGCGCTGACCAGCAGCGAGAAAAATGATGATAAGACGTGGTGATTGTTGGGCATTACTCTGGTTGTATGGGAAAATCATAGGAAAACCATAGGAAAATGGTGGTTTTACCCTCTGGTAAACTAACATAACTATGGAAAATCATCATCTTTCGATTCGTAAAACCACATAAAACCACTATAAATGGGGCATGTTCAATAGCTATTTTGACATAACCAGAGGGTACCCATCATTCAGCCATTCCGGCCATTCCGTCACGAAACACTGGACATATTTCCTTGGATCGGTAGTTTCATCCTGAATCTTCTGCAATTCATAGGAAGATTTATACATGTCCCAGCTAAGAAATGATATGTTGCTGCAGAGTATTTAAGGTTGGCAATGTCAGTTTACCTAATATAATATGGCTATAGGGTTATTTAATGATCTAGTAAGGCATTTACTATATTATCTAAGGTATTTATAATATGCCCATGGGGCCATTAAACCAGTTATGTTCAATGTTTGTTGGTTTAGATCTACCCCACTATATAGATATAATATGATTATATATATATACATTATATATTATATTATATATATTATATTATATATATTTTTTATTATGTATATTATATTATATATATTATTATTTATATACATATATATATATTATATTATATATAATATATTATGTATTATATTATATATATATATATTATGTATATTTTATATATATTATGTATATTATATATATCATTATTTATATACATATATACATATCCCCTAGTCAACCCAAATATTAACCGAACTGTGCGTCAACTTAAGCCCCCATGGTCCCAGGCAACTGGAGGATTGCTTCGTGACACTTCGTGGGGAGTCGCAGCACTTCGTGGGTCAAGAGATGTCCGCATGATAGAAAATGGCATATGTGGGGCTTTCTTAAAAGGGGGGTACACCAAACATGGATGGTTTATACTACAAAATCCTAGTAAAATGATATTTTTTCGGGGTACCCCCATGTTATAAAAATACGCTAAAATGTGGGTAAAAAATATATCCCATGACTGGGAATGGTAAGCATACCACCTATAAAAATGGTGACTGGGGAATGGTTGATGGCATTGTTTTACCCACATCATTAGTATATAATAATCAACTACAAATATGAGGTAAATATATCTACTATAATAATCAACCAGGGTATGATTTTTTTTTTTTTTATTAACTGATAATGGTTTAATGATGACTATATCCCCTGGTAAACTAAGAATAACTATGGACAATTACCATATTCATGAGGTAAATCAACCATAAATTGCCATGTTCAATAGCGAAGTGTTAGTTTACCAGATGGTAGTACAGGGCTCCAAGCCACAATTCCGTCTTTCAAGAGGGCCACCATTCCCAGATATTCCCAGGGACGTGTTAAGCAGAAGGAGTCAGTTCGATCCCAATTTGATGAAGTAACAACTGCAGAATTCTGGTAGTGTCAACCCCGGATGAGACTAAACCATGGTTTATAGAAATTAGGGGGTGCTCCTCCAATAGTCATTTCATCTAATACTTAAATGGTACCCCCCCCCAATAAACAGCCTAGGGGTTTATTAATCCGGGGTTGACATTATCATGAAATGACATTGTTGCCAGCCAGTGAAAAGAGAGGAGTCCAACAATACTTTCTCCAGATTCTTGAGAGGAATGCTTACCGGCACTCCCAAAATTTCCGAGTGATGGTGGTCAATATAAAGGCATCATGCAGTCATGGAGCACACGGGATATACACGTTTGAACATGTAGTCACAAAATACTAACTTTTGTTTAATATCCGTAAGGATGAGGAGGGTTGGACAATTAATGTTGTTTATGGTACGGGACTAAGTGACTATCGCGTTCATTCTTGTGTAAACCTTGGCCATGACTGCACCATAGATAAATTCAAACAATGCCCTGTCAAAAGCAAAAAAACACATGTGTCCTACGACAACTATGGTTGTCAGGACATAGACTGAAGTTATGCAGAATGCTGCTGAAATGCAATCGAAGCAAAGGGAATAGTATCGTTCATCAAATGCACTGAAAGCAACAAGAAGAGCTGAGAGGTCTTCTAAATCCCATATCAATTAAAGGATTAAATGTGTTCGAAACCCCTGTTGGTCGATGATTATAGGGGATTATATTACCCAATATATTGGGAATTCTAATAATCCAACAGGGGAATCCCCACAAACCAACCATAATAATGGAATGATAGAGGGATTTTGAACACTGGGACCACTACGGATACTGCTTAGCTGGAAAATTCTCCGAAAGTGTCGCTGCTCGGGTGCCTAAAGGGATTCTGTTGAAACGTTGGAATTTCGGAGTTGTTTTTTTTGGTCCATGCATGTTGGTTTTGTTCAAAATCCCATTTTGGGGATGTTGAACATCACTTGAAAAAGTATTTGTTGGAGATTATATCCCCAACTGGTTGGTGGTTTGGAAAATGTTTTATTTTCCATAATATATGGGTTGTCATCCTTCCCATTGACTAACTCATATTTTTCACAGGGGTTGCTCAACCACCAACCAGCTAATATTTGGGTGATGTGAAAAATTAGGACATTTACCAATCCCTGTTGAATATCCGACATGATTTTTCAGAGTTGGAACATTGGGGAACCAGGGAAAAACAACCACCAGCTAGCAGGGACAGTACCCGTTTCCCTCCAACGTTTGACGATGTGGTTTTCAGCCACCATGAATGTAGATCATGAATTCTGAACGGGAAACTTGGATGTTTTTCCACATGGAAGCTTGAAGGACCAGGAGCAGAGTTTTTTTTTCGTGGCAAACTAACTGGCAGAGTTGTGTCTGTCCAATTTTGTGGGCACAAGGCGTAAGATCCTTGAACTTGTTGACCTTCTGACATTCCAGTCAGCAATGCCGACCTGTAGACGCAACTTTCATGTCGCAAAACTTCGGGTTTGAACACAAAAAACATGGTGCTTCTGCACTAGCTAGTTTTGGAAATTGGCAGAAGGAATTTTACGCGCAGGTTGGATCATCATTACAACTGGGCAATGTTTCGATTGCTTGGTCAGCGGTTCGTAACCATAACTGCAACAATTTCATATCATTAAAAGACCTGGTTTGAAAAGAAAAATCAAACTAAGGTCTAAGGTTATTATTATAGACCCATTTACAACTGTTAAGGGCCATAAATCGAGAAAACAGGACCGTTTGATTTTTGTTTTTTCGCCCCCATAGTTTCTTCTGGTGCCAGAATGCCACTTTTTTTCCTCTCCTCCTTTTGGTGCTTAAGTTGTTGATGGAAATCCCGAAATCCAATCGTTCACACTCTTGGTCAGTGAACAATCACATGTGATTTCGAAGTAATTATCGCACGTTTTCATTGCCGCTGGTGTATTTTGCATAGACAAAAAAACAGGTTCATTAAGAGGATGTGCCTTCAACTTAGGTGCCAGTATTCACACATGAGTTAGTTAATGCTTCACTTCCCGGACATGTCTGAATTACTGCGGCTGACCTTCGCCTTCCACTGGTTCCCCCAATCAAAATGATTGCGAATGAAAAGGTGCCCCCCAGAAGAAACAATGAGTAAATATGGGTAAATGTTACTCTTGGTTTACCATAGTGTACCATGATCAGCGAGTCTACGTTGCATTTTTCTGTTGCTTTACATATTTTTTTCTAGATATAGGCTAGTTCCACCACCATACCTCCCCAAATGCTCCATGTATGGAATATTTACCAACATTTACCCTAAAAATCACCCAGTCATGTAGGTAAATATACCAGCACCATGGAGCATTTGGGCTCAGGTACCTCCCATTGTTGAAGTTATGGCAAGTCTTCGCACGGCCCGACGGCCCGAGGTTTCAAACCCGTGGACTACGTGGACTACGAGGCGCTTTTTGCCGTCGATTTGCTGCCAAAATTCCCATAGGATGGCTGCCCCGTCTTTGGGCCTATATTGTGTATGAACATATTATATCTATATATATAGTATATATATATAGATATATATATAGATATATATATATAGATATATATATATAGATATATACATATTTAGGTTTGATTTTCGTTATCGAAGATGAACTATAGGTTCTGCTGTTTTTTGTATGTTTTCATTTTTTTTATATCTATCAAATCTATCCCAACCAGCATCTATTCAAACCTAATTTCGATAGCTGAACAGAAATCTAATCTTATTTGTTCTATTCCAATCGAATCTGTTCTAACCTATTTCATCAAATTTACTCTAGTCTTTATTTGCGTAGTATTCAATACAGCAGGCTGATCAGGCTGTGCTTTGGACGCCTGTTTCTAGGGAATAACCAAGTTCCGGGTCCGAATTTCGATCCCCGATTAGGTGCGCAAATCTGTCCTCGGAATGTAAAACATCCAGAAATAGATATAAATGATATAGTCAAACTAATCAAATCATATATGTATATATATAATATGCGATATTTCTTGTTTTTTTCTTTGTGAAATCGTATACACCTGGACTGCCCAAAGATACTAATCTGGTACTTTTGGTGTGTTCGCGATTCTAGGATCGATGTGGTGGTGCTCACTGTTAGTTTTGCATGACCTGCAGGATGATGCCCAGTGATGTGAACGTTGGTTGAAATAAACCCCATTATAACTATATATATACTGTAGTTATATAATGTTATATAATGGGGTTATATCTATAGTTATAAGTATGGTTGTAATCTACTATATAGTTTATCAAGTTCGTTATATCTACCATAAACCATGGAATTCAGCAACTTCTAAGGCAGCTGAACGCTATCGACTGGGCGCCTCATCGTGTGCTCTTGAAAGGTGGTTCTTCTGCAGGATGGAAATTGGATCATACCCAAACAGCTCACATGTTCGAAGCCCTGTAGCATTCACCTTCACCTGGAGACGCACGAAACGGGCGAAGAGAAACGCGAAGCGGGGACGAAGAAAATGCGTACCAGTTGACCCTCTTGTTTTGGCTATGTGACGAGTGTTTGGGGGCCCTTTTTGTTCCCATGTGTCTGAGAAAAAACATAGGTTTTGAGATTGCAGCAGGCATTGTGTTCAGTCTGTTTCCTTGGCAATTCCTATATCATACCTTTTGACTTCATGCATGATTTCAATTTCCCGTTTTTTCCCCAAGTGTTCATGTCATGCTATGTGTGTGCTTTTCATCAATGCTGTGATGCTGTATAATGATGCATGTTGATCACGCCTGCATGAAGATTCGTCGGATGTGCTTGACTTGACTGTTGATGTTGTGTTGTGTGATAAGTGTAGTAGCTTAAACTTGTGTTTTTGAGGTATGATAACATGATTTGGAGCAGATACGTGTGATTTACCCTGTCGAAGATTTGGTCGCTGTACGTGTGCTGAGAGAGAGAGACCCAATGTAATGCAAACACTTTGCTGCTGTCAGGTGGGGTTGTTCGAAGTGGTGCTTCACAAACTGCACATGCAATAGCGCGCGAAAGATGTGTATTATGGAGCAAATTGAGCCTGTGGAGAAAAACTCAAGTGGATTACTTTGGGCAGCCACACTGCTCCGGATACATTTTCTTCAGGCCGTTAAACGAGCATTTTGTTGCAATATGTTTTTAAAAAAATTGACGCGCATCTTTGACAAGCCCGTATTATTCAAATCATTTCTTAAGTCTTAACATGTTTGTGATTTTTTCTAATGGGGGTAAAACAATTTCATAAACCATCATAAACCATCATAAACCATCCCTCAGTCACCATGAATTTATAGGTGGTATAAACTTACCATTCCCAGTCATCGCTGGTTCCCCAGGTTTGAGTCCACCCAGGGCGCTGCCAGAGCATCGGCCAAGTGGTGGAAGTGCGGTGATTTCATGGTGATTTCATGGTGATTTCATGGGAAAGACATGATGGTTTAGTTCGATTTGATGATGTTTGGAGATTTCATGAGATGAAAACAGGGACTCAACTTAGATATTTATATGGAATAGTTGAATATTTTTCATGCATTACCCATAGGATCCATGTATGCCATATATGGTAACATTTACCATCAATATACCCCAAATGTTAGCATATATACCATACATGGATCCTATGGGTTATAAATATAACAATGGTTTGGAAATTCGTCACACAAAAAAATATTTTCGCTGATTTCAACAACTCAGTGGTCGTGGTCAAGTCATGGGATATGGACACGGGTCAAGTCATTGGGTACCCCAAGAATTAGATGGTTAGTTTAATGGAATTTGATAGTGATTTATAGTGATTTAATGGGATTTATAGTGATTCAATGGGATATTAAAAACTGGTTGGTGGTTTGGAACATGGCTTTTATTTTCCATTTCATATGGGATATATAATCCGAAACCCATTGACTTTCACTCCATCATTTTTCAAGATGGTTTTTTGTCACCACCAACCAGCGAAAAATGGGAAGAAACTGTGGTCCCGGTGATTTTCACTGATACCCAGTACACTGCATCTCCGGAAACTGCACTGGCCATGACTCAGGAACCCATTGAGGACGGAGGTACCGATTCCATCAATATGTTTGGCCTATTTTTTGAGGCCGAAATTTCAGGGAATATCCCAGCAAAATACGGCCCAAAATATGGTACTAACGTACCTCCATTTTCGGATCCTGGAATTCCCATTGAAAATTTACCCTCCGGTAAACAAACAGTTTGCTATTGAAAATTGCAATTTAGTTCGTTGATTTAGCCATCAACAATGGTGATTTTCCATACGGTATCGACATTTAAATATGTGGAGGGCGGGCCAGACCGCGAGGCCCCGGAGGTAGTATGAAATACCAGTTCGTATGTTTAAATGGCCAGCCGGGCCAAGGAAGACCTTCCCGGAGGATCCCGGAGGTAGTTCACAATATACCTGTTCGTATATTTAAAAGACCGTATATTTAAATGTAGTTACCGTAGTTATGTTAGTTTACCAGAGGGTATCGCATATAGTTATGGTATAAATGGCCCATCTAGTTCGATAGTGACTGGCAAAATTACGAGAGGCTACTTGGAAGATCAAACTACCTTGTTTCAAACATGGCGGGCTGCTGGGAATCCCCGAACTAAGCCATTGCATGTAAATGGGAAAATCACTAGACTAAATGGAGTGGTAATGTCACTTACAAGTAGTAATTGGGAACTGTTTGTGGGGTTAGTTCATCCACTTATGTTGACATTCCAGGTATAAGATGGTATAAGTGGGTTTGTTACTAAGCCATGTGTCTGTGGACTATCACTAACAGTGGCACTCACGACTCACTACGCACTCAGCGGGTGGATCAAACGGTCGCTATAGCATCGTCAATTGGATCGACAGTGGTTGGTCACCTTTCACCGTCTTTCACCCACTTGGAAGTCGGCTTATAAGGCGCGATACAAAACGACTGACATGAATATTGGTGTGATGGTGATGGTAAAATTGTTCAGATCTGGAGGGGAACTCGCAAAGTGAGTCCCAAGCAAATCGAAGTTCAGTATGCAGCTTTTGCACCAGGGACAAGAGGAATGTATTTGTGTATTGTAAGACAATTTAAGAATAGTTAAGACAAATTGTGAGAGTTGGTTGCATGTTTTTCTCACAAAGTGGCGCCCCAAAGCATCCAGGAAATACCAGGAAATACATGACTAGTTGATGTATGTCGATGTAGCATCCTGTCTGATTTTAAGCAATGGCGATTTTGTTTAACAAATCACAAGCCAAGAATCTCAGAAATCGCAAACCATGTGCACCCTTTTGTTGAGGAGGGCTTTCTGGTTGTGGCTCAAACCATCTCAAACCCTAATTTATATAGGTTAACTGAATTGTTTTTTGGCCAGGTTTACCATGTCAACGGTGGAATTATTTATTCATAGCCAGAAACTTCTCATGTCACCATGTTATGTATCATGAGCGTCGCAACGACGTTGAAAATGGTCAAGTATGTTGGGATGTTCACTATTCGTCTTTATATGTCGTCCAAAAATTGGAGTATATACATTAATGGTCATTTACAAGCAGCAAAAACCTACAAAAAACGTGAAAATCACTGGATTGGTTTAAGGGAAAATCGAAACTGGAAACCATGGTTTTTACCATCAAATTGATCTGGCTTTCCTGTAAATTTTCCCATCATCCAATTCTATGACAAAAGTTTGGGGCTGCGGGTGCCAAATTCTTCCCAGCCTGGTTGAAGCGTTTCCAGCCACGACCTGGTCCAAGGAATCCAAGGCTCCCAGATTTCTTGCGGATCCTTCGTGTCTCAGCAGCCTGGAAACGGGAAACGCCACTGAAAACATAGGAAAAGAACTAGCTTAGACCCTCCAAGTACCGCTTAAAACAGGCAAAAGTATGTAAAAGTATTTTAAAAACATCTGTAGTAAAATAGCCATGTTCAGGGGGTACTTGGAGAGTCTAGCAGTAAACTCGTCTATCAAACTCCTTAGATCTGGCACTTGCTGAGTGGTGTTTGCCCAAAATTCGATGGAGAAAACAGAGAGACATGGGAAAATCTTGGCGAAAAAAAGCGTATACCCATCCAAATTGGTTAAGATTTATTGCATATCAAAGATTAGCTGATTGGTTCTCGGTTGCTGAAATCCCATGAAGAGATACCCTCCAGTACTGACTAACATAGCTATGGGTTAGATTGCCCTTTTATTGATGAGTTACCTATGAAAGTGGTGATGTGTCATACCTTGAATTACCAGAGTACCACTCGTGCTTCAGTTTCATCCTTTCTGGTATCTGTTTCAGAGTGCCATTTGTAAACTGCTTGGTACATTCAAATATCTTGGTAAATTTAATCACGACTTCGCTGTTCTCCCAAACCCTGGAATCATGCTTAATGAGGGAAATCATCCCAATAGCTGGCCCCACATTTCAGGTCAGTGAATTATGTATTGTAATTTGCCCAGATGATTATATATATAGGGTCATAAACCCTTCTTGGTTGATGACTATATAGGGTTATTACTATTACATACTATTACTATATAGGGTTATAATTTACCCAGATATATGGAGGTTTCCTGTAGCATGGGGTAGCCATGAATCATTGTAATCATCCGTGTAGAGATGGATTTTCCTTGCAGGGATGAGTGGGCTCAACCACGGCGGTTCTACTTGGATGTGCATTCAGGCACCGTAAGTCATTTATAAATTATAAGATACATATATATATATATATATACATATATATATATAGATACATAATAGATACATAATACATATATATATATATACAGCGATATGATGAAATACAATTTTGCCATATATGCATAATTCGTTTTTTTTCAATGGGGTATTCGAAATCCGGTTATCCTCCTGCCGCTCGTTGACCTCAGGTCAACTATTTGCAGTAAGACGCTGCCAGTGCTTTGACTTGTCATGACCTGCGAATGCGACCAGCCATGACTCTGATGACTTGTGCTTAGTTCGTAGGGAATTTTCGGGAATGACCCACAATAACTATCAAAAATATCCTTATCCCCCCAGTGATACCGGGATTGTGATAACCCATGTGATACCTATTTGCCAAGCAGGATAGTGGGAGAGGATAGGAGAATTCTCTATATACCTCAGATTGTCAAAAATGGTCAAACATTTGGGGGCACCTGCAACCAAAAAAACAACCAACAGAGCTGGGATTCATATTTATAGATGTTAATCCCCTCCAGTCCTATGTACTTCATATGTTCCTCCCGTCAAAAGTTGGACGATTGTTACCCAGATTGGAGGATGGTCCTCAATGCACTAATCGTGATCTGGTTGGTGGTTTGGATTTTTTGTTCCATCATATATGGGAATAATCATCCCAACTGACGTTCATATTTTTCAGAGGGGTAGGTATACCACCAACCAGATTATGATTAACCATCATTAACCACATAATAACCATCATCATTAAACATTATGAAGAGTATTTTTTCCCACAACGGTAGGTTGAAACCACCAACCAGTGATTGTTTAAAGGATTTATCCATTAATTTGGTGATTTCCATTCATGATGGGATAACCATGAGCCAAAAAACAATACCATCTAGCAGCATCTCACCGCATACCACGGCACATGTCAATGGATTCGAAATTTACATGGAAAATGGATGGAACATCTTGACATAGGTGTGTAATATCTGGATGGAAAATGAATGGAAAATGGATTGACATACATATAAAATGGCAAAAATAATGGAAAAGCCAATTACTGAGATATTTCCATAAGCCATAAGCCATAGCATATTACCATATTCAATGGATTGGTTTAAGAGAAAATCGAAACCGGAAACCATGGGTTTTTACCATCAAATTTAAGGGCTGCCGCCCCTGCCGCCGACCCCGGAAGAATCGGCAAGGAAGCCAAGCAAATTGGCATAAAAACTCTTCGGTGCTTCGCACCTTGAGGCTTTCGATCTTTTTCCTATGTATATTGTTGTGAAATATATTTGATAGGTTTGAATTTTCATTTGTAAATGGGTTTTTCATGATATATTGACTGTCATGGAGCCGTCGGAGCCTATGCATGTCCATTCAGGTGCGTGCCATGTGAAGTGGGGGGGTAGCTGTTTGGGTAGCTGTTTTCGATTTTGGGTGAACTTACAATAAGTAACATTATCATAAGGGCATCTTCACTTTGTGGAGTTGAACGAAGCTTCATTGTGTCGCACGTGGTTGTTTAGCAAGGAATTGTTGGTTTGTGCTCATGGTTTTTTCTTTCCATTTCTTTTTAGAATGGTGTGTCTGACCACCCTTGCGTGAGTCGTAGGCTTCGCAAGGAAAAAGGCACATTCGTAATAATTGGGTTTGTGAAATGGAAAGAAAAAAACATGGGCCCAAGCACAACAACAACAACAAGAACAACAACAAGAACAACAACAAGAACAAGAACAACAACAACAACAACAAGAACAACAAGAACAACAAGAACAACAAGAACAGCAAGAACAACAAGAACAACAAGAACAACCACAACCACCACCATCACAACAATAACAATAGCAACAACAACAACAGCAACAACAACAACGACAACAACAATAACAACACTATCAACACAAATACAACCGCCAGCAACAACACCAACACCACCACCACCATCAACAACACCACCACCACCACCATCACCACCACCACCAACACCAACAACAACAACAACAACAACAACAACAACAACAACAACAACAACAACACAACACTAACAACACTAACAACAGTAACAACACTAACAACATTAACAACACTAACAACACAACAGCAACAACAACAACGACAACAATAACAATAACAACACTATCAAGACAGACACAACTGCCAGCAACAACACCACCACCACCAACAACAACACCACAACCACCACCACCACCAACAACAACAACAACAACACTAACACAACACTAACAACACTAATAACACTAACAACACTAACAACACTAACACTAGCAACGCTAACAACACTAACGGTAACAACAACAACACGAACAACAGCAACAACAACAACACCACTAAACTGTCCTGTGATGCTGTCAAGACATGTTTCGTTTGTAACAAAAAACAAACTAAGGAATATTTCGGTGCCGTAGCATGGAAAACAAAAAAACCACAGCGAAGAACATGCCTTCAATGCCAATCGAAAACCCGGGGCACATGGAGGTGTGCATCTTGTCACGTAAAGAAGTCGCGACAACAATTTTCTACCTTCATTGCAAAACGGCCTTCTGGACAAGATGGCACGCAGACATGCGATGCGTGCCACGCTGCGCTCGTGCAGGGCAAGCTCCGCAAACGTGCTGCCAGCTCCAGCCGAACCCGACTGGAACCGCTTCGGAAAAAATTGCGCCACGATCAAGTGCTGCGCGAGACTTGGGAAGCAATTGCCCAACAGCGACAAAGACGCACAGGTCAGCCCGCGACATGTGAAAGAAAAGATGCAGATGAGATGACGACGCCCCACGTCGCACAAGAAAAGACGGTAACCGAAGAAAATTTGAATCAAGCATCCGCAGCAGCACCACAGCAGCGGCTTTATGTGTACACGTGTCCTTTTTGCCATGATTTAGTCACAACTCCAATTGCTTCCGGACACATCAACCACCGACGCATTTGTGGGAAACAATTTCGCGTGCATGATGGGCTACTCCGGCCCACATTGCCCACGCAGCACTATTCGCATGCGTGCCCTACTTGTGGAACTTCTGTCCAAAGCACCATAAAGTCAGGGCGAATTCAAATCAAGCATAAGCAACCCAATGGCCGCACGTGCAGTCGAACAAAATGGAACACATCCTGACAGGAGAGCAAAAGAAGCACCTGCCGACAGCAAAACAGAAAAGCACGGAAGGACGAACAAGCCACAGAATCCTTTCTGAAATCTATAGAAACATAAGAAACAGAGCCAAAAAGCAGCAGCCAAAAGGACAAAGAGAGAGACACAGACGAATTTGTTGCTGCTGCTGACAGAAGAGTACCAAAAGCACCTTCCTGCACCAAAACAGAAAGACACGAAATGACGAACATGCCACAGACTCGTATCGAAAAAGTGCCTACCGTGACTTCTGGCACCCGACTAGAAATAAAGTAAAGACGGGAGAGAACGGATGAGAGATACTAGACGACTGCTGCCGTTGCTGCTGCTGCTGCTGCTGCTGCTAACAGAAGAGTAGCAAGAGCACCTCCTGACACCAAAACAGCAAGGCACGGAAGGACGAACAGGCCCTAGAATCGCACCGAACAAGTGCCTAACGTCCCTTCTGAATGCCTAGAAAAAATGTTTTTTTTCCAACCTTTTCCGTTTTTTCAATCTCCCATCAGCTGCTGCTGCTGCTGCTGTTGCTGCTGCTAACAGAAGAGTAGCAAGAGCACCTCCCGACACCAAAACAGCAAGGCACGGAAGGACGAACAGGCCCTAGAATCGCACCGAAAAAGTGCCTAACGTCCCTTCTGAATTCCTAGAAAAAATGTCTTTTTCCCAACCTTTTCCGCTTTTTCAATCTCCCATCTGCTCACCTGCTGCTGTTGCTGCTGCTAACAGAAGAGTCGCAAGAGCACCTCCCGGCACTAAAACAGCAAGGCACAGAAGGACGAACAAGCCACAGAATCGCACCGAAAAAGTGCCTAACGTCCCTTCTGACTTCCTAGAAAAAAATGTCTTTTTCCCAACCTTTTCCGCTGGTTCAACATTCAATAGAAGCCCATCAGCCCATCTGCTGCTGCTGCTGCTGTTGTTGTTGCTAACAGAAGAGTAGCAAGAGCACCTCCTGACACCAAAACAGCAAGGCACGGAAGGACGAACAGGCCCTAGAATCGCACCGAAAAAGTGCCTAACGTCCCTTGTGAATGCCTTGGAAAAATGTTTTTTTCCCAACCTTTTCCGCTTTTTCAATCTCCCATCAGCTAGCTCACCTGCTGCTGCTGCTGCTGTTGCTGCTGCTAACAGAAGAGTCGCAAGCGCACCTCCCGGCACCAAAACAGCAAGGCACGGAAGGACGAACAGGCCCTAGAATCGCACCGAAAAAGTGCCTAACGTCCCTTCTGACTTCCTAGAAAAAATGTCTTTTTCCCAACCTTTTCCGCTTGTTCAACATTCAATAGAAGCCCATCAGCCCACCTGCTTCTGCTGCTGCTGTTGTTGTTGCTAACAGAAGAGTAGCAAGAGCACCTCCTGACACCAAAACAGCAAGGCACGGAAGGACGAACAGGCCCTAGAATCGCACCGAAAAAGTGCCTAACGTCCCTTGTGAATGCGTTGGAAAAATGTTTTTTTTTCCAACCTTTTCCGCTTTTTCAATCTCCCATCAGCTAGCTCACCTGCTGCTGCTGCTGCTGTTGCTGCTGCTAACAGAAGAGTCGCAAGCGCACCTCCCGGCACCAAAACAGCAAGGCACGGAAGGACGAACAGGCCACAGAATCGCACCGAAAAACTGCCTAACGTCCTTTCTGAATTCCTAGAAAAAATGTCTTTTTTCCAACCTTTTCCGCTTTTTGAATCTCCCATCAGCTAGCTCACCTGCTGCTGCTGCTGCTGCTGTTGCTGCTGCTAACAGAAGAGTCGCAAGAGCAGCTCCCGGCACCAAAACAGCAAGGCACGGAAGGACGAACAGGCCCTAGAATCGCACCGAAAAACTGCCTAACGTCCCTTCTGAATTCCTAGAAAAAATGTCTTTTTTCCAACCTTTTCCGCTTTTTCAATCTCCCATCAGCTAGCTCACCTGCTGTTGCTGCTGCTGCTGTTGCTGCTGCTAACAGAAGAGTCGCAAGAGCAGCTCCCGGCACCAAAACAGCAAGGCACGGAAGGACGAACAGGCCCTAGAATCGCACCGAAAAACTGCCTAACGTCCCTTCTGAATTCCTAGAAAAAATGTCTTTTTTCCAACCTTTTCCGCTTTTTGAATCTCCTATCAGCTAGCTCACCTGCTGCTGTTGCTGCTGCTAACAGAAGAGTCGCAAGAGCAGCTCCCGGCACCAAAACAGCAAGGCACGGAAGGACGAACAGGCCCTAGAATCGCACCGAAAAAGTGCCTAACGTCCCTTCTGAATGCCTAGAATTTTTTTTTTTTTCCAACCTTTTCCGCTTTTTCAATCTCCACCTGCTGCTGCTGCTGCTGCTGCTGCTGCTGCTGTTGCCGCTAGCAAAAGCACCAAAAACTGCCTAACGTCCCTTCTGAATTCCTAGAAAAAATGTCTTTTTTCCAACCTTTTCCGCTTTTTCAATCTCCCATCAGCTAGCTCACCTGCTGCTGCTGCTGCTGTTGCTGCTGCTAACGGAAGAGTCGCAAGAGCAGCTCCCGGCACCAAAACAGCAAGGCACGGAAGGACGAACAGGCCCTAGAATCGCACCGAAAAACTGCCTAACGTCCCTTCTGAATTCCTAGAATTTATTTTTTTTTTCCAACCTTTTCCGCTTTTTCAATCTCCATCAGCTAGCTCACCTGCTGCTACTGCTGCTGCTGTTGCTGCTGCTAACAGAAGAGTCGCAAGAGCAGCTCCCGGCACCAAAACAGCAAGGCACGGAAGGACGAACAGGCCCTAGAATCGCACGGAAAAACTGCCTAACGTCCCTTCTGAATTCCTAGAAAAAATGTCTTTTTCCCAACCTGGCCACCACTCGAAACGCTGAAACGCCACCTAATTTCGTGCCCAAAACGCTCCAAAATCCAGCCCAAAAAGTGCCTAACGTCCCTTCTGAAACCCTAGAAAAAAAAGAACTTTTGCCTGCCTTTGTGATAACCGTCTTGTCGCGTCCTGTCGCTTTCAGCTCAACTCATGGCCACCACTCGAAACGCTGAAACGCCACCTAATTTCGTGTCCAAAACGCGCCAAAATCGAGCCCAAAAACTGCCTAACGTCCCTTCTGAAACCCTAGAAAAACAATATAGTTTTCGACAAGGTTTTATAGTTTTCGACCAATGTTTATACCACTGTTTGTGCCATGAGACATAGAACCCCCCTCCTGTTGCTCCTGTTGCTGCTGCTGCTCATGGCCACCACTCGAAACGCTGAAACGCCACCTAATTTCGTGCCCAAAACGCGCCAAAATCGAGCCCAAAAAGTGCCCAACGTCCCTTCCGAAACCCTAGAAAAAAAAGAGCCTTTGCCTGCCTTTGTGATAACCGTCTTGTCGCGTCCTGTCGCTTTCAGCTCGACTTATGGCCACCACTCGAAACGCTGAAACGCCACTCTTGCTGTTGCTCTTGCTCTTGCTGTTCCTGTTGTTGTTGTTGTTGTTGTTGTTGTTGTTGTTGCCCGACGGGGAAAACATCATGACTCTGACGGACGACATAGGCAGGAAATCTAGCTGTCCTAAGGGACAACATCCTTTTCCCTGGCGCCATCCCCCGTGGCTGGCCGGGGTCGGCGGATATAGATTCCTGTAGATTCTATGTAAAACCATATCAAATTTGGATGATGTCATATCGTATTTACCATCAAATTGATCGGGGTTTCCTGTAAATTTTCCCATCATCCAATGATCCTTCTGGAAACAATTCGGGCGAAATGTCGGAGATCCCTTTCTGGACTCAAAATGGTTGAATTGATACCCGGCCTGGTAATGACTAACATAACGAAATGGAAAATCACCATTTTTAATGGGAAAATCACCATGTTTAATGGGAAAATCAACTATTTCTATGGCATTTTTCAATAGCGAACTGTTAGTTTACCAGAGGGTAGCGTTCAGTTGAGATATGTTTGTTGATTTAACTATGGTTTATGGTAGATGTAACGAACTAGATAACGAACATAGTATTCATGGGCTGAATCTCAACCAACGTTTTTTCATCACATTTTGGAGCGCCATCCTGTAAAAATGAGAACATCATGATTTGAATCATGATAGTCATGATAGATTCCTGGATTTTTCAGATTTTTGAGATATCTTTAGGAGAAATAGCATCTATAGCGCCTCCCACTAGGCAGTGTTTTCGGCAGAGCATCCAATCCCAAGCCATGTCGATATCAATTCAATGTCCGTGATTTTGGAACATCCTCGATTGTTTTCAACATGGAGTAATACGAATATGTTGAGCGACTTAAGGTTGTCTGGTTAGTGGTTTGGAACATGTTTTTATTTTCCCCGGATGATGATCCAATCTGACTTTCATATTTGTCCAGGGGGGTAGGTATACCACGAATTAGATTTTGATTAACCATCATGAACCATATAATAACATATAATAACCATCATCATTAACCATTATTAACAGTATATTAACCACCAATTAGTTGATTTTCCTTTGGGTAACCAGGCATTTCTTTCCGAAACCACCATATTTTTTGATGAAATCCTCAAGCTGCGATGCTAAAACCGCCTAAAACCGTTGATCGTTTTTTGTCGCCGTGTTGGTCAAGCTAGCAAGATTGGTGAACCGCCCGGTGAAAACCCATTTTAGTCATGGGGAAATCATCTATAGATATTGGATATTTGGGTGAACTGAGTAGTTTGTTGAAACCAGATTAACCATAGTTAACTATGGTTTAACTACCAATATTAGTAGTTTTGATGTGGTTTACAGTTTTCACCAGATTTCGGACATTCTTTGGAAACCGGCTGCATTTGTGGTGTCACCTGTGCATGACGTGTGGCCGATCACTTAAAGTGACGGCCACGCGAGGAAACTGTCACTTTTCATGGTCAAGTCGGCCACGATTCGGACGGAAGTCCGGGCGTAACTGGCCAGTTCGA
Organism: Cladocopium goreaui; assembly: GCA_947184155.2. Lineage (NCBI taxonomy): Eukaryota > Dinophyceae > Suessiales > Symbiodiniaceae > Cladocopium > Cladocopium goreaui. The sequence continues at coordinate 5,677 of CAMXCT020004120.1, read as the reverse complement.
TTCGGAAATATCAAGCAGGAGATCAATGGATATTCATATATCTGTATAATATTTTATATATAGAGATTATATATCAATGGTTAATGAAATATTGTAATTTACCCATATATATAATTATATATATACACACTGATATTTACCAATCAACTCAGGGATATAGATATTCTTGCATATTTACGGATCTAATTTGATGTGGATATCAACATTGGAGGGATATTAGAGTTATTGATCCGCTTTGAGCTTGCAGCATCACCAGCAATCGAAACATAGTGTGCTAGGCATGACATGTCAACAGTTGATATCCAAGAATTGATATTCGCAATCATATACCATCTGGTAAACTAACAGTTCGCTATTGAAAATTGCCATAGAAATAGTGGATTTACCCAGTAAAAATGGTGATTTTCCATAGTTATATAAACGTTTACCAGAGGGTAAAAATCATGATAGAGTTGATATTGATAGGTGAGAAACTGTCAGCGTGTGATTCCGTAATTCCCCATAGCAATGGCAACAGTCAACCTAGATGGTCAAAGTCTTATTGATTCTTATTGTGCATATATATATATATATACGCATGTATGTAATTGTATATATGTATGTATTGGTTATATATTATATACACTATATCTACCAACTCAAACAGTCAAATGTGTTTTGTCTATATACGCATATCTACATATTATCAGCTCAAATGGTCGACCCAAATATAATATAATGTATGTATGTATATATTATATTATTGTATATTGTACATATGTTTTGAATTATACAAGACAACATGCAGATGTATGCGTGTTTACATGCACACATTCGTTCACGTTATGGGTCCTACATTGCTGACATCACATTACATTGCATGACATTACCTGACATCATATGACATTGCGCTACATTACATATACACTACATGCGTGTATGTACATTTTACTGTATATATATATACACAAATACATGCACTTAATGAACTATACCCAGCAGCACCTGGTAGCATGCTGCCAATGACTTCCATCTGCTAATCGAGCTCCAACGTTTTCTGTTGGAGGACTTGAACCGGTTCGGGATTCGTCTCAAAATTGCTTGACTCTGTAGATTGCACTGATTGAAGAAAAATCGAATGATGAGGTTGGCGAGAGATAAATTATATCTTTTGGGTGACAAGCAGGATAGGGACCCCCCAGTTATGTTTGTTGGTTTATAAACCATTATAATCCCCATGAAGACTATAGTTACATCTACCATAAACCATAGAATTCGGCCACTTAAAACAGTTCACACCCACATTCATGAAGTGTAACAGCGTAGCCGCGTAGCCAGCTGTGTCCTCTACTTCCGCGTGGTGAAGCTGATGAACCCCAAGACAGCACAAGATCAGTCATGGCAAGCCTGGTAAGATCAATGGTTTCAGGGTCCTAAAATGGAACTACCATAAGGTCTATGATTCAGGGCTATGTAAGATATATATATATATACATAATTACTGGTTGGTGGTTTCAAACATGGCTTTTATTTACCAGTTACCATAATATATGGGAGAATCATTCCTATTGACGAACTCAAATTTTTCAAGATGGTTAAGTCACCACCAACCAGATTAGATATATGGGGATGTACACCCAATTTCCATGGCTTTTTCCAAGGTGCAGTAGCTCCAGTTTACCTCAGTCGTGGCCATTCGACATCGGCCTCGTAGTTCGATCCGGAGATCCTCTGAAGATCTCTGAAGAACTTGAAGGAAGGGGGTTAAACATGCTGAGTTAAACATCCTAAAAATCTAAAACATGTTTAACCCCCTTAAAACCACATGAGGATGTCTAACTCCACTTTTTTTATGTTTAAGTTTATGCTGAGTTAAACCACTGGATAGATTTTATATGATTTTATGTTCTCCACATCAAACATCATAAAACCTCATAAAACCATGTTATTTTCTCCACATTTCTCCACATCTGATAGATTTGAATTTAGGATGACTTTTCGGTGGAATCATCTTCAGGGTCCTCATGGATGATCATCGGCGAAAAACCAGAGGAAAAACTATGGTAAAATGTACCCTGTGGTTATTTATTTAAAAAAACATGGAAAAACTATGGAAAATCACAATTTTCCATGGGAAAACTCACTATTTTGACTGGGCCATTTTCAATAGTTTACCCTCTGGTTATGACTAACATAGCCATGGTATAGATGGCCCATAGAAATAGATGGTTTACCTAGCTATAAAATGGGTGGATTTTCCACGGCGAACTGTTAAATAACCAGATGGTACTAAGCATCATTGGAATGGTTACCATCATTGGAGCCTGTTCTAATCTTAGAATGCCATCAATTTTCTACTAACCAGCGAAACATTCGAACTGTTGGCATCTAAGATTCACCACTTGGGAAATGGATGAAAATGGCCCATAGAAATAGATGGTTTACCAGACGTTTGCAGGGTATCTGAGCTTAGCAGGCTTAGCAAGTTTACTTTGGTGAATTCAATTCACATCCCTATGTTTCATTGAGTGAAGGAACCCAGATCAGCCATGTTTTGCGGGCAAGCCGTGGTTGGGTATTTTAGTGCTTCACTTGCTGTTGCCATAGATTGGACCCAGCTCAGTGCATCACAAGAAAATCTTGCTACTCAGCCTTCAGAATAGGCAAATTTCTCAAGTGATTGATGTTTGCAGCAAGAGAGATGGCGAACAAAAAATGCTACTCAGCAATTTAAGAGATGTTTTAAGTGAAGATAAGATGTCTTAAGAAGTATATAGAAGTATGCTACCCAGCCAAGAACAGTTATATCTGATCTCCAGGATCCGTCATTTTTTGAGACGAAGCCCGGTGCACGCTTGCAGCATCGCATGACTTCTTGAAGCGTCGTGAACGTCTCCTTTTTTGCAGACGACACCCCGCTTCCCCTGCAAGGAGAAATTGCCGTTGGCTTTGTCGAGAAATGGGGTCCACCCCTAGACATATATATATATATATGTAATGTATGTATGTGTATACAAATCATATACAAATCATATACATATATATATATACTACATATATATATATACTACATATATATATACACTACATATATATATATATACTACATATATATACTACATATATATAATATATACATACATATAATATATACACATTATGATATCGAAAAATGCCCTTCATACAGTTTACATATATATATATACTGTATATACATATAATAGCTATGTAGCAAACCATGAAACATTGCGGTAATCTAATGTGGCTGGGAAATCCCCGAACTCAATGAAGGTTTCTAGCTGGGAAAATCATCTTATAAATGTTTGAAGGTTCAATTACCAGAGGGTACAGAATGGTGCCCCCCAGTTATGTTTGTTGGCTTATAAACCCATATAAACCCCATGACTGCTATAGTTATATCTACCATAAACCATAGAGTTCAGCCGCTTGTAACCTCTCCTTTTGCATTAATGAAAACGCCGGAAAAGCCTCTGAGCTGCCTGGTGGAGAATTGGCAGGTGAGGTGCAGCAGTGTGTGTCACATTGATGAAATCTGGGAGATGACTGGAGATTTCATCCATTGAATCTTGGTAAATTTCATCACGATCGAAGCCTGTTCTCCCGAAGCCTGGTTCATCATGGTTTAGATATAGGGAATCATCCCAAAATGGCCCAAGATTTCGGGTTAGTGAATAATCTTACTGGTGCTAAACGCAGGGAATGTTCGGGAATGATCCATAATCACTAGTAATCCTCCCAGCAACCCCCAGCAACCCATCCATTCCCTACTTACTAAGCACCAGTAATCCATTGTTGTAGATTTAATCCATAACTAGGTCAACTGGACGGGGAAATGATCCTGAAGAATCTGGATCGCAATTTCAATATCTACAAATCACGGTAAGAAGATATGTTTTGGAAGGGTATCTAGGGTTGGCAATGATCATGGGATATTCATGGGAAAATGATGATTCCTCTTTCTTTTTCATAGGTATTCAAGTGTCAACAATGGTCATTCAAGCAGATTTACTCAACACGGTGGGAGTGTGATAGATTGTGCAGCCTTTGGTGTCATCAAACATAGCTGAGTCGGAAAATCCACTACAATTTAAAGTTCGAATAGGAAAGGCATCCATAAATGGAGGATTCTCCAGCAAGCCATGTTGATTACCCCAGGGTAAATAAGAAACTCGGTAAACTCATTGTTTAATGGTTGGGTTGGTTTATTGCCAGCCAGACATTCAGGATGATGTCAGATCCCCCTTGAAAATATGATTACCCTTTGGTAATCAAACATGGCAATGGAAAATCCATTATTTATAGATATTTACAGGATGGTGCCCCCCAGTTCATTAAGCATAGTTATCTATAGTTATATCTACCATAAACCATAGTTGAGCCACTTATAAACCAACTTAGCTATCTTGGGGGTCCCATCCTGTGTAGATTATGTTCATTTATTTTCCCATTAAAACCTCCATTTTTTTAAGGGGATTTCCTATTGCCAAGGGTATTGATCAAGGCTAGCCACGGGTAAAGCCATTCCGTCCGGTTCCAAACAGATCCGGATCTTGAACCTGCAACCATGCATAATTGCCCTCTGGTAAACATACATAGCTATTGAAAATTGCCATTTATAGTTGATTTACCCATAAAAAATTGTGATTTTCCATAGTTGTGTTAGTTTACCAGAGGGTACATATGATTACTGGGTCAACCATGGCTAGATACGAACTAGTACTTTAAAATCTTCAGCTAAAACTTAGATTTTTTGGCAGGTATCTAAGATTCACCACGTATGCATATAAATATACACATATATCCCTACGGATCCCAATACTTGCTGAGAAGCTACTTGTATCATCTGGATCCAAAGGGCATATATATAGATATATATGTATATACATACATTATATATTATATTGTATTGTATTGTATTATATTATATTATATTATATTATTTTTTATATTATATAGGTATATTATATGAAATATCATATATGTGTGTCTATATCTGCATACACATTGCATAACAGAGTTGCATGATTTGGTTCCCAAATTCAGCACCTTGACACCCAGCCTGCGCCTGCATCTGCATCGACCTTTGCACCGGTGCCTCGACGGGGGTTCTCAGTTCCGAAAGGAAAAGGATAGGAATTCAAGATTTTACCGAACTCAAGATTTTACCAAAAATCTTGAGAAAAAAGACTTAGAATGGTATTTTTCAAAACCACAATCATTTCTCTAAGTCTCAAGATTTTGTGAAAAAAAGTAGAAAAATGGTTACAATCCTTGTAAATTATCATAAATTATCCATCCAGGATGAACAAATATGTTCCCAAGGTGTACCAAAATGTTTACAAGCTGCAGCCCCAGGTCGTTAGCGAAAAAAAGGTGAACATAGCTCCAACAACTGTTGGGTTGATTAGGGGGATACCGAACTAGTTAAAAGGGTATTGTAAACCAACTTGTAACTGGGGGGGGGGCACACCCTGAAAAGCTATGGAAAAGCGACATGTATAGACATGACTGCGACAAATGCGTCAGAAATGAGAATAGTAATGTAGGATTGAAAAATAGCAAACCTATCTATCTATCTATCCATCCATCCATCTATCCATCCATCGATCTATATATCTATCTGTCTATCTATCTATCTCTCTATCTATCTAGCTATCTATCTATATATCCATCTATC